>OX595861.1:305722-479333 GCA_951392215.1 Epirrita christyi
AGTGGACTATATCTGACATGTAATGTTGTACCCCCGTCAGTAATAAACTAGCTACGGAGCCAAACGGTTGTTTCATTACTGACATACACACCATCTGACGACGAGGGCGCGATCTACCCGCGTATTTTGGAAAATGGCGAATTTTCTCGGGAATTTAACCGTTTTCGATTATAAAATCCACGAGTGGGAAGTTTTCTACGGCAAACTAACACAGTTTATAAAGTTAAACGCCATTTCAATAACTAATCAAAGTGCAGTGTTGTTAACGCATCTGTCGGATGAATCCTACCGTCTGATTCGGAACCTCGTGCATCCGAACAATCTCGAAGAGAGAACGTACACTGAGCTAGTTACAGTACTCAACAAACATTTCACGCCAAAAAGGTCGACATTCGCCGATAGGGCGAAGTTTTACGAAGCGATAAGGTCCGACGGTGAAACCATCGAGGAATGGGCGGCACGGCTGCGAGGGCTAGCCGTGTATTGCAATTTTGGCACGGAGCTGGACACGCTTCTGCGCGATCGTTTCGTGCTAGGCTTCAGAACGGGACATGAGCGTGATAAGCTTTTCGAATGCGACTCCAAGACCCTGACGCTCGCTGAGGCGCTGGAGGTGGCACAGAAGGCGTCGTGTGCGCGACAGGCACGCGCTGGTGGTTTGGGCACCGTCAGCGCGGGCGCCGTTGTCGTGAAGGAGGAGCCGGTGTTCTACGTGCGTGCTGGCGCGGGCGGTGCCGCACGCAGCGCCGCTAGCCACCAGGCTACCGGTTCAGGCGAGGCCAGCGCTGCGGCTCGCAAAACGGATGATGGCGGCTGCGAGCAATCGCGTTGTACAGTGTGTGGGTTAAAAAACCACAATGCAGCTAGGTGTAGGTATAAGAACTACAAGTGTTTAGTTTGTGGACAGAAAGGTCATCTTAAAAAGTTGTGTACGGCTAGAAAGTCTAATTTACATAACATCGGCACGGAGGAGACGAATACGTCTCAAGAAGGTGGCTGCAGTGAGTGTGAACTTTATAACTTGAGGTATGTTGACTGTAATCCTATTAAAATTATTGTTAGGCTGAATAATGTTGATACGTGTATGGAGTTAGATACTGGGTCAGGAAGCACCGTTATTTCGGAAAAGTTGTTTTTACATAGTTTTTCTGATCAAAAGTTGCTTAAAAGTGATATAAAAATGTGTCTTTACAATGGTCATAAAATCACGCCCCTAGGATATTTTGTAGCAAAAGTTACATATTCTAACTTATGTGAAAATATTAAAATATATGTTTTACAAAACGGTGGACCACCCCTGCTGGGCCGTGATTTCATGTCAAAGTTTAAAATCTATTTTGCAGCAACAAATAACAATATAACTTGTACGAATAAAAGCAGTGTAGAAGTGCAACGTCTATTGAAACATTATCCAGACGTTTGGAAGGATGAGTTAGGATGTTTTTCTAAGTTCGAAGTCGAGTTACAATTGAAAGAAAATGCAACACCGAAGTTTTTTAAGCCGCGTACGGTACCTTTTGCTCTAAAGGACAAAGTCGGTGAAGAACTGGATAGGCTAGTCAGTTTAGGTATTCTAAAACCGGTTAGTTATTCTGAATACGCCACGCCAATAGTTCCAGTTTTAAAAGAAAATGGAAAGTTAAAAATTGCGGGTGACTTTTCATGTACTTTGAATAAAGATTTAGAAATTGATAAGTACCCCTTGCCACGAATAGAGGAGGTATTTTCCAAGATAGGGGGAGGAGAAAAATATTCAAAAATAGACTTGAGTAATGCCTACAATCAATTTAAATTAGCGAAATCATCTCAAAAGCTGACCACCATTAATACGCACAAAGGTTTATTTTCATATACACGTCTCGTGTATGGCTTAGCATGTGCACCGGCCATTTTTCAAAAGGCGATGGAAACTTTGTTAGCAGGATTAGATGGAGTCAGTGTGTGGCTTGATGATATTTGCGTAACGGGGCCTACAAAAGAAATACATTTGTCAAGGTTGCGGGAAGTTTTATGTAGACTGCAAGATGCAGGCTTACGCCTACAAAAAGACAAGTGTGTTTTTTTTGAAGAGAGGGTGACCTATTTAGGTTACGTAATTGATAAGAGTGGATTAAAGACATGTCCGACTAAGGTTGAGGCAATCCTCGGCGCACCTGCGCCCAGTGACGTATTAGGAGTTAAAAGGTTCCTAGGGGTAGTGAATTATTACAGGAATTTTATTCCTAGTGCATCAGCATTACTGAATCCACTACACGAACTACTACGCGCGGGCGCTGAGTGGCAGTGGCGCGAGCGCCATCAGGCGGCATTCGACAGCGTGAAACGCGCGCTGGCCAGCGATCGAGTGCTGGCGCATTTCGACCCGGACGCGCCACTGGTGTTGACGGTAGACGCGGGTCCATTTGGTCTCGGCGCCGTTCTGGCGCACCGAGATGACGACGGACGCGAGCGTCCGATAGCGTTCGCCTCACGTTCTTTATCGGCAAGTGAGAAAAACTATAGCCAAATTCAAAAAGAAGCGACGGCTATTATTTTCGGGGTCAAACATTTCCACCAATACTTGTATGGTCGTCAAGAACCTTTTATCTTGAAAACGGACCACCGGCCTTTGCTGTCGATTTTTGGTAAGGGTAATGGCATATCTGTGACGGCCGCCTTACGGCTTCAGAGATATGCAATCATTTTATCGGCATACAACTATACGGCAAAGTACATAGATGGCAAAAATAATGAGGTGGCGGATTATTTTTCTCGATCACCGTTATCGGTCGCAGTCAGTGATTATGATGAGCAGGGGGAAGCAAGTTCTAGGTATTTTCTTTTCTTAGAGGCAAGCTTAGAACCGGTTTTATTCCGGGATATCAAACGTGCGATCGCAACCGACGATGTGTTGAAGACGGTAATCAAATACATGAATAATGGTTGGCCTAGGAAAATAAGTTGCAAATCGATAACGCCATATTACCAATGCAAAACCGATTTAGAAGTGATAGATGGTTGTTTATTTCGCGGCCATAGGATTGTGATTCCGACTGTCTACAGAGACAGAATGTTAAAAGAATTGCATTCGGCTCATTTTGGCATCGTAAAAACTAAAAGCGCAGCTCGCAGTAGAATGTGGTGGCCGGGTATAGACGCGGACATCGAGCGGTGGGTGGGCGCGTGCGCCGCGTGCGCCGCCGTGCGCAGCGCGCCACCGAGCGCTCCCCCTGCGCCCTGGCCCCGTCCCCCCACCCCGTGGCACCGCATCCACGTAGACTACATGTCTATAGGACAGGCGGTGTACCTGATTGTAGTGGATGCGTTTTCCAAATGGCTGGAATGTATTCACATGGACCGTGGCACTTCTACACATGCACTTATTCACAAACTGAAAGAAATGTTTGCTAGGTTCGGCGTGCCGAATGTTATTGTATCAGATAATGATGTAAAAATTAGCTCTGCGGAATTTCATACATTTTGTCGAGTCAATGCTATTGAGCATCTCACATCGCCGATTTATCACGCGGCCAGCAACGGGCAAGCAGAAAACTCGGTAAAAACTTGTAAAAAAATGATAAAATGTCTGTTTGCAGAAGGTAATTGTCAGAAAGATATACTTGAGAAGTTACAGGGTTTTCTGTTTAATTTTAGGAATACAGTTCACTGTGCCACTGGTTCCACGCCGGCTATGCTAATGTTAGGTCGGAATTTGAGGTGTAGGTTGGATTTGGTTTTACCACAAAATAAAACTGTCGATAATCACAATAAACCAGCGCCATTAAAATTAAAACGTAACAGATGTTTTCAAGTAGGTGAAACTGTATGGGCTAAGTGGTTTATTGCAAAAAAAAGTATTTGGAGCGTAGGAATTGTAAACAAAATTAAAGGCACTAGAATGTTTGAAATTCATTTTAAGGATTATCATACTAATTGTAACAGACACGTAGATCAGATGAGAAAGTTTACCAATACAATGGTAAACACTGATGTAACTGATAGTGAGAATGATAATGGTCCGGTCTGGATGTCCTATTCCGGCAGCTCATCATTGCCGCCGACGCCGAGTGAATCACCGCCACTGCCGCCGTCCCCGCCACACCAACCGTTCCCCGCAGTGCATCCAATCGGGCAGTCCCCAGCGACGCCGCCTCAGGTTTATCCTTCGCCGTCTTCATCGGCTACCGCGGTGGAGGAGAGAGAGAGGCGGGTTGCGATCGATAGTGATGGGAATAGTTTAGAAAATAAAACTGATAACGTAATCATAGTGGAACAGAGGGATGCGGACGTTGAGGAGTGGACGGAGGCATGCGAGGTGATGGAAGAAGAGGCTGAGCCAAATATGGATAGTAATCCAAGTAGCGAGAACTCCAGACCGGTCGAGAGTTCTAAGAGGCTCAGAAAACCTGTTAGTTATAAGAAATATTTCTAGTAAGTAGCATCATAAGTTTTTTGTAGTTTAGGTACCTACCTATATCAGCCTTGTCCATTGTTACAGGTTTCCAAATTAATGTTGGAGGGATGGACTATATCTGACATGTAATGTTGTACCCCCGTCAGTAATAAACTAGCTACGGAGCCAAACGGTTGTTTCATTACTGACATACACACCAATAAGTTTCTTCCGCATTTAATTACATTGATCTCAATGTAAATTTCAAGGTAGTGTAAGGTTCAAAATACGCATCTTATAATATACCATACATATATGTAGAAAAAAAAGATTTATAAAGTAATACAAAAAAAACTATTATCAAAACTTTGATAGGCTTTCCAGTAAAAAAATGAATTTTCGACTTGTGGCTCTTTTGCATTTAAGGAGCGAGATGACAACTTCATACTACACTTTGATATTGATATATTATCAGGGTTGCTACACCGAGTTTCTGAATCACAGCACGATTCACGGTCGGATTATAAAAACTAGTAGTTTTGCGAACAGAATACCTCAAGAGCACAAACTATCTTGTTTTTCGATAAAGTTTAAAAATCGCATCCATAGTCCGATCTAGCATATACCCAATCTTACTTGAACCACAAGTCGTTGAAACTCTAACAAATGAGAGCTCACGTAATATTGGTTTTCATTTTTATTTTTTCTCAAAAACTATATTGTAAAATAAATATATAAGTAAGTACATATATCAAGTTTCATCAAGATTAATTGAAAAATGCGACGTACGCGAGTACTTACGTACATAGGTACATACATCCGAACAGACGATAGCAAATTTTGCCATATTATATTGCAAGGACTTACCTTGCTTTGCTCGCTCGGTCAATGACTAATAATAATTTTTTTTTATTGCTGCGAATGAAGTTACGAAAGTATAGTTTTTACATATTCTTTCGTTGTTTTATTTTTATTTTATAAAACTGAAACTTGAGTTTCAATAAAGTACGTTACAATAAAGTATTTTCTCGAAGGTACCTACTTTGTTGATATTGCAAAGTATAAAGAACATAGCCGCAAATAACTTTGTAAACTATGATTATAACGAACGGTTGGCAACCCTATCAGAGCCAGCTCATAAAGCCTAATAATTACGGGTGACTAGCAAGCACTAAACTTGTGACGTAGCGTTGCCAGACCGGCAATGCCGCAACTTGTGCCGGCCTGGCAACGTCGCGTTTCGCAATTTTGGTGACAGACCCGAAAATAACGCGAGGCATACTTTTATTTATTTAGCGCCATCTTTCACTATCTTTCTCAAAACTCGGTGCTCGAGGTCCATTTAACCGCCATCTCTGTCAAATTAAACAAAACAGGGTGCTCTGCGTAAAAATATCACGCTTCGATGGTAGGTGGCGACTCAAAATGGACATTAAAAACACTCACACATACGTAAAATTGGTCGTATTTCAAACTAATTTTAAAAATTACCCTTAGTAAATTTTTATTTGAAACTACCATTTGCGAGTACGATAATCATTAGAAAATCGAAAAAAAAATACGATATAAAGAACGACAATCTGTGGATTGAAAAAATACTTAAATTATTTTGTATGGGCAAGGCAACGAGAGCATTCACCTTAAGAGTTCTTTTTCTTTTTGGAATATACGTTACATGTGTATGGTTGTTGTAGCAATTTGATAATATCGTAAGAAATTTATTGGTGGCTTCATTAACGTTAGAACATGGGTTAAATATATCAATCCAGTCCATCGTCATTAGTTCATTTCTTATCTTACAATTGTCTGTCTTGATCACTTTGATAGTATTATCTGTATTTTTGATAAATTTATGGCTAATGTTGGTAATTACAGTGTAGTGATCTGTGATGGTAGACTCACATACTACAGTAATAATATTTTCTCTAGTTTTAGCAAAACAGTGATCAATACACTTTCCAAATCGGGTAGGGATTAAGTGGGCAGGCATAAGTGAATGTGTAGCCATAAGCGTAAGATAGTCTGGTGATTTAACTTCTACATTTCCACTTTTTATATCTATGTTTACATCTCCGATTAGAAATAGGTTTTGTGGCGTTTTTAGTTTATTCAGAAGTTTGTCAAGCGTTACAAGAAATGCATCAATTGATTGACTCGGTGGTCTGTAGATACATACAAAAGCAGTATGGTTGCCGATTTCTAAAACAAGGCAGTTGGCTCCATCAATCTCTGGCTCACTAACTCTTACTCGTTGTAAACTATCCTTGATATATAACACTACACCGCTATTCTGGTTTATCACCTTAGAAGTTTTACAGCATGTATAATTCGGCAATATTGGTATAAAGGGGCAACTTTGGAGCCAACATTCGGTGAGCACAATAATATCTAAATCAGCGTCAAACCGCGACAGCAATATTTCAAAATCACTGAAATTGTCATTCACACTTCTAATATTTTCTTTATTCTGAGGTAGCAACAGTAATTGTTTTCTTTTGTTTAGAGAAACAACTTTTTAACTGGCTAGGGTCAGTTATTAGTAACGCTTTACCTGCTAAGTTGATTTTTTCATCGATCTCAGGAAGGACATCATTAATGTCATTCATGTTAACTTAATGCTTCTAGATTATATTTGTGTAGTTGAGTTGTGTAATTAGCTAATAATTATATATTTATGATAACTTACTACTTATTATACTGTTATTTAATATAAATACAATAAAAATTAGCCACTGTTTGTTGGTACAATGCATCATCCTAGACTATATCATAAGTATACATTAGAATAATATATGGATACATATAGAACAGATAGGTGAGAAAAATAAATTGATGAACAAGAAAAGTTATTTAAAATTTAAGGTTTTCTATATCAGTTTCACTGATGATACGAATACGTGGAGAACCCTCGGCCCTGCGGACAAATATTCTGCCAAGCGATGCCCAGCAGAACACGTATCCGTTGCCCTTTGCAAATTCCCGGGCAAGGAAGAATAATTTCTTGTCCTTTTGTGTTAGGCGCTCTGATATATATACTGGTTTATTCGTTCCCCCGATGCCCAAAGAGGATGTGTTAAACTTATCCGTCGGGTGTTCTTTGTTATAGGTCTTGAAGGAGTTTATGAGCCTGTCCCTCACGAATGTAGTAGTGAACTCTGCAATTATGGGTTTGCTGTTTTGGTTTGAGCCAATTCTATAGGCGTCCTTGATTTCGGAATTATCAAGTTTAATATTTAATTTTTCGGCGGTTTTTATCACTAATTTTATTATGTCTGTAGTGTACTGGTAAATTATTATTATTATTTACATCTATAGAATAAAATATATATAAATCATTTTATTAGTAAGTCTGTCGTCTCGGACATACACACCACGCAAGCACGTGGCGGGGGCGGGACAGGCAGTCTAATATCAACCGCCGTGCAGGGCAGACGTGGTGTGTGCGTTAGCGAGCCGATATAGTGTAGGATAGTGATATAAGGAAATAGTGATTTCTACAATGTCCACCTTTGATTCCTTGGGTTCCTGAGGAATGTTCCTCAGCTCGATGCTAGTTTCCTGGGCGCGACGTTCCAGAAAATCTATTTTATTTTCTAGGAGCTGTACTCTAGTATCCTGCTCCCTTTTTTCCACCTCCAGACAGTTCAAACGTTTAAGGACTTCGTCGTATTTTTCTGTCATAACATCCATAGATACCTTAACTTCCCGAAGAGAGGTCAAAATCGCCTCGAATTTTGAATCCTGCTCTGCTTTCAAAGTGTGAAACAAATCCAGAATATCAGCTCGGCTGAACTCGTCACGTTTGCGTTTATGTTGACCTGCCCACAATTCAAGATCTTGACGCGGTGTGTCCAGTAGTGATGACTCGGAACTAAAGTGCTGTAGGGGTGATTTAAATGTCGTCGGAGTATCTGCTCTAGGCGGTGAGCGAGTCACGCGAGGCATCGTTTGTTATTGTCAAGTAGATAAGCAAGCAGAATAATAGTGAAAAAGCCGATGGAGATTCTGGTAAGCAATGTAGCAATGTCAAGCGAAGCCAATTAAGTGCTACGCGGCAGGCGTCCCTTCACCCCTTCCCCTAGGCCTAGGCGGCCTTTCGCGCGTCATTTGTGCAAATATGCACGCAACTTTCAATGGCGTCGCGTGTCCAGTGTTCATATTTGCACATAATTTGAGCAGTTTTGTTGGCGGGCGTTTTTTTCTTACTTGCAATTATCTCAACGCCTATTGGTTGTATTCAGTGTGACGTTAGTTCATCTACCCATAAATTCTGACGTGTAATTGGTGCAACACTCAAGCCCAATACGGTAAAAATCAAAAAATTCAAATCAGTTCGTCATCTTTGCTCGCAACGTCGCCCCGTTGGCGCCACGGAGTTTTTTGGTATCGTGATCTGTTGTGTGAAAAATGACTTCAAGGAGCAACCGGTGATTGTTGTGATATGATTATTACATATATTTACTAGGAAAACAGTGTACTATATGTGATAAGTGGTATTTTTACAAAAAGTGGCCAAAATCTGTGTGATAAATGTGAATAACTTTTGACCAGTTTCGCGGCGCGGCGTGCGGTTTCTGTAATGGCGGCTTTTGTTTTTTGTAAAAGTTAGAATTGCTGTGTTATCATTAGTGTCGAAGTGAGAGAGTTTATGAAATGAATACGTAAATATATAAGCTAAAAAGTTATGGTGTTATTTTTGGTGTATGCTATTGTGAATCAGTGTATTGTGGCAAATGTTAGCTGATGTTTGTCAGAAATGAAGAATTTTTGAATTTACCGTGGTAATTTGGAGCTCATGTAAGTTTTTGCATTTGTCTAGAGCATGTTAGCTGTTAGGAAATTTCATAGTGAAAACAACGATGTATGATTCATATCATATAATTATAGCGTTAATATCTTATGATTTTTTTTTCCGATGGCCTAACCAAAAAAAAATGACGTCACCTAAAAATCTGACATAAGCTGGGAACTTATAGGTAGGGATTTTCCACGTTTGACGGGTTAAGTGATGTAGGTATTCTTAGAATGTTGCGCTGCACAGGATGATATCGTCAAGGTATACGTATGCGTGTGGTTCCATTGCTGGCCCTATTACCTTGTCTAGTAATCTTTGGAATGTGGCTCCACTTGAGTGTAGGCCTTATGGCATTACTCTGAATTGGTATAACCCTCTTCCGGGTACTGTGAATGCTGTTGCCGGTTTGCTATCTTCGCTTAACTTTACATTCCAGTATCCATCTTTCAGGTCGAACTTTGAGAAATAGTTACCCTTCTTTAGTTTCTCTAGGGTATCGTCGATTTGGGGTAATGGGTATGCGTTTTTCTCGGAGATTTCATTAATCTTCCTAAAGTCGATACAAAATCTATATTCGCCATTGTCCTTTCTGGCTAATACGACTGGGGAGCTGTATGGCCTACTTGATTCTTCTATTACCTCCTCTTCCAGCATTTTGCCTACATGTTCGTCTATTTTCGCTTGTAGCTTTGGGTTGCGTGGGTAGTATTTTTGTTTCACCGGTTCATTGTGTTTAAGTTTTATTTTGTGTTCCACCCACGTATTTCCTTTCGGACTACTGTCACTTTTCTCGAATTCTATTTCCAGCAGTTTTTCGAGTTGTTGTCGTTCGTTTATGAGTAAACAGTCCTCTGGGGGGGTTCTTTTTTCCCTCCGTTTTCATGGTTTCACTTGTATGTCTGGATTCTGCTGTCTGTTCTTTTCCCGAATTCTTCCCCCATTTTATTTCCATTCCTATTTCTTTAAGTATGTCCATACCTATTATGGCTTCTGATGCTCCTGGTAATACGTATATTACACGTTTGCTTTTCTCCTCTTTTATTTCTATGTTCAAGTTCAATGCCTTTTTGCTGTCGGTTATTGAACCATCGGCCATTGTTATTTCTTTGTTCTCCATTTCGACCCTTGTTGTTGCGTTTACGCATCGGTAGTAGATATTGCTAGTTATGTACGACCTTGTCGACCCTGTAACCACTATTGCTTTGTATGGATTTCCTTCGATCTTTATCTCCATGAATATTCTATTGTCTTTACTTGTTTCTTCTTTCGCTGTTGATGCTTTTATTGGTGTTCTGGATGAGTTCGATCTGCAGCAGTCTCTGCACATTGTTCCGATTTTTCCACACTTCCAGCAAAATATTATTTTGTTGTTTCTACATTCTTTAAAGAATGTCCTGTTCTTCCACAGTTCCAGCAGCATTTTTCTGGGTCATAGTTTCTCATGTACTTCTGCTTTCTCTCCAGGCTAATGTTAATGTTAAAGAACTCCCTTTTCCGCATTCGAACTCTATGTATGGTCCATTATGCGTGAGGGTTAACTGGCTAGATAGTTAGCCAGCCTAACTCCGTCCAGAAGCACAGAAGCTTCCTGGGGTCTTCGCAGGCTTCGCGGAGTGACCTCGGGTTGTTGAGGATTTGTTCACGTTGAGCTGCTACTCCCACGCATTCCAGGACTACGTGGGCAGCCGATTCTTCTTCGCTCAGACACCCCCTGCAGAGTGGACTGTCTGTGGCTCCGATGTTATAGAGGTGTTTGTTCAGGAGACAGTGGCCAGTGAGTGTCCCCACGATGGTACGAAGGTCTGGTCTTGAAAGGTTGAGTAGACGACGCGTGAGTCGTGGTGAGACAGCCGGAAGGGCTGCTCTTGACTGTCTGCAGTCCGTGGTCCGTGCCCAACGTTCGTTGTGTTGGTTTAGGGTGGAAGCCGCATCCAAGTGCGTAGCTGAGAAAAGGGTAGAGGAAGGAATGGAGATGGGCCCTCTGTGGTTGTTCCCGACCCTCTTCTAGCCAGCTCATCTGCGGCGTCATTACCCAGTGATCCGCTATGTCCCTTTATCCATTGTAGAGTCACCTTGTTTCCTATGGCGATTCTCTCCAAGGCCTGGTGACATTCGTAAACGAGCTTGGAGTTGCAGCTATGGCTCTCCAGAGCTCTGAGTGTTGCTGAGCTGTCGGAGAGGATCCTTACATTGTAGTCTGTGATCCCTCTCCTGTTCATTGCGGTGGCAGCTTCGGTGATGGCCACACATTCACATTGGAAAATGGAACTGTGTGTGCCTAGTGTCAATGATATGTTAATGTTGAGATCCAGCGAGTGTATTCCAGCGCCTGTTCCCTGTATAGTTTTTGAGCCATCAGTGTAGACACGGACCTCGCTGATTCCTGATTGATCTCTTTGGTCCTCGTATAGTTGTATGTGGTAGTGTTTTTGAAATATGTGTTGTTTAGGGATCTTATCACACGGGGTGGCTAGCAGCGGTTCGTAAGTTATCGCTCGGTTTAGAATGGATGCGTGCAGACTCCTAGTATTTCCCCACAATCCTAGGTGTTTGAGTCTGATAGCGGCCATGGTTGCTTCCTGCTGTATAAAGAAGTCGAGCGGGGGTAGGCCCAGAATGGTCTCAAGGGCGGCTGTCGGTGTTGTTCTCATGCAGCCCGTGATTGCAGAGCATGCGAGTCTCTGAAATCGCTGCAGCTTAGTAATTACGGTGCTTAGTTCAGTTCTGGTCCACCATACAATTGCTCCGTATGTAAGTGTCGGCCTGATTACGGCTGTGTATAGCCACAATGTTATTTTTGGAGAAAGCCCCCAAGTTTTCCCGAGCATCCTGCTACATTAAAAGAAAGTTGCACATGCTCGTTGCAGTTTATGGTCAAGGTGCTTATTCCATAGCAGCTTATTATCCAGTATGACCCCTAGATACTTGACTTCGTTGGTTAATCTTATTTCAGTGTTGAATAGCTTCGGGAGTCTCAGATTTCCTAAGTTTCTCTTGTGTGTGAACATAATGAGTTCAGTTTTTGTAGGGTTCACTGATAAACCATGGCTTGTACACCAGAGGCCCAATTCACTAAGTTATTTTAAAACTACACTGTAAGTTGACCGAATCGAGACTGAATTGTAAATTGACTGAAAGTTGAATTTCTAGTCCCTCATAAATAACAATTTAGTCTACTTTCAATTCATGGTGACCACCATTAGAGTAGGATAGTTATATATATAATTGGAAAGAGTAAAGAGAGACTCTATCTACTTATGCTAAAATTAACGAAAAATCTTTGAATCGTTCAAGTTTCGGTCACATTTCGATATAATCACATTACAGTGTTGTAGTTTATGTCAGGAGAATACCATTTCTGACATTTAAGACATCGACACAAGATCGAAACATGATCCGAACTCTATTTTAACTATTTTTTAGTTAGTGAATTGGGCCTCTGGTTTCGATTGTTCTAAAGGCAGAGCTAATGAGGTCGCATAGGATATTCTCGAAGCATCCGGTCGCGAGAATAGCAAGGTCATCTGCGTATCCCACCGTGAATAGCCCGCGGCCATTCAGTTTCCGGATGAGTTCGTCTACGACTATATTCCATAAAAGTGGCGAGAGAACACCACCCTGTGGGCAGCCTCTGGCCACTATGCCTCTGATAGTTGTGTTGACTGTGAACTGTATAGCTCTGTATTTCAGCATATTGTCTATCCACTCTGCTAGCGTTGGAGCAACGCCATACTCCAATGCTTGGTGTATGCTAGTACTTGTACTTGTAATTGTAGCGCAGACTCTTTTCCGCAACTAGGCCGCCAGTGGGCCCTTTTTGCGTGGCGAGTGGAGGCTGCTAATCCAGCCACCCGATGTCCTCCAGGAAGGCCAGCAGCTCACTAATGCCGGCGCAGGCCTGCCCGGGAGTCCTCGGCGACCCGAGGAAAGCTCTTCTCTGAGACGCCACACTGCTGCACTCCAGGAGCACATGCGCCGGCGTCTCGTCTGCTACTAGACAGCCTCTACATAAGGGGCTGTCAGTAATACCTAGTGTAAATAAATGTTTGTTAAGCATGCAGTGACCGGTGACAATCCCGACAACAAGCCGAATCTTGTCCCGTCTCAGATTGAGGAGCCTTCGGGAGTATTTCGGGTTTAATACCGGAAACGCCTCCTTCGACTGCCTGCAATCTGGTATACTTGCCCAAAGTTCTTGATGTCGATTAACAGTACGATTACGGATCCAAGAGCGTATTTGACTAAAGGGCAGGGGTACTAGGGGCTCTGGTCCTTTTTTTTTTTTTTTTTTGTCTGAGTGGGGAAATTCATTTACGAATAAGCCGGTCCGGGGGGACCGGAATTATGTGGGACTCGCCGCCCTGAAAAGGGCAGAATACCCACTAAAACTTCTCCGGTGTCCCTCTCTCGCCATGCTTGCCAGACCACGGGAACGAAATCCTTCCGCAATCCGACTGGCGATGTTAATCCCTCTCATACTGGGCGGCTATAGCCGCCATCTCAATCAATCATTCATCATCTTCCCCTCCCCCTGGAAGGGCTGCAAGCTGCACAGACACGGCGTGGTGACCGCGGCTGCGCAGTGCGCCCTTCCCTGGGCGGCAGCGCAACTCTTGCACATGGTCCTGCTGGCAGCATTTCCGAACCTCTCCTGGCCAACGCGTCAGCCCCATCGTTACCTCTGGAGCCGCTATGCCCCTTGATCCATTGTAACACGATGCTGTTTGACTTACTTACTTCATCCAGCAGGTGGTGACACTGAATGGTCAACCCTGAGGTATGTTCACTTTTCTGCAAAGCCCGTAGAACCGCAGCGCTGTCCGAGAGTATCCTGATATTATAGTCAGTTACCTTCCTAGTCCTACGCAGCACTGCGTGCGTAGCCTGGATAATGCCTACGCATTCCGCCTGGAAGATCCAGTTCCAGGCACCCAAGGCGACTGATGAGTGAATGTTCAGGTCCTCCGAGAACGTACCTGCTCCGGTTCCTGCTAGCATTTTAGAGCCATCTGTGTAAATTCTTAGTTCGTGTGTGTTGGAGCTATCACTAGGCTCCTCATGTAATTGAATAGTGTAGCCCCTTGAAAGTATGTGTTTTTTAGGTATTCTGTCATAGATAGAGAGTAGCAGCGGGTTTCCGTCAGCAAACTCATCCATGATAGTGGTATGAGTGGCACGTGTGTCGTGATCTAACAGCTTTAAAGCCCAGAGTCTGTAGGCAGCAGCTGCCGCTTCTTGTTGCACGTGTAGGTGAAGAGGGGTTAAACCTAACAAGACCTCAAGAGCGGCCGTAGGGGCCGTTCTCATACTACCTGTGGTCGCTACGCATGCAAGTCTCTGGAATTTTTGTAGTTTGCCTATACAGGTGCTCAGTTTGGTTCTAGGCCACCATACTAGAGCACCATATGCTAGCGAAGGCCTAATCACGGTTTCGTAAAGCCATAGGGTTATTTTAGGGCTGAGACCCCATGTTTTACCTACCATTCTGCGGCAATGCCAGAAAGAAATCGTGGCCTTCTTGATTTTACTGTCGAGATGTTTGGCCCAGTTCAGTTTGCTATCCAGAGTTACTCCCAGGTATTTAACTTCATCGGATAAGTGTAGTTGCGTATCAAAAAGTCTGGGAAGGCTGAAGGCCCCTAGATTACGCTTCTTGGTGAACATTACTAGCTCCGTTTTTGTTTGATTCACGGTCAATCCGTATTCCATGCACCATTTCTGTACAACCTTAAGTGCGTTATTCATGATATTGCATGTCACACTGGCAAAATGCCCTGATATCAGAATAGCAAGGTCGTCCGCATAGCCTACCGTGAAGAAGCACTGGGCGTTAAGTCTAGTAATTAAATCGTTGGCAACCATATTCCACAACAGTGGTGACAAGACACCACCCTGAGGACAGCCCCTCGCCACCACCGCTCTGGTCTCTCCCTGTAGGTCAGCACGAACTGCCCTAAGTTTGAGCATGTCAACGATCCAATCCGCCAGCGTCGAGTCTACCCTATGCTTCTGTAGAGCTGCGCTGATGCTGCTAAAGTTTGTCTTATCGAAAGCGCCCTCTATATCAATGAAGGCGGCAAGACAGAGTGTTTTGTTATATATATAATTAGCATAAAAACACCTTGATAAGAGGCGTGGCTTGCTGACTTCACTGCAGAGTGGTGCGAGCGAGCGTGGAGGGGCATGCGGAGCCTCGAGCAGCAGCCAGACGGCCAGTCGGAACTCTCTCACTTTTGTTCTTGCGCCAGACATAGATGGACGTTGTATTTCTTGTACCAATTTTGTTAATAATTTTCTTGTAAAATTATTTTTGAATAAAAAGGTCTTTTCGTTTTGATTTGTGTTTGTTTTTTTTAGTTCGTTTCAATCTTAGTTTATTACCTCAGAAGTGGGATTCTTTTTCCGTTCTGTCGGCTTTTCTTGATTTTAAATTATTTGAGTTTTCGAGATTGTTCTAGCTTTTGCTTGTAGTTTTTTTTTGTAAATTATGTCCACTAAGGGTAGACGTAAACGCGATCGTACGGCTATACCTGGCTTGGAGCAACAACTTCAAACGATTGTGGATCGTTAAATTGTTTTGAAAGATTCCAGGTTTCGCAGTGCGAGCGCAGACAATGCGGGTACTTCGCGCGACCAACCAACACCCGAGCCAGTCGCCTTGGTGGCGCCACCGCCGGACGCCTTGGCGGCGCCACAGCCGGCTCCTCTGAGCGGGCCGCTGCCACTTGTTGTACCATCTAGCGCAGAGTCTTGCGCTGCAAGTCTCGACATGTCTGTGCCATGCCCGAGCACGCTTTCCAGCGTCGAGATGGTTGTGGGTGAGGTAACGGAGAAGCTTGTGAGTGCTATCAGCGCTATTCCGGTAAGATCGATCCATGTTTTTATATCAAACTTTGATCCATCTTTGCATGATTTCGATGTGTGGTGTAGTGAAGTTGATCACGTGTGTACTTTGAATCATTGGGATGATCGCGAGTGTTTGGCTCGTATCGGTAATTGTCTTAAAGGTGACGCGAAAATGTGGCTAAACGAATGGGTCAGCAACGACCGTAGCTGGTCAAATTTCAAACGTGAATTCAAGTCGTTGTGCCCCCTTCGTTTAGATATCGCGAATATTTTGTTCGATGTAATGAAAACCAATTCTGACAACTACCCCACTGCGGAATATGCTAGGCGTTCTTTGTTACGATTACGTATCATCAAAGGTATGAGTGACGAGTTGATTACTGCTATAGTTATACGTGGTATTACTGATTCGCAAATACGTGCGGTCGCCACTAATTCAAAGTTATTGCCAAATGATTTAGTGAACTTTTTATCGATTTACGTAAAACCTGCTCAGATTACGCCGGTCCGTGCACGTGGTGCTTTTTGTAAACATGATTCCCAACCAAATTTGCGTAAGCGTGAATACAGTGATTTGAAGATTAGGTGCTTTTCGTGTGGTGGCTTTGGTCACAAACAGATTTCGTGTACCAAGCGTGTAAAAACAGATAGGTCGATTGGTGATAGCTCATCTATCAGTGCGTCAAGTTCTAATAGACAATCACCTCAATTAGAGCAGTGTTCTTTCTGCAAAAAGCCTGGTCACAAAGTTGAGAACTGTTTTACGAAACAGCGTGCCGAGTCACGTGGCAAGTCGAACGTAAATTTTTGTCGTGAATCGGTCGATACTTACAAAATGAACGATATTGCAACCGCTGTTATAAAGGGCGTACCTGTTTATGTTCTCATAGATAGTGGTTCGACTATTTCTCTGATTTGTGAATCTGTCACAAAGCATTAACATTAACATTAACATTAACGTGTTCTACGCGGCATAGGTAGTCAGGAACTAGAAACATCGTACAGTACGACGTTGACGATTTAATTCTCCGAAATTACCCTCGAAGTTGATTTTCACATCGTTCCGGATAGGTGCATGGACACGCCGGTTATTATTGGCACTGATGTACTGAATAGAGATGGTGTGACCTATACCCGACAACGTGGCGTGCAACAACTTACGCGAATTAAAGAAGTCCTAAAGATAAAATCTGACTTGTGTTCATCCATCGATACCCCGCTGGTAGGTCAGGATAGGAAGTGTTTAATGAACGTCATTACCGAGTTTGCGGACTATCTTGTAGTAGGTACTGCTACTAATACTACTGTACAAACAGGTTCTATGCAAATTTGACTGCATAATGAAACTACCGTAGTTTACAGACCCTATAAAATGTCTCGTGACGAAAAACTGTGCGTTAGAGATATTATTGAGGACTTGTTGGATATACAAATCATAAGAGATTTTTAAAGTCAGAGTTTTAGAGGCCAATATTGCTTGCGGCTTTAAATGCGAATACTGTTAAGGATCACTATCCACTTCCATTAATAGATGCTCACATTGATCGCTCAGGTACTGCTAAGTATTTTACAAGCTTTGACATTGCCACAGGCTTTCGTCAAATTAAGTTGGATCATGAGTCGATTCACAGCGTAGGGTTCTACATTAATTTAAAAAAAATGTAAGTTCCTTGTTATAGTGGTGGAGTACTTGGGCCGAAAAATCGGCAATGGTCAGGTGAGGCCGAATGTTAATGTTAATGTTAAAGAACTCCCTTTTCCGCATTCGAACTCTATGGATGGTCCATTATGCGTGAGAGTAAACTAGCTAGATAGTTAGCCAGCCTAACTCCGTCCAGAAGCACAGAAGTTTCCTGGGGTCTTCGCAGGCTTCGCGGAGTGACCTCGGGTTGTTGAGGATTTGTTCACGTTGAGCTGCTACTCCCACGCATTCCAGGACTACGTGGGCAGCCGATTCTTCTTCGGTCAGACACCCCCTGCAGAGTGGGCTGTCTGTGGCTCCGATGTTGTAGAGGTGTTTGTTCAGGAGACAGTGGCCTGTGAGTGTCCCCACGATGGTACGAAGGTCCGGTCTTGAAAGGTTGAGCAGACGACGCGTGAGCCGTGGTGAGACAGCCGGAACGGCTGCTCTTGACTGTCTGCAATCCGTGGTCCGTGCCCAACGCTCGTTGTGTTGATTGAGGGTGCGAAGCCGCATCCAAGTGCGTAGCTGAGAAAAGGGTAGAGGTAGGAATGGAGATGGTCCCTCTGTGGTTGTTCCCGACCCTCTTCTAGCCAACTCATCTGCGGTGTCATTACCCAGCGATCCACTATGTCCCTTTATCCATTGTAGAGTCACCTTGTTTCCTATGGCGATTCTCTCCAGGGCCAGGTGACATTCGTAAACGAGCTTGGAGTTGCAGCTATGGCTCTCCAGAGCTCTGAGTGTTGCTGAGCTGTCGGAGAGGATCCTTACATTGTAGTCTGTGATCCCTCTCCTGCTCATTGCGGTGGCGGCTTCGGTGATGGCCACGCATTCACATTGGAAAATAGAACTGTGTGCGCCTAGCGTTAATGATATATTAATGTTGAGATCAAGCGAGTGTATTCCAGCGCCAGTTCCCTGTATGGTTTTTGAGCCATCAGTGTAGACACAGACCTCGCTGATTCCTGATTGATCTCTTAGGTCTTCGTAGAGTTGTATGTGGTAGTGTTTCCGAAATATGTGTTGTTTAGGGATCTTATCACACGGGGCGGCTAACAGCGGTTCGTAAGTTATCGCTCTGTCTAGGATGGATGCGTGCAAACTCCTAGTATTTCCCCACAATCCTAGGTGCTTGAGTCTGATAGCGGCCATGGTTGCTTCCTGCTGTATGAAGAAGTCGAGCGGCGGTAGGCCCAGAATGGTCTCAAGGGCGGCTGTCGGTGTTGTTCTCATGCAGCCCGTGATTGCAGAGCATGCAAGTCTCTGAAATCGCTGCAGCTTAGTAATCACGGTGCTTAGTTCAGTTCTGGTCCACCATACGATTGCTCCGTATGTAAGTGTCGGTCTGATTACGGCTGTGTAAAGCCACAATGTTATTTTTGGAGAAAGCCCCCAAGTTTTCCCGAGCATTCTGCTACATTGAAAGAAAGCTGCACATGCTAGTTGTAGTTTATGGTCAAGGTGCTTATTCCATAGCAGTTTGTTATCCAGTATGACCCCTAGATACTTGACTTCGTTGGTTAATCTTATTTCAGTGTTGAATAGCTTCGGGAGTCTAAGATTCCCTAAGTTTCTTTTGTGTGTGAACATAATGAGTTCAGTTTTTGTAGGGTTAACTGATAAACCATGGCTTGTACACCAGGTTTCGATTGTTCTAAAGGCAGAGCTAATGAGGTCGCATAAGATATTCTCGAAGCATCCGGTCGCAAGAATGGCAAGGTCATCTGCGTATCCCACCGTGAATAGCCCGCGGCCATTCAGTTTTCGGATGAGCTCGTCTACGACTATGTTCCATAAAAGTGGCGAGAGAACACCGCCCTGTGGGCAGCCTCTGGCCACTATGCCTCTGGTGGTCGTGTTGACTGTAAACTGTATAGCTCTGTATTTTAGCATATTGTCTATCCACTCTGTAAGCGTTGGAGCGACGCCATATCCCTCCAGTGCTTGATGTATGCTAGTGAATGAGGTCTTGTCAAACGCTCCTTCGATGTCTATAAAGGCACCTAGAGTTGGTTGTTTTGTGGTTAACCCATCTCCAATGCGTGATACTACGCTGTGAAGTGCAGATTCTGTGGATTTACCTTTGCTATAGGCGTGTTGTTGTGGATGTAGGGGCTTGTGCAAGAGAGCATTTCCTCTTATTTCCTGGTCGCACAGTTTTTCTAGAGTTTTAAGGAGGAACGATGTGAGACTAATAGGCCGGAATGATTTTGCCAAAGTGTAGTCGCTCCTGCCTGGTTTTGGTATAAATACTACCTTCACTTCCCTCCATTTCCGAGGTACGTAGCGATGGGCGACACAAGCTCTAAAGATGTTAACAAGATAGTCGGCTAACAGATCGCCGCTCCACCTTAACAGACCCGGGAATATCCCGTCAAGCCCAGCTGATTTGAAGGGAAGGAAGCTGTTTATGGCCCATAACACCTTGTCTCGATTGATTAGGTCTTGGGCTACGGTCCAATCTTGACTACTGGATGCTCGTTCGGCGTACACTTCCCAGTCGTGGGTGTCAGCAATCTGACATCCAGGGAAGTGTGTCTCAAGCAGTAGTTCACTGTTTTCAGCATCTGATTTGGTATACGTATTGTCAGGCTTCTTAAGACATCCTATTGTACGCTCAGGTTCGCGTGAAAGTATGCCTTTTGTTCTGGCTGCCTGACTGGTGCTTTCGATGTTTGTGCAGAAGCGTTTCCAACATTCCAGTTTCCTGAGACGCAAGCGCTTCTTATAGTTTGCTTTTGTGGTTTGGTAGTTCTCCCAATCCACGAGTTGCCGGGTGTTTATTGCTCGGTTGAACAGTTTCCTCACTCTACGACGTAGCCTCTGCAATTCAGAGCTCCACCAGTGTCGACTAGACCCAACTTTGGGTGTCACGAGAGGGCAGGATTGTTCATAGCTGTTAGTCAGAATACAAGTGAGTTTATTTACGTATTTTTCGATGTCCTCGACTACTACGTTGTTCGGGGGCGCGGTCACGGTCGCAAGAGCTGATCGGACTATTTTTACAAATTTTGACCTATCTGTTTTACGCGGAACACGCCTAGGTAGCGGTACTGGTAGGGTCATGCTGAGGTTGAAGCGTATCCACCTGTGATCCGAGCACGACGCCTCATCAGACACGCGCCAGTCAGAGATGGATCGCGACACCTCGTCTGTCGACAGTGTGAGATCAATAATAGTCTGGGCTCGGGAGCAAAAAAACGTTGGTTCAGAGCCCTTGTTAAGAAGTGTAAGATTAGTGGAAAAGATATAGTTTACCAGTTCTTCTCCTCGGGCATTGGACTTATCGCTGCTCCACAGAGTATGGTGCGCGTTGGAGTCCATGCCGACGACAAGCTCCAGCTTCTCCCTCTCGCAGTACTCCACCAGCGACAGCAGCTCCGGCGAAGGTATGTCCTCGTCGCCTGGCAGGTAGACGGACGCTAGGACTATGTCACGGGATGGTTGGTTAGTAACTGCGAGGAGCCTAACAGCTGTCAGGTCTCTGGAACAGAATTCGGTGATCAATAGTGTTTGCAAATGTCTAGAGGTATAAATGCATGTTCTAGGGTTGCTTACGGTGGTGTTGAGGAGAAGCTTGCCTCCAATACCGCTCAGACCACAGATCCTGCCCTTTCTAATCCACGGCTCCTGGATCAGAGCTATGGTCTCAGTGTTTTCCTCCAGCGCTCTGCGTAAGGAAGCCGTCGCAACGAGGCTGTGCTGGAGGTTGGTTTGGAGGATGGGAATCGGTAAGGGTTTAGTCCTTTCTGATCGGAGAGGAGTTGAGACAGCTGTCGCTAGCCTCACTCCCCTCTCCGTCCAGAAAGTACTCCTCGTTTGGGTTTGAGGTCGATGGAGGGGCGACCTCTACGTCCATCGTGCCTAGATGTTGTTGGCACTCAGGTTGTTCAGTTTGAGGCTTCTCAGGCGGTTGAGAAGCAGGGTCGGTTGGAGCGTTGTCAGTGGCGTTTCCGGATTCCCCCTCCAGGATCCGGAGATAAATGTTGCCAAACAGCCAGTACAGACGTCGCTCTTTCTGTTTGATCCTGTCAACGTCAGACTCCGGGACACGTAGGAGCAGGTGGACACCAGGTGTCTCCCTCTCCGTTTGTCTCTCCGCCTTGACTAAGGACCAGGAGTTGACGTTAACAGTCGGGTTGTGTAAGGCCAATATTTTGCGCAGCTTGTCTATCTCCCTGTTCGGCTCTGGGATAAACAGCCCACACAGAATTCTTCGCTGGATTTCAGCTTGTGGTCTGACCACAAGCTTCGTTCCAGCGATTGGCGATGCCGTTTGGTTGACTGTACGACGGAGCCAACCCAGCGCATAGTCGTCCTCGCACCACAGTTTGAGGACGCCCTCGCTAAAGTGGGCTTTGCCACGGAAGTGCACCTTCGCCGTTTGGATCGTGGTTGATGGTTCGAGGAGCTCGTCCTCAAACTTCAACTCCAGCGCAGTGCGAATTCCAGTGGCTTGTTCCGCAGTAAAGTCATGGTAGGGTTCGGTCATAACCGCCACACACAGCTCGTTTGCCCTGAACGAAGCTGCGTAGCTGGCGGACCCTTTACGCTGACTGGTTCCCGGCTTCACGCGTTTACTGTCGCCAGTAGGCGTGGTCGTGTCATCTGGCCGGGAACGTTTGGCGTTTGGTTTCGGCATATTTGGGGCTGCCGCAGTGGTTTGAAGTCGGGCTTTAGCCACCAACTTGCCTGCGCGTTTACCTCTAGGCTTGGATCGGCGTCGCGGTTGGTTGCCTTCGCTAGTCGCTGGCGCTGCCTCAGGCGCTGCCTGCGCACGGACCTGTTCAGCCTGACTAACAGT
The DNA here is from genome assembly GCA_951392215.1 of Epirrita christyi. Lineage (NCBI taxonomy): Eukaryota > Metazoa > Arthropoda > Insecta > Lepidoptera > Geometridae > Epirrita > Epirrita christyi. The sequence continues at coordinate 328,224 of OX595861.1, forward strand.
CTGGCCTACTTGAGTCAGGGACTCAGCACCAGGAAGGAGCTGTCGTCCCCCGTCAGCAACCATCCGCCTTGCCTGTACCCGAGCCTGGGTGTTCGCCTTGGCCTGCTGGGGCTTCTTGCCTTTCTTCTTCGGTTTTCTCCGAGGAGAAACCAGGGTCCAAGTCGGCTCTACTGGTTGCTCAGAAATAGCTTCCTTCAGAGCCGACAGTTCAATGACCGTGCCTTTTGACGAAGCCCCGAGAGGCGCGCCAGTCGACACGGTCGGTAGGGTGTGGTATCTCGGGTTCGGTAATTGCGCATCTAAGGACGCAGCAGCCCGAGAAGTCGAGGGGGATTGCGCATCCAAGGACGCAGCAGTCCGAGACGTGGAGGGTACTTGCGCATCCAAGGACGCAGCAAGATTCCTAGTTGTGGCTGCTTTAGCAGCCTCGGTGGGTTTTTTCAAAATTCTTTTGGAATCCATGGTGTAAAAAGTTAAAAAGGTCATCCATGAAGTTCTCCACCCGCCACGGAGTCCTCAGTCGGGGACGTCACGCGCTCTGCGCGCAAACGCCAGAGTTACTTCATGGATCTAGGACCCGCACCCTGAAAGATGGACGAGACCAAACGCTGCGAAGGATACCGGAGCTGCCTACGACCAAAGAGAAAGCCGCACGCTCACCGCTGGGTCCCGCGCCTCGCCGTCTGCCCTCCTGCAGTTAGGGGCCCTAGCCGACGACCCTCAGACGGGGAGTCACAGCCGATTGATCGTGAGTGGCTAACCCAAGACCGCCCGTGTGAAGAGAAATCCAGACCAAAGAGATGTGTTGAAGGCAGCTGGCACAACCACCGGCTCGCTACGTTCTCAATCTCCAGGACTCCTTCATCCTCCGGTACGGGTCCCCGCGCACGGCACAAACACGCGGGAGATCATTACTATCCACCATCTGACTGTCGATGATGAACCCGCTGGGACCTGACCTCCGCATCCCGGCAGTGTACGTCTGGTGGTTTTAGTTACGTCTATTTCTTATGGAACTAGACCAATAACAGGGGGCAACCACGGGAAGGCTTGCCCACCAGGCTTGCCTTGGGGATCACGGCAACTGTTGTGTCTCTCTCCCCCAAGACCATTCGCACCTCACTTGGCTTGAGGAGCCAAGTAAGGTAGGCTTATATCTATACTATGCAAGCAGCTAAACTAGAGACACCAGAAAAGCATAAAGCGCAAGCTAGGCAGTGCAACTATTAAAGCATAGACATAAACCCCCCCCCCAGGTGAGGCCGAGCGAGCACATGGTCGAGGCTCTAGTTAACGCTCGAGTGCCGAGCAATGTCAAGTAGATAAGATGGTTTTTGGGTCTTGCAGGTTACTTTAGACGCTTAATTCCTGGCTACTCCCTGAAAACAGCCTGCATATCGAATATTCGAAAAGGTGTTTTGTTCAGATAGGGCGACGAACAAGACAAGGTTCGTAAAGACATATCGTAACGATTAACCACTGAGCCAGTACTACTGAAGTGCACACCGCTGCATCAGCGCTGGGTTATGATGCTGTCTTGTTGCAGACTCATGATGGTGGGCATAAGAAACCCGTTGCTTATTTCACATGAGTTGGAAACCTTGGCAGTTTTCAAGGCGCTACAACATTTTAGACAACATTTGATTGGTACTTTTAAAGTTGTAACGGATTGTAACGCCTTTAAACTGACCAAGCACAAAAAGGATCTGCTGCCGAGGGTTGCTCGGTGTGTTTCTACAAGAGTATGATTTTGATCTTGAATATCGAAAGGGGACTGCGCTATCTCATGCTGATTATCTGAGCCGAAACCCGTTCAATATTTGTGTAATTGGAAAGCCATTAAACTGGGCTCGGATAGCGCAGGCCGCTGACGAAGAGACGCAGAGCTTGCTGCAGAAGCTCAGAGACGGTGAGCTAGATTCATCTCGGTACGTTAAGCACAATGACGTCCTTTACTATTATGATGGATGTGGTCGGTGAACAGTCACGCTTGCTGTGCTATGTACCAAAAAGGCGGTATAGACAAAGTTTTGAAACATTTTTGTAACACTTTTGGTTTCCCAAGTTGAGATGTGCGAAAGTACATACAACATTGCATTGTAAGTTTTTCTCACAAAAAAGATACCGCGTCAGTCTTTGCAACCTATCGAGTCGTGGAAGAAGCCCGCTACGCCATTTGATACTGTACACAGCGATGTTTTGGGGCTCTTCCAGTCTCGAATGGTTTCAAATATGTCGTTCTGATTGTGGACGCTTTTACTAAGTATTGCCTCCTATATCCGGTTCGTCAACAAGATGCAAACGAATGTAAAAAGACTTTCCAAAATGATATTTGACTTTTTGGCTCTCCAAAATTGATAGTTGCTGATCGTGGTCGGATGTATGAGAGCACGTCTTTTGTTAATTGAGTAGAAGAGTTGGGTTATGTTATGAGATACATTTAATACCCCTGAAATGCATCAAAGTAATGGACAAGTTGAGCGGTATTGTCGTACTGTAATGAATGATTCGTGTCGAGTCAAACTTCAGACGAGAAGGTTGGTCTGACATTTTGTGGAAATTACAGCTCAACTTGAACATTACTTTTCAGAAGTCTACTAAATGGTGAACATTTAATTTATGAATTTTTTAATTGGCAGTAATGGTACAACGCCCGTCATACGATCTCTGGTGCGTGATGTGGCTTTGGAGGCAACGAGTTTGAATCGCGAATCATTAGTGAGCTTGCCTGACAACGTGCTTCAGAGTTGCTGGATGATAACCGCACTCGCCAAGATGCTCGTGTCAATGAACGGCGTAAGACACCACGCATGTTCGAGAAAGGTAACCTCGTGTTCGAGCGTAAGACGAGCCAGGCTACGGGCAAGATGGTCTCTGATGGAATGCGTGGCCCATACAAAATCACGCAAGTGCTGCCACATGGTCGGTATGAGCTTAAACTAATTGCTGGGTCTTATGGCAAAACCACGCACGCTGCTGCTGAATATATAACGCTATGGTGTGGGGAATGGACACCAAAGTTTGCACCACATTTTTTTGAAAGTGAGTATGATCTTTGACATGTGGTCTACTCGCAATGTGTGTATCTGTGTATCCCGTGGGCTCTGCACTTGTACGTTAAGCAACCTGAGGGCTCTGCTAACACATTGCAGTCGCTGTCATATTGTGTATTTCTGTGTGGTGTGTATACATACCCGTATCGTATATCCTGAGGGCTCTGTACTTGTGTGTTGAGCAACCTGAGGGCTCTGCTCGTTGTGTTGAGCAACCTGAGGGGCTCTGCTCGTTTTGTTGAGCAACCTGAGGGCTCTGCTCGTTGAGTTGAGTAACCTGAGGGCTCTGCTCGTTGTGTTGAGCAACCCGAGGGCTCTGCTCGTTTTGTTGAGCAACCTGAGGGCTCTGCTTGTCGTGTTGAGTAACCCGAGGGCTCTGCTCGTTGTGTTGCGCACCCTGCGGGCTCTGCGATGATGGAGAACATCCTGAACGGTACTTCCCCATATATGTGAACACTGTTGCACACCCTGCGGGCTCTGTGATCATAGAGGACATCCTGAACGGTACTCCTCCATGTACATACTATGTATCCTGAGGGCAATGCATTGTAGGCATCCTGAGGGCACTGCCATGTCATACTTTTTTTGGGCATCCTGAGGGCACTGCCAAGTCATGAGTTTAGTGTGCACCCTGAGGGCACTGCCATGTCATGAGTTTAGTGGGCACCCTGAGGGCACTGCCATGTCATGATTTTAGTGGGCATCCTGAGGGCACTGCCATTGGCTTGAAACTCTTGCGAGCCTTAGCCATTTGTTTAGTAGCTCAAATGCTATCATGTAAGAGGATGACTTAACTGCTCGTCCTGGATATTCTTGAGAGCTCTGTCCGAACGTTTTGAAAGTAATGGAGTCTCTCTTACTTTCAGCTTACTAGCATTTGACTACGAAACTAATACAAACAATATGACTTTCAGGTGAAATTGATGATAAAGATCTGCAGCCACAGCCACTCTCCTGTTCTAATGATCCTACGCGCGAGGACGCACCGCCGTCAGGAGAAGCTGAATTAGCATAAAAACACCTTGATAAGAGGCGTGGCTTGCTGACTTCACTGCAGAGTGGTGCGAGCGAGCGTGGAGGGGCATGCGGAGCCTCGAGCAGCAGCCAGACGGCCAGTCGGAACTCTCTCACTTTTGCTCTTGCGCCAGACATAGATGGACGTTGTATTTCTTGTACCAATTTTTTTAATAATTTTCTTGTAAAATTATTTTTGAATAAGAAGGTCTTTTCGTTTTGATTTGTGTTTGTTTTTTTTAGTTCGTTTCAATCTTAGTTTATTACCATATCTTTTTCCACTCTGCTAACCACAGTGTGTAGTGCCGATTCTGTTGATTTTCCCGAGCTATAGGCGTGTTGCTGCGGGTGTAATGGTGATATTGTGAGTATGTTGTCCCTAATGTACCGATCACACAATCTTTCCAAAGTTTTCAGCAGGAAAGATGTGAGGCTAATCGGTCTAAAGGCTTTTGCTTCCGTGTAGTCGCTTTTCCCTGGTTTCGGAATGAAAATGACCCTGACCTCTCTCCATAACAGTGGTACGTACCGGAAGGCAAGACAGGCTCTAAAAATGACTGTAAGAGCCTCAATAAGAAATGGTTTATATAAGCTGGAGTTTAGTTAAACACAGTAGCTACATTGAATTAACGTTTATTTTAATCCCAAATACGTTTCATCAACTTTCTATGATTGGTTAACAACACGGAGTAGGTAGTTATGTTACCATCGTCCACTCATCGGGCCATCTTTAATGCAGAGTAAGCATTTCCTCTCTAGATTGTATTAGCGCCCACGCACGTATGCAGGTGCATAATTGCTGACGTTGCGTCTGGACCATGGTACGTTTAGGCTAGAGTTAAGGCAGTCGTTATTAAGCCACCACTTGTAAAACACTTTATAATTAAAATCATTTAACTTCAATGATAAAATTTGTCTTTTTAAAAAGCTTTCCACCGTTTCCCCGTACAAGTCTGGCGCAGCCTCGTGGATTTTCCGCGATTTTCCCGAAACCTGCACTCGTGAAAACCCCAAAATCGGTCTCTCGAGAAGGTAGCGTTTCGTACGAAAACCGACTCTATGCGGAGCGGAAAAAAACGAACCAAATAAATACGACTCTATAACGGTGAACGCGTGTGAAAGGTGGTGAAATACGGCTCAGGAGGACATGGGATCAAGCAGCTTGTGAGTAAACCTTTTCACTTCCTGTTTTTATATTCCCGTGTCTTTTCCACATTTCCTCTCGAAAATAAATCGTCGAGCTTATTAATTGCGTTTATCTGATTTTGTTTGCACATAAATTGGCAAACTGGTTTGCACATAAATAGGCAAATCCGTCATTCTCGTAATTAATTTGTTTAGTAATAAGTAGAATTAAGTGAAGTGCAACTTACTTAAATAGGCAGATTGATTTGCACATAAATAGGCAAATCCGTCATTCTCTTAATTAATTTGTGTAGCAATAAGTAGAAATAAGTGTGATATAAATAAATAAATTGATTTGCACATAAATTGGTAAATCAGTGTTAATTTTAAGTATATTAAATTAGGATTTCAAAGCCATTCCAAAAGAAACCTTGTCCATCATCCCTAAATATGATGGGGAAGAAAATTTATTAAATTTATTTATTTCAAAATGTGAATATGTGGTTAGTGGAAGTAAAATTCAAGGAAATGCAGCTCAAAATCTGTATTTATTCCACGCCGTGTCAAGTAAACTCACTGGTAGAGCTGCGACTCTACTTAGCGACCACCCTAATATTACGTCATATGAAGGGTTAAAAGACTTGCTTACGCAACATTTCGGTGACCCTCGATCAGAAGAGTGCATAGCGATTGAGCTTGAAACTTTAAAGCTTAAACAAAGTGAAACGTACATTCAGTTTTGTCATCGAATTCAGAATATTAGAAGTTCTTTGTTCGCGAAAGTAAATAGGCTTACCGATGAAGGAATCAAGGCAGCGAAAATGATTATTTACAACAACACAGCTCTGAACGTGTTCTTGTATAATTTACCTGAGGACATGATCCGAATTGTGCGGTTGAAAGGTTGTTCTAACTTGGAAAATGCCTTAAGCATTGTGACAGAAGAAGTGAACTTTAAGTTTCAGTATGATGCGAAAAATAAATTATTAAAACAAAATTCAGTGCAGCTTACAAACCAACAAAATTCACAAAACGCTTTGAGACCATTACCAGCGGCTCAAGGTTTTAAACCAGCGTTTAATTCGGTGCCGAATAATAATTTTAAATTTGGCATTCCACAAAATAATTTCAAATTCGGCATTCCACAAAATCATGGTGGGTTCAGACCAAACTTTTATCAACCAAACAGATTCGCATCGCCCACGCAAGGTTTTCGATTTGGGGCACCCCAATATTTGCCTCAACGTAATTTCGGTCAGGCTCCCGCGCCACGCGCGCCTTTCCAACATGGTGCATATAAATTTGGCATGCCTCAACAACAGGTACAGGCACCTAGGCTACAGGATAGCGATGTTACGATGCGCACAGCGCCGCCGTTAAGGCAAAATATGATTACAAACGATCTGTATTATACAGAAGAACCATCCCCTTGTCAAGAGTACACCCCCGATTACAACAATGATCAGGAATACACCCCTGATTACAACTATGGTTACAACTACGGTTTTACGAAGGCGAAAACGAAAAAAATAAAAATAATACATTCAAAATTATGACGGAGATAATTCCGCATATCCGGAAAACATCTGTTCGGAAACCGTACCGGAAAATTTTCAGGAACCGGCCTCGAAGGATGTACCTTATGAGATAATAAATTTAAATTATTGCAATAGTATTTTAAAATTGCCTCACATTGAAATTCCAGAGATAAATTCAAAGTTTCTCATCGATACCGGAAGTAGAAGGTCATTCATAAGCCCCGCTGAAGTAACGGTATACGAAAATGAGGAATGCGAGGTAAATTTCGTGAAAGATGATTGCATGATTGATGAGGTACTGAAAGAAAATTTAAGGAAAGAAGTCCTTTATCTAGGTCACACCATCACTAAAAATGGCCTTATGCCTAACAACGATAAGATAAAAGCAGTCTTAAACTTCCCACTACCGCGAACAGCCACTGAAATCAAGAGTTTCCTTGGTTTAGTAGGTTATTACCGAAAATTCATAAAAGATTTTGCTAAATTAACGCAACCATTAACATCTTGTCTCAAAAAGAAAAATAAAATTGAAAAACCAGATCGCCGACAGGAAACGCGTAGTTTCGATTCGCTTAGATAACTTACCGGTGACAAATTGAGACTTGCTTTTGAAAGACTAGATTTGCTTCTATATAAACTTACCCCCTTATTCATAATCATTTTTTAAACCTATTTTAGTTAAAATAGTATTTGTTTTGTTCTCTCTCATGTAAAATGACGTCAAAACAAGACAAAAGCTATTTTAGCTATCAAAGGTTAGGTTTTTAAAATTGATTATGAATAGGAGGTTAAGGGGGAATGTTTTAAGGAATAAGTACTTATAGTGATGTAAAATCCCCCCCAAAGGAATCGTTCGTTGATCTAATCAATGATTCTGTATTGCTTTCTACTTTTTTGATGTAAAAATACTTATCAAAATTATGACAAACAAGCTGAACGCTGCATTGATTCAAAAATGTGTTAAGTAGGTACTTAACTTAACTTACTAAATATTCTTGGCTCCATTGTCGCCAAAATGATTGCAACTTCTTTTGTAAGTAAATCCATCGTTTGTTATACGGTACATATTGTGTTTCCTCAAGGTTTTCATCTGGAACTACGATAGGATTTTCACTTAGCAAGAAGTGACCAGGCGTTAAAGCCACTGTGGTTCCTTCTTTATCATTGTCTAATGACGTTAACGGACGAGAGTTCAAACAACTTTCTACTTGACATAACAAAGTTGAGTATTCTTCATATGTTAATTTACTGTCTCCTATAACACGGTTTATGTGTGTTTTCATTGATTTAATATTTGCTTCCCATAAGCCACCCATATGGGGCGCTCCTGCAGGATTAAATTGCCATTCTGTGCCATCTAGCGCTAACAATTCTGCTATTTCAATGGGCACATTGCTCACACTTTTGCTGGCCATAATTTCAAGTTCTTTGGTGGCACCTATGAAATTCGTTCCACAGTCACTTATAAGTTTTTTGCAATGACCTCTGCGTGCTGTGAAACGACGAAAGGCAGCTAAGAAACACTCAGTGCTTAAACTTGTGACTAATTCAATGTGCACCGCCTTAGTGACGGTACAAATAAACAAAGCAATGTACGCCTTTTGGGTTCTATTAGACCCACGCCCACTAAACAACTTGAGAATTATTGGTCCCGCAAAGTCGACGCCACTAACAAGAAATGGTCTTTGCGGAGTGACTCTATCTTTGGGTAAGTTTCCCATAAGTTGGGTTACAGGTTTGTTTAAATTCCGACAGCACGCTATGCATTCTCTTATGATTTTTTTAATTAAATGTTTTACTCCAATGATGTGATATTTATTTCTAACATAGTTTAACATTAATTGAACTCCACCATGAAGAGTTTTAGAGTGTGCTTCCTTTACAATCAGGTAAGCCAATCTACAGTTTTTTGCTAGTATTTTAGGATGTTTTGTTTCTATATTACAGACTGCATTCTGAATACGACCTGTTACCTTCAGAATGTTGTCAATATCTATAAATGGATTTAGATTTTTAATTTTCTTGTGATCTATGCTTTCAGATCTTTGGGACAACATAACCAAACGGCTTAATGCACTTTGCATTTCTATGGTGGTCAGATACGGAGTATACACAGGTAAGGTTTCCCCTTTTGCTTTGCTTTTACATTTGCAATAGAATCTTAGGCAATAGCTTACCGCTCTTACTAGTTTATTAAGATTTGAATGTCTATTAATAATGTCTGTTTCTTTTTCAGATTCCGGTACTACAACTACACTACACTGCACTTTCACTTGAGACCTTTTCTCATCCTCAGTAGGATTAATTATGTCACTTAAGTCTTTTACAGGTAGTTCACGACGTTCTCGAAGCCATGGCGGACCGTTCCACCACAATTCATGCGACTGCAGCTCAAGTGGACAGATTCCACGGGAAGCCACATCTGCCGGGTTGTCCTGCGATGCGACGTGATGCCATCTATTTTGATCTATTCTATTGGTAATTTCTGTCACTCTGTTTGCGACGAAAGTGTTCCAGTAACTTGAAGGCCGTTGCAACCAAGCCAAAACTATAGTTGCGTCTATCCATGCGTGTATGTCTTTCTCTGGAACGTTGAGTGCGATTTTCACTCTGTTGAGTAGTTTTGCTAGTAATACAGCTCCACATAGTTCTAATCTCGGTGTAGATATTTTCTTTATTGGTGCTACTTTGGTCTTAGCTTCTATCAACGTGACTTTAACGGTATCAGGTAAGATAGTTCGACAGTAGACAACTGCAGAGTATGCACTGTCTGATGCGTCCGAAAATCCATGAATTTCAACATTGATAAGGTTATCTGTCATGCCTATCCATCTGTCTAACTCTATAGTTGGCATATTGCATAAGTTCTTTCGGAATGTCAACCATTCTGTCTCCAATGATTCAGAAATTTGGTCATCCCAATCGAGACCCTCTGCCCACAACTTCTGCATTAGGACTTTCGCTCTGACTACTATAGGAGCTAACCAACCTGCTGGGTCGTATAGCTTGGCTATGTCTTGCAAAATTATTCGTTTTGTTGGCTTCTCGTTTTCTCTATTCTTTATCTCAAAATTGAGTTCAAATTTGTCTGATCTATCATTCCAGTCTATGCCCAAGATTTTTCGTTTGCCTTGCGTTGAGCTTTCTACTATGGGACAATTTGATGCCCATTTGTGTAACACAAAACCACCTTTGTTCAGAAGTTCCGTCAAACTAGTTTTTAATGTGACAGCTTTGTCGATTGTAGGGGCTCCTGTAAGAAGATCGTCGACGTAGAAGTCGGAAGAGAGGGCGTCGATAACTTCCTCCGGGAAATTCCCTTTCTCGCCATCTGCTAGCTGCTTCAAGGTTTTGATTGCCAAATACGGTGCGCATGAGGTACCATAAGTAACTGTTGATAATCTATAATGTTTGACAGGCTCATCCGGAGTCCATCTCCATACTATTCTTTGGTAGTCTCGATCGCTTTCTTCTGTTCTAATTTGTCGGTACATTTGGCGTATATCTCCCACTAGAACTGTAGCATGTCTTCTCCATCTCAATGTTGTGTCTCTCAGGTCTCCTTGAAGTGTAGGTCCGATTAACAAATTGTCATTTAAAGATTTTCCATTACTCGTCTTGGCGGATGCATCGAAAACCACGCGAAGTTTAGTGGTAAGGTGCTGCTCGTTGATCACAGCGTGATGAGGTAAGTAGCAGATGTTTTTGTTAGACTTACATGCTGCTGAAACAGGCTCCATGTGATTTTTGTCTAAATAATCTTGCATAAATTCTGTGTATCTATGATATAGGTCTGGTTGCGTTTTAAACTTTTGTTCCACAGAGGCTAGTCGTTTTAAAGCTATAGATGCCGATTCACCCAGGTCTGGAGGATTAACAGCAAAAGGTAGTCGGACTACATATCTTCCTTCTATTGTTTTTCTATGTGTTGTTTTGTAATGTTTTTCACATTTCTTCTCATCATTTGTCAGTATCCTTTTTTCAGGTACCGGTTCCTCAAGTTCCCAGAATCTACGGAGTGCTGTGTCTATTTCTATTTTTGCATGATGAGTGAAGACTATTTGATTTTGGCCGTCGTTTTTCTTGCTGTTTCCGGAAATTACCCAACCTAGTGAGGTTTCTTGTGCCACAAGTGAACTCTTCTCATTTCTATGGACCATTACGCCTTGTTGAATAATGTCTGCAAAGATTTCTGCTCCCAAGAGAATATCTACGCGACCTGGTTGTCTGAATGTATGGTCCGCTAATTGTAAACTATTAAGTTGTGGCCAATCCACTACTTGTGCACTCTGGGGTATGTATGAAGTCAACGTTCTCAGTACGTATGCATTGACTTTAATTTTCTTCTTTGGATCGTGTCTTGCCATTATTTCAAACTCCACGAGTGCTTTGGTGACTGTGTTGTTCGAGCTAACGCCTACTATGTTTCCTTGAATAGGTGCTTTTTTGAGACCCAATTCTTGGCACGCCCCTTCGGTGATCAATGAAGCTTGTGATCCTTGATCGACAAGTGCACGCAGGGTGTGGATGCTGTGATTTCTATGTGATTGTACTTCGACGAGTGCTGTTGCTAGTATAACTGGAGAGGTATCTATGGATGCTTTCATGGTGACACTATCTATGTATTTCTGAGCTATATTGTTTCTATTTATGTTTTCTATTTCTATGGGTTTATTCTGAACGATCATGTTTCTATCCGTTTTTTCTACCGTTGCTACGTTTACTATCTGGTTGGTTTGTGAGCTCTGTGATGGTGCTTGAGTTGCAGCGGGCCCGGCTGGCACACTGTACCCGTGTAACAGGGTATGATGTTTGCGGCCACATGTTCTGCAACTTGATTGTGTACAATTTCTAACTGAATGACCCTTTCTAAGGCAATTGAAACACATGTTGTTTTTTAGTACAAACTGCTGACGTTCATTTACTTCTAGCTGGTTGAAATTCTTGCATGTGTAAATCTTATGATCTGCATTACAATACAAACATGAGAACGGTGTGATCACATTTGCAGTGAAACTCTTGGCGGTAGGTGCATTTCTGAAAGTTTGTTGAGTATCTTTGTATTTAACTGCTTCTAAAGTTCTGAATCGTAATTCCAAGAAATCTGACAAGTCTTTCCATGTTGGAAGTCTATCTAGTGTCTCTATACGTTGTTCGAAATGTCGGTGGGACTCGGTGTCTAATTTCTGTATGACTATGTACACTATTATGTCATCCCATTTGTCTGTGGGGATGTTTATGGCATTCAGCGATATCAAACATTCCGATGTGATGTCTAATATCTCTCTTAGAGCTTTAGGTGATTCGTTTGTGATCTTTTTCTGATTCAGTAATCTGCCTATGTATGAATTAACGATGTGTCGACGATTGTTGTATCTCCTTTTCAGTGTTTCCCACATAATTTCGTAGCTGGCGTCTGTGACTGGAATTTGTCTAACTAAATTTTCAGCTTCACCCTGCAAACTGGACTTCAGGTACTGGCATTTATTAACCTTGCTCAACGTCTCGTTATCGTTTATTAACGATTTGAACAAGTCGTGAAAAGAAATCCAATCCTTGTATTCGCCCGAAAATTTTGCGATTTGAATGGGAGGTAGCTTCACATTGCATACTGGAATATGTGTACCACTTTGTTTCGGCATTTCTCTCCATACTGGGCTAACTTTATCTTCTAGATCATTTAATTTTTCTTTGATGTAAGTTTTTAATTCCAAATAGCTATCCAAACAGTCATCGTTTACATTTTTTTTAAAATAACTTAATTGAAGTTTTTTATCTTGAGGCGCTGCCGCCAAAGAATCATGTTTGTTTTGGAACTTCTTCCAGTAAGATTCCACTAATTCTAGTCTAGTTTCCAAATGTGCCTTGGTACGACGATCTTTTGGACATTTCTTGACATTCTCTAACAGTTTCTTTATAAGATTGAAGGTTTCAATTTGACTGCTTTCAAGTTCCTCCATTCTTAAAGTTGTTTGAAATTTGAAAGTTTGACCGCTAGATATAAATTGCAGACTTTACTAAGTACTACGATTTTTCACTTGAAGTTAATTTTGCTAAGTCTTTTAACAATTGAAGATAAATTTTTCTAAGTCTTTTTTAACATCAATCTAAAATTTTCTAAGTCTTTACAACAAATACACAAACGAAAGTTCACTTGAATTTTCTAAGTCTTTTCACTGATGGCAATACAGTTCACTTTGTAAGTTATATTTACTCACGGTACCAAGGTCCAACAATCCAATTTATCACTGTAATCCAAGTTTCACTTCACTGTAATCCAAGTGTCACTTCACTGAAATCCGTGTTTCACTATTTCACTGTAATCCGAGTTTCACTATTTCACTGTAAACCGATTTTGTACACTTCACTATTTCACTATTTCACTATTGACTATTCACTATATCCGATTCGAAGGTACCAATGATCTCGGGAAAGGTAACAAAAACGCGATAGTGGTTCAGAAGACTTAATTTTATTGTTGCACTGTGGGGATTATCTATTACAATACGAAACGCATCGATAGCGCGTTCTAATTTGCTTACTGTCTCCATCTAGTTATGAATTTTGCAACTTGTTACATTGATTGAGTGTTTTCATATAACCACTCACCTACCGCTAAATCATTGAGTTCATGTTGTTTAGTTCGAATGCCATCAGCATTCCAGTAAAGTATACGTAGCTTATCGGAGTTAAAAATAATGTCCAACATGGGACATGATCAAAATAACTTTGTCCATAAAAGATGCACACTTCCTAAATTCTTGTTTTAGGGCTTTGATTGTAGTAAGTATTTGCAACATCTCTTTGGTGTCAGCATCCTGCAGTTGGGGATCAGCATTTACTCCCCCGGTCACGTTAGTTGTAATCCCGTGGAGAAGTCGCGTGGTGTTATCTGGTTCTGCGGGAATGCACTCCATTTGGGGTTCACGGTGCTGGGACTGTTTGGCGGAGTATACTGCCTGTGCGAAGTTCATAGAAGACGCCGGAATTGCTTTTGTTGCAAAGCAGGCCGACTTGGCAATGCGCAGGATCTCACGCTTTGACCTGATGCGGTCAAGGTATTTGAGCCGCATAGAGCACTGAGAAAAATTTGCCCGATGATCCTTCTGACAGTTGCAGCAACGGGCAGTATCTACAGCACCCTGATGGGGACACTCCGATGTAAGGTGGCCTAGCGAGCATTTGACGCACCTGGCCTGTCTATTACAGTTTCGTGAAGCATGTCCAAACCCTTGGCATCTAAAGCACTGAGTGCCCTGGTTCCTGATCGGCTTATAAGGCTGTATTTCCACAACGCAGTTGGCAACGTATTTAATCTGCTTGAATTTACCCATGTCGGTCCCGACTGGTAATTGGATGAGCAGAGGAGGGCATTGCACTACTTTCTTGGTTTTTAATTCCGTAACTGAGGCGTCAGGAAATCCAATTGCAGCAAGGTCAGACGAAAGATTATCTTGAAGAAATTTGGGTAGACCTTTAATTACGGCTTAAAATTTATATAAGTTTCTTACCTAAATTGACTTGTTGGGTTAGTTAAGTAGCGTGAAACACTGCGAACATAGTTAGCGAGGAGTTCTGTATGATGTGTGATTTCGGATTTTTTGATTACAAAAATGTAGGAAGGGCTTAGTTAATTCAACTGTGTCAAAGGTTTGAAACGGTTGCTGGTGCTTTATTCCAGATATGACATTGACTACACAAAGGATGGTTAATGAAAGAGGGGATTTGGTGTTAGGAAAGTCAGCAGACAAAATATCTCCGTCACGAGTTGCTTTCATTGTAAGTCCTACTACACGTGGTTAGGCTCGGACTAAGCACACTTCGCATGCGCCGAATTGAAAATAGTTCATTGTGGGTTTTAGCTTCAGGGGAATGACTTGATTATTGTGCCCTGTCAAGCTTATCATTATTGGTTAGTCGTGAGTAAGTAGGGGGGAAGTAGAATTTCACTTCAAAACAAGAGATTTGATCGGAAAGTATTGCTTTCTACTACTAGGGTTGAGCGGAACTCACAACCCGCTTCCTTTGCTGAATCTAGATTAAACAGATGGTCGGTATGGGAGGGCATCTTAATTAAAAAAAAAAAATTAAAAAAAATCGTTTGAAGCTCGAATTTCTAATGGACTGTTTTCAGATTAGGTTTAAAAATGCTTTACACATTATACACACCCACCCGTACACACTCGAAATTAAATATATATTTGAATTAAAGCATTATCAATTAATACTTAAAAAATTCAGTCAAAATGATTATTGGTGTAAAATTTCATCTTTATTTTGTGAACAAATTTGGTTTATGACAAATTTCCTTTCGACAATTTTGGGAAAATTATCTGCGAAAATTTGCAGGGGGTCGAGCTGTAACTAATCATAGTACTGACAAAGATTCGTTTACTTTATAAATTTATTTAAGTTTAAGATCTCATTAGGGACCAGTAAACTTTCACTTTTTACTGCATAAATGAATCTAAAATTGAAAATTGTTAATGTAACATACTGTCTTAAATAGGTACTTTTAGGATACTTTGATCAAGGAAGATACAATCTACCTTCAAGTATTTACAAGCAAGATCAGAGGAGGTTGCTCGTAGAATTTAAGTAGGTGCTACGATAGTGGATTTCCACTTTTGCTTTTCTAACAAACAGAGATTAAAAGAGAAGCAAAAATCTATATTAATACTTCCTTAAAATTAAGCGGAAAACATTCTGTGCGCTTTTATTAAAGGAGGAATCGTAGTTTTGAAAATAACTTAATTTTGTCATGCCATGTCTAAAGGAAAGGTGAGAGAAGTTTGCTCATGAGTTTTGAGCAGGAGCTTGTTAACAATTTTCAACCCTAATTTTTAAACAAAATTACTTGGAGATAGGAGTCAGAACCTGTATGGATGCTTTATTAGAATTAAACTGAAGGTACCTTCTATATTCTTATTGATAAATGACTCATTGGATTGAAAATAACTTGTTTTATATACATTTTGACGATCTCTGTGGAACGTGATCGCCTACGGCGCGGGTCTTTATCTAAATCAGAAGATGGAGACAATTCTAATTAGCCCATTTTGATATTAGGGGAGGGGATTCAAATAACGTAGTAGTCATTTTCGTCAGATACTGGATAACACCCTGAACAAATATCTGCGGATCGTACAGGTATTTGTTCCGAGGCGGGAATTGAACCCACAACCTCCTGCGTCGAGTGTGAGCCTTCGCCCACTGTGCCACAGAGGTCGTCAATTGACATTGAAGAAAAGAGGCTAAATAGTCTTATGTGTAAGGCAGAATAATGGGATTACGTAGTCTTCTAAGTAATAAATACGTAGTAGTACCTACCGACAAATATTTATAGGGTCACCTTAAATATAAATTTAAATACTTGGTGGAGGAATTGGTTCAGTAGTAGGACAGCTCATTCATACAAACATATGTCTCACAGCGGGAGTCGAACCTGCTACCTTTCGCGTCTCGATCGAATATTTTCACCACCGTGTCACGAAGATCGTCAACAGCTAGTAGGCACAAAACATGTTAATCAAGATATAAATCTGTTTCCTTTAATCACTCAGCTTTAGGGAAGATAACGTAATAGAAGCCATCGAGATGGCTATGCGATTTATTTACGTATTTATGAATAAAATAGGATCCATTAGGATCAGATTAGCAGAATTTAATTAATCTTTGACAACGCAAAATAGTACTTATTTACTCTAATTGCCGCAAAGACATCAGGAAAAAAAACAAAAGTTTATGTGGGTATACAAACACCAACAAATGCACAAGTAAGGCAAAGAGAGATTAGGGAACGAGGTGGTGCGAGCGGGGGTGACGACGAGTGGAGTTACGGAGACGCACAAGGGGGGAAGGGTATTGGCATAATAAAAGGCGAAGCAGCGAATGTCCGGGGCTGTTTGAACGCGGAACGTGGACGAGTACAGATGTGAGTTCTAGAATTAATAATTATCTACTTACATTGTGTGTATCTATGGAATCATATCGTGAAGTGTGGACCCTTTGGCTACTATGGAATAACAATTCGTTACTAGCCAAAGGCCTCCGAATAAATTTAAATCGAAAGCGGCAGGAATATGTTTCTCCGAGGTGTTGTCTGCCACCAAATAAACAGGAATATTTTATTTTGGTTGGACTTCAGATATTTCGGAGAACATAGACCGGCTGAGCACCTAAACCTACCTACAGTGACGAAGTGAAATGATTCCATGGAATTTCAGTTTAGATTTGAACAACTATTTGCCTACAGAGATATGAGTTCTTTCTTTATCTGTGGGAATAGCAGTGAAGTCGTGCTCAGTTCACAATTCTAGTGAATCATCAAGTGTTGGTCGGTCTGGATAACGGATCGATAGACATTTGAAGGATTTTACCTTTCCCATCCATTCCATCAAGTGTTGGTCGGTCTGGATAACGGATCGATAGGGATTTGAAGGACATTACCTTTCCCATCCATTCCATCAAGTGTTGGTCGGTCTGGATAACGGATCGATAGACATTTGAAGGACTTTACCTTTCCCATCCATTCCATCAAGTGTTGGTCGGTCTGGATAACGGATCGATAGACATTTGCAGGACTTTACCTTTCCCATCCATTCCATCAAGTGTTGGTCGGTCTGGATAACGGATCGATAGACATTTGAAGGACATTACCTTTTCCATCCATTCCATCAAGTGTTGGTCGGTCTGGATAACGGATGGATAGACATTTGAAGGACATTACCTTTCCCATCCATCCCATCAAGTGTTGGTCGGTCTGGATAACGGATCGATAGACATTTGAAGGACATTACCTTTCCCATCCATCCCATCAAGTGTTGGTCGGTCTGGTTAGCCGGATCGAAAGACATTTGAAGGACATTACCTTTCCCATCGATCCCGTTGTCTTTAGTATTAAGGAATGTATGCATTAGTATAACCTTAACCTGTTGGTCTTTGGATCATTAGGCGCCTGGTTAAAATATTAAAAATTAAACAATTATAAAAAACTCATCCTGTGTTTCTTTCTATATTTTTATTGGAGTCTATCGACCTTGATACGTACTGCTTGTTTGATTGTCTTTCATCTGTGTGACAAATTTTATCTGAATACTCCATTCTTGTGTTCTTTCATTTTATTACGTGACTTTACAGGTACTACTGATCATTTTTGTGTACTATCTACCTCTTACGTATGATTTTAATTCTGATTTATTAAACCTCATGTGTATTCTTCAAACAAAATTTAATTGACTTTACAGGTGTCTACTGAAATTATTGATCACATTTTACTCCTAAAACATTTGAATTTATTCTTAATAGCCCAGCTATTATTATTGTCGAGTATTTTAATCTGACTTACACTTTGAAATAACCATTAGTTAGGGTTTATTTCTGACAGGCGTATTCGAATTACAGTCTTTTATTTATTATGAATCTTATTCTTTGAATAAATCTAAAATCCAACCTTTTTACAAAACTTCTGTGTTGAGTTCGAAAGAAATTATTCACAATTATTTACGTAGTGGTATCGATTGAGGAGAAAGAGAACTCAATTTTGATATCCTCGTTTATACACATGCCAAGCAAAGCCGTGCAAAGAGAATCCTGACTAGAATAGAGGGAGGATCTTGATGTCCCTAAACGAGTTTATCAAACACTGATACCTACTATCTTAAGTTTTTTAAAAAAAGAGATGTTTTGAATTTTGAATTTAATTCAGAAGTTTCTTTGATCGAATTATCTTATTTTTAAATTAACAAGTTAGATTGATTGTTAGATTGTTAGATGGATTGTTACCTTGAAGTCAAATAAATCAATATTATCTTTCTATGCTCACCTATATTCAAGGTCAATTATCTTAGTACTTACCACTGGTAGTTCTTCAAGTCAAAACAATTAAGCTCGCAGAACGAAATCAAACCATGGCCATATCTATATAAATAAACATTTACCTTCATCAAAACATGGTGCTACTGGTTCTAAAATAGGTCATAGAGTCTAAAAGAGCTTAGTCCTATTCATACAAAAAATTCATTAAGAGTCTGCAGGTCAATTTGAGTTTTAAAACCCTTAAGAGACGGGTAGTTATAATCTTACCTATTCTTAGCTAGTTAAGTTCTAAGTTAATTTCAAGCAATCAATTGAGATTACTGTCTTAAAAGTAGACAAGCCTGTATAGTTACACACCTATAATGTTTTAAGATGAATTTCATAGGTTAAACATTATTCTTAAATGAATAAATTACCTTCACGTTATAAACGGAAACTTCTGTCTTATAAATAGACATACCTATTTAATCAAGACATACCTATTTAATAGTGAACTCTTAGTGTTCTTGGAGGAAATTCAACGGAAACTTCCGTCTTATAAATAGACATACCTATTTAATCAAGACATATCTATTTAATCGTGAACTCTTAGGTTGAACATTCATCTAATGAGTAAATAGTTATATCTATTCAGAATCAAGAGAATTCCTAAACACTTTAAAAACAAAGTTGAAACTTATAGTTTATAGATAAATGAACTTATTCGAATTATGAACCAATAGAGTTAAAACTTAATTAGAAAGTTACAAGATAAGATTTTATTCAATTAATAAGTATATTTAAATACATATATTTTATTTACATTCCTATAATGTTCTTAGATAGATTTTCTAGTTTGAACATTCATTTTAAAGTAAATAGTTATACCTATTAGGAATCAATAGAATTCCCAGAAATATTTATAAAATAAAACTTATAGCTTATAGATAAATAAGCTTATTCGTATTTTAAACCAATATAGTTTAATTTTGGTTGGAATTCATAAGGTAAACATTATTATCGCAAGTTTGAAAATATAGATAATATTCAATTTATGAATATATTGAAATATAAATATTTTACCTAAAAAAAAAGGAATTGAAAATATCATCCCTTAATATTAAAGGTAATATCTTTTGCAGTTTTCTAATCTATTAAATATTTGTTCCTTTTCCACTATTAAATATATTTATATTTGGCGTTGGTTTGGAAAGACAGTAGTGGGGAGGAGGCTGTACTGTCCCGCATAAATTTATTTATGCGGATTTAAACATTCTGCATAAATGTTATTATGCGGCCCTTTGTTTGTCCCTATAAAGAACTAAACAGACATCGATTTGAAAAGCATAGTCTTTTGCTTTTCAAATTGGTTTCTTTTAAATGATTTTTCAATCCCTTGATATAGTATTTTATATAATTTAGTAAACTTTTAGAAAGTTTAATTATTAAAATGATATTTTTACCTTATGAAATTCAACTAAATTTAACACTTCAGTTTATTCAATGTGAACAAATAATAAACATATCCATTTAGGTTATAGGAAATAAAAGATTCCTAAATATAGAATTTTAGTGAATGTAATAGGAAATTATAGAATAACCATTTATAAATGTCCTAGCTTCTACTACCGTGCTTAATATAAATTAAGGATTTTAAAATTCTAGTCTTGGGAAGTTTTCGATCTTAAAGTTTATTCTTTAATATTCTTTGTTTAATTTATATTATTATTTAAGAACATTGAACAGTAATATATTAGTTTATAACTTTATTAGGTATAAACCTTTTATCTTGTTATTACTTTTTCATTTTTGTTAATAACCCTCCAATTTAGTACTATTTATGTATTAGGGAAATTTAGTTACAACTAAAATAGGTAGTGTAGGACTTGACTTAATAACTTAAAAGAACTTGGATTACTGCGATCACACAACTTTCGGTCCTACCACTAAAACTAGACGATCACCTTGGCCAAACTTATTATCAGAAAACCCATATCTAGTAAAGCATAACACACTTCAAAGATCCATGCATTACCTACTATGATAATATAAATACGAAGTAGTAAAGTAAGTACGTAATAGTTCAGAGCTAACAGTAAATTTGGGATTGAGTTAAATATAGGAGTTCAGTTAGAGTTTCGAATAGTTGTCGGGGTAGGGTTAAAAATGTAAAGAGAGAGGGGGGGGGTTCGATTGACAGGGGGCGGAAGTTACAACTTGACTGCGGAGCGAGCAACAAGGGAGACAGATCAGCCAGACCGTCGTGAAGGAATTACCACGCGTTTCTTAAATCCGTTGTCATCTGAGCCATCTTAGTGAAGATTGATCCCCCATTGTTTTAATTAAGAAGAATACACGACTGTACTTGAAGAGACAATATTATTTTCGAGCTCCTGACATCTTAACCCACACACATGGACCACAATGGCGAGATATCACGCCATCATCAGGTGTGATAAAAACAACAAGTCTTCATGCAAATAAAGATTTATATTATATTAACACCACATGACGTTCGCCGCTGTCCGATGACGTTTCCTCCTCAATGCTGCCAACATTACGCGCCATGCAGTCCTCTCGCTCCAACTTCACACACAACACTCGTCGTTCATCTCCGTTCCCAGTCAAAAACGATTTATTTCCACTCCCGCCATGACCGGTTCGTTGCGTTGTGTTGGTAGTATTTGTACACGCCGGTGCGGTATGCCCAAATGCGCCACATTTGAAGACTCCGTCGTTGAGTCCGTCCATGAAAAAACTACTGCATTCTCCTCCACGTCTTCAACCCACTTATCTGATGAATATGTTTGGTTCACGCCGCTAAATTTTGAGATCAGCCCGTCATGAAATAAATGCGTCGTTGTCGCCGCCTGCGTCGTCTCCATTTCTTTGTCACCGCGTCTTGTCATCTCAACAAATCGTCTTCAAAATCACCTCTGCACCTCAAATATCGTCTTATCACCTCCGTAATTGCGTCTTGAACACCTCGACTTGTTTTTCTTCTCATAGATTAAAGTACTCCATCACGCCGTAAAAAGCCGCCATTACACACGCCACGCGCTCGTTTCACCACATGAAGAAAATGTTCGTATGAGACCAATCCCGGACGAGCCCCCAATTGTGGGAAAGATCAGTGAAACAAACGGGCTTTTGGCAGCAAATTACTTCAGTTTAATCGTCTTAACACCATAATTTTAGTTAAATTTGTACACAACACATTTGCACCCGAGCACGCAAAGTTCAAGAGAGAGAACCGTTCCTCTTTAATTCGTTCCTCTCACTCCGTTCAAAAACAGATCCCTACGATGACATAAGGTTTCGTTCGGTACTCGTTACCATTTCAATCACATACATTGATAACGTCCTCGTTGCTGCCAGAAGATGATGACTCCCGTTGAAAGAAGAGCTTTCAATGCGCGGGGGCATGTTCGAGATTCAAATTTTGGCTACGCGCCAATTTAGTTTTAATTATATGATAGATCGCAGAGATCCTGTGTGCCCGCAGCGCCATCCTTATAATATATAATTTTGTCTGGTCTTCAAGCTTTGGTTCTTGGGAAGTAAACGTGATCGTCGAACTTAAATAAGTATTTTAATTTACCTGACCTCCTACACCGTTTATTCCAATCTGTCCTACCAAAAGTTCGATGATTGCGACAACTATAAATGAATGCTAGTTACTTGCATGTCTCATTGGCAACGTTTATCTAATATTTATAACATAAGTTTTCTTTCAAACATAATGTTCTGGAAATGGTAATCATTAAAGTTGCGGAAACTTAACTTGCCACCTTACTAGAATATTACAGCTGTTATGTTAGAGCAACAATGCTTTTTGAACGAGCGTAGCGAGTTCTTCTAGTCAATTTGGAAGAATCGGCGTTTGTATGTATGTATGTATGTATGTGTGTATGTATGTATGTATGTATGTATGTATGTTTGTCCCGAGTAAAGTTTTAGAATTAACGTTATAAGCATTGGCATTATTCACTTCAGTTACGCGGAATGGCCACTGATTACTGCGACAGGTACGATGACTGATATAGCGACTGAATACGACGACAGGATACAAATAATGGATTCCTCCAAACTAATTGCTACTCTGTAGAGCTCAAGAAGTGCTGACAGACTCTTACGTACCTATGCCCTAATCCTATAATATTATAGTTATGTGCGGATTGGGGACATAATAGCACGGTTCTTTAATTAAATGAAACAAATAAGTTTGGGTGATAATATTATATTATAAATTAAACACAGTCACCATAACTCAAATACAAACGTTCATTTTAACAATTTTAAAAACTATTTTTTCTACAGCTCGTGTCCAAGAACAAGAGGATTTCAGGAATAACCCAGTTTAAAGACTACATACTAAAATTTGTTTTATCGCAGTTAGCTGAAACTACATAATATATTATTTACTATTCTTAAACCGAGCCAAAAAATGCGAAGAATGAAACAAGGCTAAAAAGATTTGTGTTTGGACAGAAGCAGCTCCTTTATTGGCTAACGAACTGGTAATCGCTTTCGATTCCGATTTTACAGTACATTGCGCTTTATGTTTTAAATATTTCAGCTTGTGATAATTATGCTCAAGCATGTGGCGTAATGTATTGCAAAATCGTAATTGAAAGCGATTACCAGTTTGTTAGACAATACTGGGGCAGGTCTTTGGCAGAAGAATTACCTCGCCATGACTTTATGTCAAAATAAAATTTGTCTTGTTCACCGTTATTACCATTCAACCGTTTTTGTGTCAAGTGCCAAGTAAACTCCGTGGAGGGGCACACAAGTTTAAGTTGGAATATCTCTAGATTTTTTTAAATTAAGTACTTTCTATTGATTTCTCGCATATAGAGGGAAGTAACTTAGAACCAAAGTTAATTAATAAGCCGTCTCTTGTTATGGCACCATTTTGATCACTTATTTTCTTGGTTGCATTTATATCCCATCTATCATAACCAGCCTGCGCAGGGGTATCGTCTGGAAAAAATATTATATATATATATATTATAAGCGCCAGAAACGGCGCAAACTTAGGATAAGCTTCTTTTCGTGTCATCTAACGTTTTCATAAGAATCCAAGACTACACGACTTAGGTCCACACTTTTTGCTAATTTGCCTGTACTATACTCGGATAACAGTAGGTTAAGGTTTTTTTATGAACAACCAGAAACCCTTCCATTGACAGAACTACTCGGATAACAGTAGGTTAAGGTTTTTTTTGACGTGTCAACGTCTTATACATCGATGGAGCCGGCTGCACGCTCGAAAAAACATGACTAATGCGTGGTTACCTCGTCATACGTCGTTACCTCGTCATGCGTCACCGCATGCGCATGCGGTAACGCCGCATGCGCATGCGATATATATATATATATCGCATGCGCTATGCGCATATATATATATATATATATATATATGCGCATGCGGTAACGCCGCATGCGCGCGAGCGCGGAACGGGCGACAAAGAAGCACAATAACGACGTTGACACGTTGAACTATCGTCAGTAAACCGACTTTACAGACAACCGTTTTTTTTTTATGAACAACCGGAAACCCTTCCGTTTACTGAACTACTCGGATAACAGTAGGTTAAGGGGTTTTTTTTATGAACAACCGGAAACTCTTCCGTTGACAGAAATACTCGGATAACAGTAGTAGTACAGGCAAATTAGCAAAAAGTGTGGACCTAAGTCGTGTAGTCGTGGATTCTTATGGAAACGTTAGATGACACGAAAAGAAGCTTATCCTAAGTTTGCACCGTTTCTGGC
Source organism: Epirrita christyi (assembly GCA_951392215.1). NCBI lineage: Eukaryota > Metazoa > Arthropoda > Insecta > Lepidoptera > Geometridae > Epirrita > Epirrita christyi. The sequence goes on from OX595861.1 coordinate 352,528, forward strand.
GCTTACGGAACCCTTTTAAATATTAGGTACAAACTTAAAAAGGCCGTAAATTTTAAAATAGGAAGAAATTACTTGATGCAAGTTAAATTACGTATAGAGAGACTGTTTTAGTGCATTATGATTTTAATAAAAACCACGTACATGTAGGGAACACAGTGTTGAATAAATGCATCTTCCGTAAAAAAAACCAGTCTAAAACTTCCGGCGGATGTAGTACTAATTAAATGAATAAGTATAAGTCAATTTCCAGACCTACATTAATTTTCCCCGAAGTAGAGCGACAATAAAATATGGAAAAGTGCCTTCCGTGAGACGCACCATGGTGAAAACCTGGTAATGTATTTCGAGCATTTTTCTGATAAGTCTATCTATTTGCACCGACTACCTTAATTTTCCCGGAGCCGTAATAACCACAAAAAGTTTTTTTTGTAAACGATATGTTTTTTTGTATGTTACGTATGTCAGATTTAAAAAATACTTGGTGCAAATGTAGATCATAATGTTTCAAAGTCTATGCCAAATTGCACCGACTACTTCTATTTCCCCCATTAAGTTACGGATATTTTAAGGTTTTTCACCCTATTTCACCCTGTTCCAGAGGGTGAAATTACTGATGCTTATTATTAGAGGTGATTTTTAAGCCATACAAAACAATTAGAAAAGTTTTCATGACTACATATAATTAGTTCCACACTTTTGCAAAAAATCACCTAATTTGACTGTACTATAGGTTAAGAACCCAGCGAATGATGAACTGCCCATACAAACGTAATACCGACGTCATTTGTAATTCGAGCATATTTCCACCATATTATGCTATTATTCGGATTCGGATAGTTCCCAGATAGTTTTTTTTTATCAAAATATTTACCTAAAATGAAATGTAAGCGAATTGCATTTTGTATATTTTTACGACCTAAACGACATGTTTTCATCTTATTTGTTTCGTATTAAAAACAATGATATGTTACGTATTTTATGTGCAGGAACATAGCTTATATTGTTAAGTAACAGAATAACAACACGATATGAAAAAAACAACAAGTTTTTATTCATAATTTTTGTATTACGGAACTTCTAACAAATTCTGGTCGGGGAACTACGGTTGTGTGATGTTTGACAACTCGACAGGCACTCACACTAGTACACCGTGTAACACCACGCTTCGCTTGCTCTTCTGTTTGTTCACTTATTTGTTTGTTATATATGACATTGCAATATTTTTGACATTTTATTTAGATTTGCCTTGTGATTTGGAATGAAGTAACCTAGGTAACTAACATACCTACAAATTGTGCTTTGTTTACCATTCAGTACCTAGTTTTTGCGTGAAATAGTAGCGGCTTAACTTTCCAATAGCGACTGTGAGCTAGGAGGTTCATATTTTTATCACATGAAGTTTCACATAACACAAGCCTAAATATGAAATGGCGTACTGGCGGAAACCAATAGTTTTAGCATTGTGAGCTAGGTATGACAAAATAATCAAAGAAAAATATTTCAAAGTAAATGCCCAACTTTCCTTTAGCGACTGTGAGCTACTAGGTTCATACCCCCACCCCTCCCCTCCCACTCACGCCTTATACAACGTCAAGTCAAGTCGCTAAAGGAAAGTCCTTCGATGAATTCTCGAACAGGAGTAAGTACCTACGTAAACAATCTCAAATCTGAGAACAAAAACGATGACTGAGTTCATTGACGTTCAAGGAATACGTAAACGACTGGACCGCAAGAGCAAAAAACACGACTAGTTGAAAATTGAGAAACCACCAATTTTTAGCAAAATATACCATTTGGTCTGTCACTGTCATTGTCAAAAGCCAAAAATCAAAGTCAAAGTCAAAAAGAACTATATTCATTGAAATCACAAGGATCATTTTGAATCGTCTTATATAAAATTAAATTACACCTGTTCCAACGCGACCAAGCCTAGAAGAATCAGGCAACAAACTCGGCTTGGCTTACATAAATGATCCGTCTTACCACTAGGTGAGAAGCGCCTGTGTGGTGCCTCGGAGCAAGGAGTTGCTGATACATAGTAAATGAGAACTTAAAAACCTTAGGAAGGTAGTCAAAAGTAAATAAACATCAGCAAAAATATGCAAGACAGCACACGCTACGCTTGTTATACTTATAAATAATAATCTAATACAAACATGTAAATAGGTAAGTACAGATATTGCAAATTTCCATTTTAGCAGTCGAGGGGCAGAGCGACATCAGGCCACGCGGCTTTATCATTAATAAAGTCATCAAGAGTGTAATACGCTTTCTTAATTAGATTCATCTTTATGTAGGATTTAAATCTTCGAATAGGAAGTTTAAATGCACCTTCTGGAAGTTTATTATAGAACCGTACAGAATTCCCCATAAAAGACCCACTAACTTTCTTCAATCGAAATTTTGGTATATTTAGTTTGTGTTTATTTCTCGTGTTAATACCATGCACGTCACTTTTTATCATACAACTATCCAAGTGTTTATGTGTATGTAATAATATTTCATAGATATATTGCGATATTACTGTAAGAATATTGATTTCTTTGAAACGCTCCCTCAAGGAGTCACGCGACTTCATTTTATAAATGGCACGTATTGCCCGTTTTTGTAAGACAAAAATAGCTTGGATATCTGCTGCTTTACCCCACAGTATGATACCATATGACATAACACTATGGAAGTAGCTAAAATAAACAAGCCTAGCTGTAGCTTCATCAGTAAGCTGCCTTATTATACGAACTGCATATGCAGCGGAACTAAGTCTACCAGCAAGAGCCACAATTTGTGGTGCCCACTGCAACCCTGCATCAATAATAAGCCCTAAGAAAATGGTAGACTTGACAAGATCAAGTGCCTCCCCATTTATTTTAATATTAGTTGGATAATGTTTTACATTTGGCAATGTGAATTTGATGCATTTAGTTCTTTTAGCATTAAGCAAAAGATTATTAACTGTGAACCACTCAAGAACATGCGCTAGTGAATCATTTACATCATCGTAATTAGATTTAGATCTATCAACTTTGAAAATCAAAGAAGTATCGACAGCAAATAGAACTATGTCACATATGTCTTTCACTAAAAAAGGGAGATCGTTAATGTAAACTAGGAATAAAAAAGGGCCTAGTATTGAACCCTGTGGCACCCCCATGACAAAAGTCGATCCTGAAGACCTTTCACCACCAACATCAACTTTTTGGACTCTATTGGATAAGTAAGAATTTACAAGATTAATTGCCTGATTTTGTATGCCATAATGTTTTAACTTGGAAATTAAAGTATCATGCCTCACGCAGTCAAAAGCTTTGGACAGGTCGCAGAAAACTCCAAACGCGTCCTGCGAGTTCTCCCATGCTTCAAATATGCGTTCTAAGAGCATGGTACCAGCATCGGCTGTCGAACGACCCTTAGTAAATCCAAATTGATGACTATGAAGAAGTCCGTGGAGGTTGAAGTGTGACAATAACTGAGTAAGAATAAGTACCTCGAAGATTTTACTTAAATTGGCCTATAATTACCTGGATCTTTTTCATTACCAGACTTGAACAAAGGAATTAATTTACTATGTTTCATAAGATCAGGAAAGACTCCCTCGTCAACACATCCATTGAAAATATAGGCCATACACGGCGCAATATCAATAATTATAACACCTAACACCTTTGTAGATATTCCCCAAAGGTCTTCAGTATTTTTAATATTAAGTGGCTTAAATGTCTTAACAATATCAATGGCATTAACGTATCTGAAACTAAACGCGACCTCACACTTATCAACACTTAATTCCAATAAAGTAGATGCTCCAGAGGCAGTTGATTTTAAAAATTGAGTCACAATATTAGGTATACTAGAGAAAAAACTATCAAAGGCATTTGCGACCTCAATATTATTTGATAATATTGTATTGTTTACGTTTAAATTAATTTGTTTACTACGAGGTTTAGCTTTACCTGTTTCATTATTTATTAATTTCCAAGGTGTCTTAATTTTATTTGCTGATTTTTCTATTTTATTTCTCAAATACAATGATTTTGATGCATGACAAACTTTTTTGAAGGTCTTGGAATAGTTCTTTATGTACAAGATAAACGTTGGATCGTGCAACATTGATTTTCTAGCCGCATAGAGTTCATATTATTTATTCCTACTTCTATAAATACCGGTTGTAGCCCAATCAGCTAACCCGACATTAGCTCTAGCTTTACATTTTTTTAACTTAAATATCTCACTATGTTCCTCACATATCAACTTAAACAAACTAGTAAAAAGGTCATTTGGATCATCTACGCACGATACGAGGGGCATTTTAAGTTCAATACTGCCCTGGAACTTCTTAATGCGACTTTCTGTGATAGGCCGATAAGTGAATTCCTTAGGTTCATCTACAAAATTACAAGTAAATATAGCACTGTGACCATAGTGATCTGAGGTGAAATGTTTAATTACTGATTTATCAATTGGAACACTACTGCAATAAATATTATCTAAACAGGTGGATGTTGTTAGTGTCACCCTTGTAGGTTCTTCGAAGAGGTGATTTAAGTTAAAGCATTTAAATAAATTAAGAAGCCTCTCAGATAGAGGATTAACTGGAATATCTATATTGAAATCTCCGCAGACTATTAGCATTTTATTACAAACAAAAGTTTTAAGCAATGCTTCTTCCATAGTGGATTAAAATAATGCGAAGTCTGCGTCAGGGGGACGGTTAACGCTTACAATGATATGCCGCTCTAGCTCAACACAAGATAGCTCAATAGTCCTCTCAATAGTGAGATTTGCAACATCTTTACGTTCCTTGCATTTTAAAGTATTTCGAACAACAATTAAGGAACCCCCACGTATGGCGTTCTTGCGTTTGTATGAACTTGCAATATTATAATTCTCATAATAAGGGAGTAAATCAAATTGTAACATCCAGTGTTCAGTTACACACATGATATCAACATTAAAACGATTTAAAAATAATTCTAATTCTAAGATTTTGCTGGGAAGGCCTTGCACATTTTGATGTACTACATGTAATGTGCCCGGCTGTCTCATTGTCGAACTCGTCAGTTTAAATGACTGTCAGCTAATCCTACATGTTTGCCCTCATTAGTACTACTACTAACTACGGGCTTGTCGGTGAACTGCGTTATAGTACTTATAACGGGATCAAAAATATTAAATGCTAACAATTTAGCAATTATTAATTTACTATGTCTACTCAAATACATAGTATCTTGTGTCAAAATAAAAAAACTAATAAAATTATTAGTATCAATCGTACCGGAACACTGATAAAAAGTAAAATATCACCAAAACATGGCGTTCGGAAAGCGGTTATTAGCAAATTTCAAAAATGAATAGCTCCAAAACTATTGGTTTCCGCAGTACGCCATTTCATATTTAGGCTTGTGCTATGTGAACCTACATGTGATAAAAATGTAAACCTCCTAGCTCACAGTCGCTATTGGAAAGTTGAGCCAAACTCAACGATAATCAAAGCACCAACCTGTCCCCTTATTCGCTCTGACCAAACGTAACATAACGCGGGCTCGTTACGATATCTGCGTGGAATCATCGCTGAATCGTATGGGTGACATCACACGTTATTGAAAAGGAATCTCTTAGGTCATAGCGAATAACCACCCGAATCAAAATTATTGGAAAAAAGTTTGTGCTCGCGAATTCTAACTGTTCGCAGAACTAGGTACCTACCAAGGAGTTTTTATTGCTAGGTATATGAATGAAAAAGTTTGTGACAAATGCCAAATATACCAAAAATTTGTTTTTGTCAAATGCTAGTTTGCATAAAAAATAAATACCACCTTCGAATTATGAATGGCAACGGCCACAGAATAGAAATAAGTGTTCGGCTGTACCCCGCGCGCGCCTGCGTTAGCCAAACAGGGACAGCAATATGCAGGCCGACTTTTGCGCTATTCTCGAGTTGATTTAGCGTGCGGCCATCACCCCCACCTAAGGTTTTTTTGACGTGTCAACGTCTTATAAATCGATGGAGCCGGCTGCACGCACGAAAAAACATGACTAATGCGTCGTTACCTCGTCATACGTCGTTACCTCGTCATGCGTCACCTCGCAAAACGTATGCGGTGACTTTTTAAATTTTGGCCGTAGATGTTAAATAAGGATAGTTAAAGAGTATTTTAACAATTTTGTTTTGTGTGGTCTGAAGTTTAGCTAAATTTGTTTAACCGGCGCTGCCCCAAATTTCAATCAGGTATAATAAATGTGGCTTAACAAGGAAATTGTAGACGGTATAACGTATCTGGCGCGGAATACACCGAACAATGTTTAGTACAGTCAAATTAGGTGTTTTTTGCAAAAGTGTGGAACTAAATAGATGTAGTCATGAAAACTATTCTAATTGTTTTGTATGGCTTAAAAATCACCTCTTATAATAAGCATCAGTAATTTCACTCTCCGGAACAGGGTGAAATAGGGTGAAAACCTTATAATATCCGTAACTTAATGGAGGAAATAGAAGTAGCCGGTGCAATTTGGCATAGACTTTGAACCGTTATGATCTACATTTGCACCAAGTATTTTTTAAATCCAACATACGGAAAATACAAAAAAAAATTTGCTATAAAAACTTTTTTTGGGTATTGCGGCTCCGGGAAAATTAAGGTAGTCGGTGCAAATTGATAGAACTATCAGAAAAATGTTCGAAATACATTACCAGGTTTGCACCTTGGTGCGTCTCACGGAAGGCACTTTTCTATATTTTATTGTCGCTCTACTTCGGGGAAAATTAGTGTTGTTCTGTAGTTCTGGAAATTGGCTTAAACTTATTCATTTAATTAGTACTACATTCGCCGGAAGTTTTATACTGGTATTTATTTACGGAAGATGCATTTTTCAAGTTATGTAAAACTTGTCAAGTTAGTTATTAATGAGTTATTCAGTTACAGTTACCTATAGTATTTTTTATGGAATAATGTACTTTAATTTGGATTAATTCCAAATTCAAGTACATTTAATAAAAGGCATTATATTAATCAAATTGTTTTAATACAGTCTTGTAAATTAAAATCTAACTATTGTTTATTCCCCCTAAATCCCACATAAATCTTGTAAAACTTGTTAAGAACCTTCATATAACTTTCATATGTTGAAATGTATACAAAAGACTTCGTTTCGATGAGCTCTTTGCCCACCAACCGCCGCTAAGCTGTGCGAAGATAGGAAAATTAAGCGACCCTTTTGTTGTTTTTTTTCTAGCACGCCGCTATAAGCTTCCTCACACATCTCCTGTGTGATACTTGGTGAAAGTTTGCGTAATAATTTGCCATATAGCTCGCAAAAGTGATAACCGTTGGGGAATTAAGGTCCTCGAGTAGAGACCACAAACCGAACGACAAAATAGGAATGGCTCCCTTTCGATGGACATAAGACAAAGACACAGGAAGAGAGGTTGCAGGAAGTCGATGGATGAAAGCGGCTCAAGACCATTCGTCGTGGCATTCAAGAGGGGAGGCCTATATCCAGCAGTGGATATAGATAAAATTATTTTTGATTTATTGAGCTCTTTGTGCAATCGGCGCAGTGTCGCTTCTGTTACGCTAGTTTCTATGTCTATAGGGAGTGTCGTTTGTGTACGTACTATTGATTATTCTGTGCCATTTACCTACAAAAATTGTAAAATGAATGATGATGATGATGAATAATTATATTTTAATAATATAATATTATGTTTAAATTAATTATAATTAATATATTGTTAGGTGACTCGAACAGTCACGAAAACGACGATGCCACGCGACGAACTGGCGACGCCGAATGGTGACGAAGACGGCACCGAGCGGCGCTGTATAAATATGCGCGGCGTGCAACGCCGCGAGACACTTCAACACTACGACTCTCACTGTTCACTTCCACTAAGGGCATTGTGCTATGCAGACATATTTTGGGATCTAATTGCTATTCTGTTTAATTATACCTTCGGTTATTCTGATTGTTTCAATTGCAACTCTAATATAAAACTCTAAACAGAGATTAAAAGAGAAGCAAAAATATGTATTAAAACTTCCTTAAAATTATGCGGAAAACATTCTGTGTGCTTTTATTAAAGGAGGAATGGTAGTTTTGAAAATAACTTGATTTTTGTCATGCCTAAAGAAAGGGTGAGAGAAGTTTGCTCATGGGATTTGAGCAGGAGTTTGTTAACAATTTTCAACCCTAATTTTAAACAAAATTACTTGGAGATAGGAGTCAGAACCTGTATGGATGCTTTATTAGAATTAAACTGAAGGTACCTTCTATATTCTTATTGATAAATGACTCATTGGATTGAAAATAACTTGTTTTATATACATTTTGACGATCTCAGTGGAACGGGATCGCCTACGGCGCGGGTCTTTATCTAAATCAGAAGATGGAGACAATTCTAATTAGCCCATTTTGATATTATGAGAGGAGATTCAAATGATGTAGTAGTCATTTTCGTCAGATACTGGATAACACCCTGAACAAATATCTGCGGCCCGTACAATTATTCCTAATCTATTAAATATTTGTTCCTTTTCCGCTATTAAATATATTTATATTTGGTGTGGTCTGGTTGGCGATTGAGGAGTTTGGAGGTTGAATCGCCCCGCATAAATTTATTTATGCGGATTTAAACATTCTGCATAAATGCAACTATGCGGCCCTTTGTTTGTCCCTATAAAGAACTAAACAGACATCGATTTGAAAAGCAGAGTCTTTTGCTTTTCAAATTGGTTTCCTTAAAATAATTTTCAATCCCCTGATTCAGTATTCATAATATATATTTAATAAACTCGTAGAAAATTTCAATTATTAAATGATGTTTATATTTTATGAAATTCAACTAAATATATCATTTCAGTTTATTTAATGTGAACAACTAACTAAATATATTCATTTAGGTTATAGGAAATAAAGGTTCCTAAATATAGAATGTTAGTGGATGTAATAGGAAATTATAGAATAACCATTTATAAATATACTAGTTTTACTACCGTTCTAAATATTAAATAAGGTGTTTAAAATTCTAGCTTTAGGAAGGTTTAAATCTTAAATTTTATTCTTTAATATTCTTTGTTTATCTTATAATATCCTTTAAGAATATAGAGCAGAATTATATTAGCTTTAAATCTCTACTAGGTATAACTCTTTTATTTTATTATTACTTTATCATTTTCGTTAATAACCCTTCAATTTAGTACCATTCATTTATTTGGAAAATTTAGTTACAACTAAAATAGGTAGTGTAGGACTTGACTTATAACTTAAAAGAACTTGGATTACTGCGATCACACAATGTACGGTCCTACCACTAAAACTAGACGATCACCTTGGCCAAACTTATTATCAGAAAACCTATATCTAGTAAAGCATAACACATTTCAAAGATCCATGCATTACCTACTATGACAATATAAATCCGCAGCAGTAAAGTAAGTACGTAATAGTTCGAGGGTAACAGTAAATTTGGGGTTGAGTTAAATATAGGAGTTCTAGTTAAGAGTTTTTAGTAGTTGTCGGGGTGGGTTAAAAAAAAGTATAAAGCAGGGGGTTCGATTGATGAGGGGGGGGGGGGGGGGAAGTTACAAGTGTGAGGTAATAATCTTGACTAATTTGAAAATTGTCATATTTATATTTCTGTCTTTACGAAATCCTGCTTGCTCGTCACAAAATATGTTATACTTTTCTAGGAATGAGTATAAATTAGAGTAGATGCACTTTTCTATAACTTTAGAGAAAATTGGTACTAGAGCTACCGGTCTATAACTATTCATAACTTTATCGTTCTTTTTGAAAAGTGGTTTAACTACTGTCAATTTCAATTTTTCTGGGAATATGCCGCCGTCAATACACAAATTATTGAGGTAGCTTAACACTGGTGATATTATATCTGATACACTTTTAACTACTTTTGTACATATTTCATCGTATCCAGTACTTTTCGTGTTGTTTAATGAATTAATAATTCTATATACATCATGTGGAGTTCTAGGTTTCATAAATATTGAATTACCTATATTCCCTGCTAAGCTTTTATATGCTATCTTTATCCCGTTATCTTTTACTTGGTTTATAAAGTACGTGTTAAAAGCCCGGGCGATATCAGTTGGATTAGTCCAAGTATTTCCTCCCTCGACAATTTGCTCAATGCCTTGTCTGGGCACATAGTGTTTCGTTTTATTAATAACGTTCCAGATTGCTTTTGACTTATTTGTAGCCCTAGCTATACTGTAGTCATTTTGAGCCTTCTGTGTTAGCGAAAGGATAGCTTTTAACCTTTTAGAGTAAGCCTTAAATAAATCCTTATTTTCTTTAGTTTTATGCTTCCTTGCTCTCCACAGTATTTGCCTCTTTCTTTTTGCACATCTTTTAATACCTTTAGTAATCCATTTTGTATTTCGATGTACTGAATTTTTTACCTTTATAATAGGAAAGCAAAGATCATAAAATAGTTTAAATATATCATGAAAAGAGTTGAAAGCATCATTAGGTTCTGTAATGTCATAGACTTCATTAAAAGTTAGGTTAGATAGACAAGTCTTAAACTTCACCATATTTTCTATGCTGTAGTCACGTTTGTATTGGTACCAGTATTTAATAGTATAATATCGAGCCACAGGGCATACAAAATATTGAACAGTATGGTCAGACAGACCAAATTCAATAATTTCACAAGAAGAAGCGCGCACATTGTGATAAAAATTATCGATACAAGTACCACTAATAGGACGTGTTGGTTTGTTAAGTGACCTTTTAAGATTAAAAGACTCAATAATCTCCATAAACTCAACACTTGCTGTGTCTTTTTTAAGTGTATTGATGTTAAAATCACCACAAATTACGATCTTTTTCTTTTTAAAGCTAATAATTTGCAAGATTTTTCCAAATGACGAAAAGAATACCTCCATGTCACACTTCTTAGTCTTTGGAGATCTGTATACACAAACAATAACAACATTGTGCTCTACTAGATTTATGCCACTATATTCAGCTATGTTTTCTGAGCTTAACTTTTTGAATTCATTAACAATTTCGAATTTATGAGTATTTTTTACTAATATACAAGATCCTCCATAACGATTAGTCCTACAAAAGTTTGATGCTAACGTATAATTAGGTATATTTAGACTATCAGTAGTATTATTTATCATATTATGTTCCGTTATACAAATTACGTCAACACTCTTCCCACTATCTTTCAATTCATCAATATGTAATATCAGCAAATCTTGTTTATTAATTAGTCCGTTTATGTTTTGATGCTGAATATTTATATTTTTAGACAATAAATCGACGGCCCCACCGAATAGACGTGTAAAGGTCATTACCGTATTTTTTTTTTTTGCATTTTTGGATTCCCCCTCCCAAAATACACCTAATTTTTTTTCAGCACTATTTTCCGTTTTTTTTTGCATAAATTGAGACTTCGAATGTTTATTCTACGGAAATTAAAAACACCAATCTCGCACGAATATCGCAAGTATGTTTATTGCTCACTTTCTACTCTTACACATTTATTGCAATCTAACTTTGTAATATTATTCGTGGGAATTAAAAGAAAAACAAAAATCGTAAAAGTGTTTACCGGAATTATTTGGAGTTTGCCTGTGTTTGATAACTTTTTGCATGATTAATCTTTGATACTTTTGAATTCTAGTTTTCGTAAATAACTTAACCAAAAATAATGAATTCCCTAAAACTGTGTACTGATAGTTTACTGTTTTGAGGTGGATAATAAAAATGTGTTAGTATTTATATAAGACCCATTTTCTCGTAGTTTCTTTTACATATCGTTTTTTTTATGCATCAACATAAATTAGTAATTTAGTCGTGGATGACGTAAAAGCCAACTAAGGGATTACACCAGGGGATGGGCAGCAGCATTTACCTGAGTACTCAACACCAATACTACGATCAACAATCTGCGCACTAAGCGTGGTGATTATGGTGACCTCCCCCTCCCCCCCATCTCCCAATATACACAAAAAAGAAACGGCCACAGTCCCCGCCAGCTCCGCTATTCATAGCAGTGGTAGCAGCCACGGGTACAAATCATCTCCAGCTGATATCCTGCTACCAATCCCCATCCCCACGATCTTTGGACCAGGCAACGTACAATGCTCGCACCCTGAGGACTGACAAGACGTTAATTGAGCTGGAAGAGGTACGCAGTAAGTTGTGCTAAGATGTGATAAGATTATCAGAAGTCCGAAGAGGGGGGAAGGACATGATAATTCTCAACTTATTTTACTACCGGGAATGCAATCAGCTTTCCCAGCACGGTATCGGGTTTCTCGTCCACAAGTGAGGGACTTGTGTGTCAACAACATTATGAAGATCAAAAGCGTTTCAAGTAGAGTGGTGTACCCTGAATCACCACACGGTATTTGCTGAAGATCATGCAGGGTATATGCCCCGCACTCAAAACGCCTAGACGATCAAGTGGAGGCTATGTAGGTATGACGACATATCAAACGCTGTGCGTGTTTCAAAAACACACTTCACAGTTAAGTTGTGATGGAGGACCTAAACGCGCATGAGGAATGGCGATAAACTTAGAGTACTTACTTACAATTTCGGTTTGTACAGCGGAACCAAAGGAGTCTGTGATTGCTTGACTTCATGGAGAATAAGGGACTATTTGCGGTGAACTCCTGTTTCGAGAAGTGGTCATCCAGGGAATGGACCTGGCTGCACCCCAGCAATCACAAAGGCTAGATAGATTTCACCATAACGACCAAGAACCAAATATTCAATGATGTCTCTATGATCAACAAGGTCAAAACCGGCAGTGATTACCGCACGGTAAGAGGCTAAAGTGGCTATTGAATCTCAATATTAAGCTCCCGTCTGATGGATTCTATGTCGAAGGCCTGTCCCTTTAAATTTCAAAACTCTGATGTCAGTTCAACTCCAGAACCACTTCCAATGCCTGACTGAATACCACACAACAGGCTGGTGGAAATTATCCAAAAGATTCGAGTGAAAAAAATAGAACCCAGAAACTCTCTGAGTGCACTCTAAAATTCATGGTAGAGCGAATCGAAATGCGACTGCTATCTTCAGTCGTTATGTCGAAATACGGCCTGCTTAAAAAATAGATCTCCAAGACCATGTGGCATGATTTTCGTCTATTTTGATACTAGTTATAATAAAAACACGTTAGAGCGCAATAAAGTGTTCACACGAGATCTGTCAATTGGACAAAGTCAGTTGACGAAACTGAAGACAGTGGCAGATTATTCGTCAAAGCCGGAAATTTTACGAGAGCTTGAAAAGTTCTATGGACAATTCTTGTACACCTCATCGAAAAGTCAAGCTCCTAGTACGAATAGCGATGCAAGAGCCCGTTTGACCCACCACTACACCGATAATGTCCCGGACGTCAGCCTAGACGAGATCTAAATGGCTATCAACGAGTTTAGGAACAATAAGGCAGCGAAACGGACGGAATAACGATAGATCTTCTGAAAGCAAGTGAAACGGTGCGGCTTTAAGTTTTTCAGAAACAATTTAATTCTGTTATCCTAGAGTAGAGGGTATAATGCCGGAGGCAATGAATAGAAGGGTGTTTTTTCAAAAAAAGATGATAATCCCGTATTGAAAACTTATATACCACCCATTTCGCTACTGAGCCATGTCCATAAGCTGATTTCGAGAGTAGTTACCAATCGTCTCGCACGTGGGTGCGACGACTTCCAGCCTCCCGTACAACCTGGGTTTCGAAACATTTTTATTTGTTTTAAACATTGCAATGTGAGTACACAAAACACAACGTTGTAGTTTTGTCGTATAGCGACAAAACTATTTATTTTATTAATTGGTTTGTACCTTGTGAGTTCTAAGTTAGTTAAAATTATTTATTTTATAAATATCCAGTAGGTTTTAGGTAAGAAAACGTGTATTACAAAACATATAAAAATAAAATGCTAATTGAATAAAATTATAATACATTTTTGCACTTTTCAAGTGTATAACTAATTACTAGAATAACCATGTAACCACCTATTATTTGCATTGCCAAATCTTAAATGTCCGCAGTAAACCAGGGCAATATTATGTTACACATTTAGGTAACTATAATTTTTCCGACGAATAATAGTGTAAACTTCGAATACAAACAGCCGCCAACATTTTTTTGCCTAGAATAAAAATATAAAATGGTTTTTTATTAATATCATATAAACTATCAATAATTTCGTATTATTTATTTTGATTAGAGATAGATTATTTTTTTATCTTGAATTTGATTCTACATTGTATTCACGTATATCTAATAACTAGCGAGTAATATTTTTTTTTACGTTTTTAATTTCTCCTGTAAAGTTGCAGTTTTGACTTTACACGTTTATTCGGTGGGGCCGTCGAAATGTATGTAAAGGGAAATTTTGATTATTGTCAATATTGTTGTAAATTAGGACTTTGTACTGATTCTGTATCTGTCTGTGTGCTTTTATTAACAACTAAGATATTATGTCCTTTTACTTTCTCCGATTCTTGTTTAGCTCTATAATTTCGTAGCTTATTTCTATAATCTATGCGTAGTATTTCACGGACCATTGACTGACATAGCAGTAATGATGACTGGAATCGCCTTGGGACATATTCACCGTATCTCATATCTAAATAAACGGAATTCTCATATTTTGCACACATAAATCTCAAAATGTAATTTAGCCGTTTTTCGTTAAGATTTCTATTGTACGGAATTTCACTAATCAACACATTCGTGTCCTGTGTACAAGTAAGAAAATTATTTAGTGCTGACTGAAACAGATACGGGCTCTTATCATTTATGCCACCTACAAGTATGACATAGTCATCTTTAGACAAACCTTCAATTTCTTTTTTGTCTGAGGTCATAAGATTTCTGAGATCCGCTCCTGGTTTCATAAAGCACGTGACCATGTAGTCCGAACCTACATATTCTTTTAGCTTTTTCTTTAGGTCCCTTCCACGTTAATCAGCTATGACGATAATCTTTTTCATTTTTCTTTCTTCTACGTTATGTGTCCCTTCATATACAGGATGTTGTTCAATTGCTTCAAAACTTTCACCCAGATAACTTATTTGCATTTCTTCCGATTTCTGTTTGATTGTCTG
Source organism: Epirrita christyi (assembly GCA_951392215.1). NCBI lineage: Eukaryota > Metazoa > Arthropoda > Insecta > Lepidoptera > Geometridae > Epirrita > Epirrita christyi. The sequence goes on from OX595861.1 coordinate 367,627, forward strand.
TACATCATCCACTATATTACTTTCTACTTTATTTATTTTAGTCTCTTTTTTGCTTTCCCCTTGGCCAATAGCATCTATACTTTCTTTGGAGACATCCTCATTGGCTATATTGCTATCATGTAGATGTAGAGCTATTTTCGACGGGGTGAAAGCAGGACTGGTTCTCCTATGCTTCTTTTTTTTTCCTGATAGCGGTGTTATGCATTTAATTTCTGCCGAGCCAACCTTTTTGTATAGGTTGATTATTTTGTGTCATTTTTCTAACTCTGATTTTAACCGGATATTCTCAGTATATAAATTATCAATTTCATGGTTCGCGCTTTGCAGTTGGTTTGAAAGATTAAGAATTTTTCCATGTAACTCATTATCCATATTGCTTTCATCCAAAGATGTGTTTGGAAGACTCATAATGGTCTTTGTTCTGTTATGCTGCGCTTATACAATTTTTTGCCAGGAAGATGATAAGCGTTGACGGGTCTTGGTGAGCTATCGATTGCGTCAATGGCTGCGTTCCAGCTTTCTGACCAGAGTGCTCTACTGCACGCGCTCTCTGGTGCGCGTTCTGTACGCGATCTGCGCGCTGACCACACGCTGCTCTGGCGTGTGCTGTACGCGCTCTCTGGTGCGCGTCCTGTGCGCGATCTGCGCGCTGACCACACGCTGCCCTGGCGTGTGCTGCACGCGCTGTCCTGTGCGCGTCCTGTGCGCGTCCTGTGCGCGATCTGCGCGCTGACCACACGCTGCCCTGGCGTGTGCTGTACGCGCTGTTCTGTGCGCGTTCTGTGCGCGTTCTGTGCGCGATCTGCGCGCTGACCGCACGCTGCCCTGGCGTGTGCTGTACGCGCTCTCTGGTGCGCGTCCTGTGCGCGATCTGCGCGCTGAGCACACGCTGCCCTGGCATGTGCTGTACGCGCTCTCTGGTGCGCGTCCTGTGCGCGATCTGCGCGCTGACCACACGCTGCCCTGGCGTGTGCTGCACGCGCTCCCTGGTGCGCATTCTGTGCGCGATTTGCGCGCTGACCACACGCTGCCCTGGCGTGTGCTGTACGCGCTGTCCTGTGCGCGTCCTGTGCGCGATCTGCGCACTGACCACACGCTGCCCTGGTCTGTGCTGCATGCGCTGTCCTGCGCGCGTCCTGTGCGCGATCTGCGCGCTGACCACACGCTGCCCTGGCGTGTGCTGCACGCACTCTCTGGTGCGCGTCATGTGCGTGATCTGTGTGCTGACTACACGATGCCTTAGCGTGTGCTGCACGCGCTCTCCTGTGCGCGTCTTGAGTACGTTGCCCTAGCGTGTATTGTTCGTACTTTCCTGTGCGCGCCCTGCGCGCTGACCAAGTGCTATTCTGCACTTGGCCCTTATCGTACTGTTATGCCCGGGACTTGTAAGCCTTATTGCTACCCTGGCTATATCAGGTCAGCATCTCTAGGACTTAGTTAGGGACGGACCTTCAGTCTGTATCCATCATTCAATCAGAGCGGTTGCCAAAAGATAATTTTTAATAACTTTTTGTTCATTTCTATACTAAATAAACGTCGGTGTAAATTCGATCGTTTTTTAAAAAGGCAAACCCTATTCATCTCGTAACATTGGTGGCAGCGGTGGGATTCGAAAATTCCAGTGCCGGTGACCGCTCCGCAGACTCGCTCTAAATCTAATTATCCAGAAAAGTGAAGTGTTATAAGTGAATTCACTTACCTGTGTATCCAGTGTCTCAGAAAATCCTGAAAGGATAATCTGAATAGTGATAAACTTACCGTGACGTCCTGAACCTGTCACAATCAGATCCTGGAAGAGGATCCTGCTCGGCTCCTGTGGTTAAGTAACCACATCCTGATCTACAATTACCTGTCTTCGGCTGCCTAAAGAGTGCTGCTGCTGATCCTGAAGGAAGTACCTACCTTACTTCCACCCTGCTTCGTGTTCATCTCTTCGTGTCATCCTGTACCTAAAATCAATCAAAAATCCATCGTCGCATCGACTTTGAGTATAAATCAAGAGTTCCAGATCGCAAATCCCAGACACGAGATGTGTCTTATCGCATTGGAATGCATCCGGCCGCCGGCTCCGTCGTGTTTATATTCGCCATTCAAGTACTATTGTGAGTTCTTTGGTCATTGTATAGTAACGCTAATGTTAGGGTTCAGTGTAATATTTATTAAGCTGAACTTAATTAAGTGCAGTTTCAATATTGATATATTATATTATAAGTTCAACGTGCAACTTGTTCCCTTGTATTCTCGCTAAGGAACTATTATGTCCAAATCATCTAAAGCGGAAGAAAGTAAACTACATATCGAAATCTCAACACCGGGACAAGTCGCAAGTGAACCGCTTAAGTCACCCCTTGGTTCCCCACGAATTACGAGAGTTGCTGCTGCGGCTACCGTAATGGCGGGAATGGAGTTAAACACTGTTCAAATTCATCAAACCATTCGATGGTAACCGAGAGACTCTAAATTCTTGGTAAACTGCAACAATGCCTATGATTTAACTTCTGAATCTCAAAAACACATTCTTTTCAAATACATTGTCAGTCAATTAAGCGGAAAAGCGGAGGTTGCCTGCTCTATAAAAGAGTTCACATCCTGGGAACAATTAAAAGATTTCCTAAAAACACAATTCAGTGAACGTAAACACTATGCACATCTCTTAACCGATCTCCAGGAGAGCAAGCAAGGCCCGCAGGATAATGTTAGTCAATATGCATTGCGTATCGAGACCTGCCTCTCACAATTACTAATCGAAATATCGTGTTCTAACACAAAAATAAAGGAAATACTTGGCCACACGGCGGCTATGGAAGATCTCGCGCTCCACCACTTCCTTATGGGAATGCACTCTCGTATTTCGAACATTGTGAGATGTAGATCTCCCAAAACTTTAAATGAAGCCATTAATTTAGCCATATCCGAAGAACGCATTCAACAAACATTGTACAGACGCCCGCAAGCCGAATCGAGATCTGGCAACAACAACAATAATAACAACTTTAACAAATTTAAATCAGGGCCATCGAGGCCTAGTTATGTATCCACTTCGCAGAGGTCATCAAATTTCGCTCATCAAGGGTCACCAAATTTCTCTCATCAAGGGTCATCTAACGTTGTTTGCCGTTACTGCAAAGTTGCGGGTCATGATATTTCCGTGTGTAAGAAACGCGAATTTAATAACAACCGTTTTAAGAGCCAGCAAAATCCGATCAGCACCCAAGGTCCCTACAGACCACCTCAACGCGTAACTTTCGTTGATCAGCCAGACGTGGACCAAGACGTTGGCCGAGATGAGACTGATTTTCCTTCTGAAATTGATGACAATTTAAACGAGTAAATGTCTCGCTTCAGTGTCGCTCGAGACAGAGCCGCAAAGTCGACACCCTAATTCAATCCAAAACCTCTAAATCCATGACTAACCAACAGGGTAATCAGCCCCAAACTGATAGTCATAATAACGGTCACACGGGTAACCAGCCCCAAGCAAGCGCCAAATCCTCTAAATCCATGATCAACCGGCAGGGTAATCAGCCCCAAACTGACGGTCATAATAATGGTCACACGGGTAACCAGCCCCAAGCAAGTACAAAATCCTCTAAATCAATGATCAACCGACAGGGTAATCAGCCCCAAACTGACGGTCATAATAATGGTCACACGGGTAACCAGCCCCAAGCAAGTACCAAATCCTCTAAATCAATGATCAACCGACATAATCAGCCCCAAACTGACGGTCATCCAGCTGGAATAGGCTCCAGCAGTATTCAAAATCCAAAAGTTTCTACAGTATCCAAAGAAACCAATGTGGAAATCTATGAAATAAACATAGACACAACTAAAAGACTATTACCTCACGTTCTGCTAAATTCTCAAGCCTCAGACGTCCCACTTTCCTTGCTGGTTGATTCGGGTTCAGCCATATGTTTATTAAAACAATCCTGCATCAGAGAAAGTCAGAAACTTATCAAAGAATCGATAAAACTAAAGGGTATAGACCCTGGTGACGAGCCAACACCAACCGAAGGCCATTTTCAACTCAGATCAGAGCTAAGCGAAAATAAATCCGTACCATTCAAATTTCATGTAATAAAAAACATTAGTTTGCCATACGATGGCATTATTGGTACAGATTTCCTGACCTCCTTCGGTTGCAAATTAGATTACACCCACGATACTCTCAAGATAGGAAATTTAAAAATGAAGTTACATTTCTTTGACCCCCTCTATGTGATACCGCCTCGCACCGAGACGGTTATTGAATGCTCAGTGCAGAAGACTGACTTGAGTGAAGGTGTTATTTTAGATCAACATATATCCAGTGATCTACTAATCTGCAACTGCATCGCGAGGGTCAAAGAAAATAAACAGATAAATTTGACAGTCGTTAACACCTCTGAACTCCCAATTAACATTAATTCAAATTTAAATCTAAAACTCGAACCTTTAAATGTTTATGCAGCACAGTGTGCTACAAACACTTATAACAATACATCCGACCGTACATCTATGGTAATTAAATCTCTAAAACTCAATCATCTAAATCAAGAGGAGTCTGACTCTCTTCTAGAGCTCTGCTCCCAATATTCTGACATTTTCCATCTCTCCAGTGACCAATTATCCTACACAGATATCCTTAAACATCAAATCAAAACCAACAGTTACATTCCCATACATACAAAATCCTATCGTTTCCCAGAATGTCACAAAAAGGAAGTTGAAGTCCAAATTGGCAAGATGCTTCAAGACAATGTCATTGAACCATCATCCTCTCCTTGGAGCTCTCCAATTTGGATTGTTCCTAAGAAATTAGATTCACAAGGTCAAAAGAAATGGCGTATAGTCATCGACTATATGAAACTGAATGACATCACCATCGGGGAAACATATCCAATCCCACAAATATCCGAAATCCTTGACCAATTGGGGACAAGTAAATATTTTACAACTTTGGATCTCGCTTCTGGTTTCCACCAGATCCTTATCTCTCCAGAGGACGCTTCAAAAACAGCCTTTTCCGTTCCTCAAGGTCACTTCCAGTTCACTAGAATGCCATTTGGGCTTAAAAATGCCCCTTCTACGTTCCAAAAACTGATGAATACGTGTCTTACAGGGTAACAGGGCACCAGGTGTTTCGTATATCTAGATGACATAGTCATTTATTCATATGACCTGGGGTCGTATTATGAACTTATCTAAAACCAGGCAAGTTCTAGGCAATTCATTTTACGGCCGTAAACTGACTTGTTCTATTTCGTATTATGACGTAGATTAGACAAACCAACTTCTGCCTGGATAAATTGTCTATGACTGGTTTGCAGTTTCCCTGAAGATCGTTCAAAAATGTTATCGGTTTGTTACCGAAAAGTGACCGGTTTTTTGATATTATTATTATTAACATATTTTTGATAAAATAACGGTACAATTATTCTAATCTATTATGTTCGTATCATATAAAATGTAATTTAATTGATTTCTAAGTTATATTCTATTTTTCGTTGAAGTTTTTCGTTACAAAAGATTACAAATGCAGCACGTATTCATGTTTCCGAACGAAATTCTGTCTAATAATTCCGCGGTACTTTTGATTTGATTGTTTTTCAGGGAGTAAATATAAACTTTTTATAAACTTTGGTTTTCATAAGTGTTTGACTGTGTTTGTGTTGTATTTGTGTATCATAAGTATCGTAAGTGTTTTCAAATTGAAATCTATAAATATTAAACCATATTATTAGAAAAAGTGTAAATAAGTATGGATTTGTTACAAGATCAAACTTCTCGTCATCGTCGCCGAGTAACCTACAGGCAATTGGAAGTTTTGTGGGAGTTTTTGGATGTCCACAGGGATGTGGCGACAGGCTACAATAAGACAGCCCAAGCACGGGAGTACTCGAAGCGTATGTGGCAAATGGTCGCAGAAGCATTGAATTCCCAAGGAGAAGGTGCTTTTAAGGATTGGAAAGGATGGTCATCTGTAAGTTTTATATCATTACCTACCTATTTATAATCATTCTATGATATGATTACATATACAGCTATTTTTATGAATTTCAGTATTGGGTCGACTACAAAGCAAAATTAAAAAAAAAAAGTTGCAGCAGAACGACGATCACAAGCTCGTACCGGAGGTGGACCATCAGATAGCCCACCGCTAACTGAATTGGAAAGAAAGTTTTTAAGCCTTCTTGGGGAGAACTTTGGACTTGGTTTACCGAATGTACAAGTTGATCCGTTTCCAAATGTAAGTATTTAATTTGAATCACATTGTTGTTTATTTTTTTTATTGTAATTGGATTTTGCATCCTCTATGTGATACAAAAATCTAGATAAAACTTTGTATGAGATTTCCTTAATTTTAAATATGTACTGCGGTGAAGCCACTTCTTTTCTTTGGCTTTCTAGCTGGCTTCGCTAAAAATAAAATATTTTTCAGTTACCACAGAGCGCCACTAGCAACGTTGTGGAATCAGAGGTCATTATATTGCCCCCTGCAGACAATGATCCTGTTATAGATCTTAATCTACTACAAGATGAACCACAACTTGTAGTAGAACAAGAGATATTGCCGCCAGAAGAACCACCTGCTCAGGATGAAGGAGTGGCACAAAGATCTCATCGTGTACGTCGGCGACAGCCTCGACAGGGCCATATTAGTCAGGAGGTAGCTCGGCGTACACTTATTGAGCTTGGCAAATCGAGACTGAAACTGGAGGAAAAGCGAACGGAGGCAATAATAAGACAAACTGCAGTTCAAGAACAGATGCTGCACACTATGAATAAAATAGCAGATATAATTGATAAGTAAGTATTTATCAACAGAAAATTGCATATAAAACTATATTTATTTCAGTTATTTGTACATTTTACTTATCTACATATTACCTATTATGTAAGTATTTATAATAGAAAATTGCACATAAAACTACTATATACATTTCAGTTATTTGTACATTTTACTAGTACAATAACCTAGTAACTTATTAGCAAGCAATCTGTGACTATACTTTTAACAATAAAAAATTTAACTTAATTTGTAGGATTTCGAGAGGCCCAGAGGCGGGAAACCAGGGAGCGTCTGGCAGCTAAGCCTTCATTCAAGTCTCTATTACTGCTTGAAGGTTGAAACTGGTTTTCAAGGTGAACACTATGATGGACCTGCATGGAAGCTTCTCGCATAGCCTCTTCTTCGGTAAGTGTTGGTACTGGTATATTTGAACGAATGGTCATGTTGTGTAACACTACACAAGCATTAACAATTAATGCCGCCACTTCTGGGGAATAATGCAAGACTCTATGCACAAGTAAGCAACGAAATCGAGCTTTGAGAAGTCCTATGGTCCTTTCAATAACATTCCTCGTTTTTACATGAACTGTAGTATAGTATGCCTCTTCGGTACCCGGAGTAGTGTTTGTGATTGGAGTATACATGTATCTTCTTAACGCGTAACCGAAATCACCTAAAATTTCAATTACACATATTATTATAATGTAATAAGTATGCATATTTTCAACACAGTGTTTGATGCAACACTTCAATGAAACTGCATACATACCAAGTAACCATACAGCCTCACTTCTGCTAAGCTCCTCCAAATGCTGCTTCAGAGGATGGTTAGCCCAAATAAAGGAGTCGTGAGTGGCTCCCCCATAGCTGGCATCCACACTTATGACTTCCATGTCTGCATTACAAATCTAAAAAAAAAATTTTTTTTCATGCTTATCCCTATTTACTGATAAGAAGAGGAAAATCAATATTACTCGACTCTTCTAGGAGCTGGGAAGATGTTTCACTGCTGGGCAAGGGTTCCTTGTTTCTTATTACATAGTTTTAATTTTTTACTGTTGATTATTTGATAGCTTTAATTACAATTGTTTGTATCTGCGTAGTGATTCATATAAATCTATATAGCTTTTGTTGTAAAATATGTGTAGGAAAGTATTTAAATATTGTTTGTAGACTTAAGAATATTATCGAAAGACTGATTTGCAATTAAAAACCATCTTACCAATTGTACATTTAATGAGTGATACTGTTTCCTACAGTAATAACTCTCCTCATTTTCAGTTGGACGTAAAATAGCCACATGGGTGCCATCAATACACCCCAACACTCCCGGCATTCCAAATTTGTTAAAAAATCTGAAATAATTTATTAAACTATTATTGTTTTAGATGATAAATTGAACAAAATTCTGAAGTTAATTAAAACCCACTCTTACGGTATCATATTAACTCTGCGTTCTTCAGATGTCCTAGGAAATTTTATATATTTTGCCTGTATATTGGGCAAATTTAATAATTGCGTTATTTGTTTTAATATTATGGACACGGTTGGTTGGGCTATGGAATGGGCAGCAATATCACCAGTGGGGCGTTGGTAAGAGCCTGTTGCATAGAATGATAATGCTACCAAAACCTAAAAATAAAAATTGCGCATATATAACCATGATAAACCGCCGATTCAAACAATATTATGATAAGCTGGATAACTTAGTGAAAGAATAGATAACCTTAGTTTCGACTGACAAATCTGTGGATTTTGTAGGGCCCGCCATATGAGGCCTAAGTTCATCACATAGGTTATGCACCAACTCCTTAGTGAGACGATACCGTTTGATGAATTGTTCATCATCCATATCGAACGGAGCAGCTTGATCACGAAGTCGCCTTCTTTGTACTCTTGTTGTTTGATTTTGATGCGAATCATCACTTTCTAGAAACTCAAACACTTCATATTCATCACACATCTTTGATATTTTGCAAGTTTTCACGAAAACAATTCAGTAAAAGCTACTCCGATGCACCGGCACTTGAATGGTTTCCGTAGTGTCTTTTTGACAGCTAAACCAAGATAACTTATGTCAAATGTAAGTTCATAATACGGAATAGCCAGCCAAAATCCATGCAGAAAACGGTACAAGTGTCACGTGACCGCTGACTGGCTGGTATTATGCGTTCATAATACGAAATTACAAGGCAGTTCAATTTACGCCGTAAACTGTCTGGAAATAAGAGTTCATAATAGGCCCCCTGACCTCACATATTGTCAACCTGAAAGCAGTCTTTGAAAGGATCCGAAAGTTCAACTTAAAATTACAACCTGACAAATGTGAATTCCTTCGAAAAGAGGTCGCCTATCTAGGGCATATCATCAACGAAAATGGTGTCAAAACAAACCCTGATAAGACCAAGGCGGTGACTGAATTTCCTGTCCCCCGATCTCCAAAAGACATTAAATCATTTCTGGGTCTAGTATCCTACTATAGGCGATTCATACCCGAATTTGCGAAACTGGCAAAACCTTTAACGTCCTTATTAAAGAAAGATGTTCCTTTCAAGTGGCAGAACGAACAACAACTAGCTTTCGAGATCTTAAAAAATAAACTAGTTACTGCCCCTGTTCTAGCCTATCCAGATTTCACACAAACATTTAATCTGACGTGTGACGCTTCAAATTATGCGATATCTGCAATATTATCCCAAGGCACAGTTGGTCAAGATCGCCCTATCGCCTATGCGTCCCGTACACTCAATAAAGCCGAATGTAATTATAACGTGACTGAAAAAGAATGCCTCGCGATCGTCTTCGGAACCAAAGTGTTCAGACCTTACCTTTATGGTACTCGCATCCAAATTCTTTCAGATCATAGACCATTGCAATGGTTATTCAACTGCAAAGATCCAGGCTCAAGGCTCGTTAGATGGCGTCTTAAACTGGAACAATTCGAGTATGATATCCGCCATAAAAAAGGCAAAATTAATACAAATGCTGATGCCCTATCCCGGTTCCCTGTTAATCCAATCCAACCTGTGGAACCTACAACATCCAATCCCATCAACGAAGGAGAGCCTAATCCAGAAATGGATAGGGATCTAATGGATCTACTTATATCCCCACCTTCGTTTAATCTTGACGAAGTCACACAACCATCTCCGACTCTCCTCGACCTTAGTGAAGACTTTGTTCCATTACCTGATATGAACTTACCGTCTAACATACCTGATAGTCTTAGGGAAGAAATTGAAAGTGAAACAGTGGACTTACGAATACGACTGAACGAATAAACCTTCATCAATCAACGCCCCCTGAAGCCGAACACGTTGGATCGCCAATACCATCCACAAGTGCTCGTCCAAGTATTCCGTATTAAGTATTAGTGATGACTATCCTAGCTTTTTGAAAGAAATGGCTAGTAAAGATAAATCCTTCAATACAAATATTGAAGAGTTTAATGAGAGTCTTATGAAATGTCCAACGAAAATTATTTTAGTTCCCACATCTATCGATCTAGATGAATCAAACCTATATATCCAGGAAATTCTAGGTGAATCAGAAATAGAAGCCAGTGTAATCAACTCTGAGAAAGAACTTTATTCATTCCAGAAGGTCGAATCTAATTATAAAATATATTACTTACTTTTTACAAAAGTACATCACTTCGACGAAGCCTCGTATCCTGAAATTTTTAAAACCCTTAAATCTATAAGAGATGAATTAGTTGTTTTCTAAGAAATTAATGAAATCAGCATATCAGATATGAAAAATCCTTTCGAGAAACATTCGTTTATAAAAATTTACAACATTTTAACTTACCTGTTCCATAACACTCAAATTAAAATCAGAATATATCATAATAACGTGATATATCCAGCCCCGACTGAAATTAAGAAAATTCTTTACGAGAACCACGATATCCCGATAGCAGGCCATCTGGGGTCTCTGCGAATGTACCATAGAATTAAACAAACATATTATTGGAAAGGAATGCGCGGCGATATCGAATCATATGTAAAACAATGTAAATCTTGCCAAGAAAATAAGGCACTCCGAAAAATAAATCGTGCCCCAATGCAAATAACTAGTACTTCAACTGAACCAGGGCAGCGTATATCGCTTGACATCGTCGGCCCACTCCCTGAGTCAGGGACGGCCAAATTAAGATTTATACTTACTATCCAAGACGATCTCACCAAGTTTTCTTCTGCGTACCCAATCCGTAGTACGACTGCTGAAGAAACTAGCGAATGTTTAATACATTATATATCCATTTTTGGTATCCCCAAAATTATCTTAACTGATCAGGGAACCAATTTCACTTCAGACCTCTTTAAGAAAACCTGTGAGTCTTCTAAAAATCAAGAACCTTTGGAGTTCTCCATATCACCCACAAACTCAAGGTGCTATGGAAAAAAGTCACTCAACCTTAAAAGAATACCTTAAATCATATATTAATGACGAACAAACCAATTGACCGCGTTATGTATATACAGCTATGCTCGCCTATAACACAGCTGTTCACTGCACAACCCACTACACACCCTTCGAATTAATGTTTGGAAAGAAACCACATATCCCAAATTCAGTTTACGAAGAAACACCGGGAGCAACATACCCCGAGTATGTGCGTTCAACATTCAAGAGATAAAGCTTTAGAATCGATAAGGAGGTCCAAAGAGTCCTCCAAGACTTACTATGACAGTCATACTCGCCAAACTAAATATAAAGCTGGCGACTATGTCTACCTGAAATATCATCTAAGGCTGCGTAAGGCGCTTTCACCTATTTGGAAAGGCCCTTATAAAGTGATAAAAATACACGGTAATAACACACTTACCCTACTCATTAACCGAAGAAACGTGACGCATCACTTTGATCAGGTGAAGCCCGCGGATGTCCGGAACGACCTGTAAATAAAACATATATTAAAAAATAAAGAGAAGTAGTTAAGAAAATAATAACAATAGAAAACATATTTTTTTTTACCTTACCTTTTATTTTACCTTTTATTTTGTTTTCTCCTTTTTTATTTACATTATTAATCTCGTTTAGCTAAGAGTTAAGGATCAAATTATTAGGATTAATTTTATTAGAGTTAGAGTACTCGACGTAAGCTTACCTGAAAAAATATAAAATTATTGTTGCAGTTCAGTGCGAAGTCAGTCTCATCAAGGTTTCAACCAGCCGATCACTTCAAGCTCGGGCTTATTCTTCGACTATTTAGGCAAATTCCGAATAAGTAATGTTAGTTTAGGAGTTTTAATACCGATAGATATATCACATTTTGGCCCACATGTTCAAAATATAGAAATTACCTTAGAAGCTACAAAACAGTTGTGTAATCAAACCCGAATTGTAGAAGTCGAAATAGAATGTCACAACATGCTGCAACCATTAATAGCGCGATATCAGGATATGAGTACAGAGTTTTCAGCCATTTCACATTTAATAGATAGTAGATCTAAACGCAGCGCATGGATAGGAGGTTTAGGAACTATAGTTAAACAAATCTTTGGAAATCTAGATGAGAACGACGGCTTAAGATATGACGAGGCGATAGAATCGATATGGCAAAATGAGAAGCATATGGCTAAATTAATGAAAGAAAACATTTTAGTGGCTACCTCAGCCATAACGTCATATAATATTACACTAAGTAAAATAAGAGAAAATGAGCTTAAACTAATCGGAGCTATCGACAAACTCTCGCTAATCATAAAGAATATTACCGAAATAACTAATGGATTACAAGTACTGTCTAGTATTCATGAAATCTTAAATACTCTGGAAACATCAATATTTACCTTATCTTTTCAACTAGAAGACATTACCAACGCTATTTTATTTAGCAGACAAAATATCCTGCACCCAGCTATTTTAACACCACGTCAACTACATATATCGAGAGCTTGCCGACAACCACAGACACTTACCTAGTGATCTTGACTTGCCTGTTGCTTTAGATATTAACTCTGTTCTTCTTATATTAAGTATTTCTAGTTTAATATGTTACTACGTTAATGATAAGATAATATTTGTTTTGCAAGTGCCGTTGGTTAATATACAAGAGTATACGTTGTTTCAAAACATCGCTCTACCAACGCCCTACGATGTGAAACAATCTAGTGTATTCAGTCTTATTGTTCCAAATAGCAAATACATAGCAATGACCAAAGACAAATCACACTATTGTACTTTAAATCAACTACAGGACTGTAAAATAGTGAATCCCGGAAATCACCTATGTAACATTGAAAACGTTTATGTGACCGAAACAAAGCCAACCTGTGAAATCGAACTATTGGCCAAAACGATTAGTGAAAAACCTCTACAGTGTGAAGTTAAAACTATTTCCGGAAAAATTGACATTTGGAAACCCTTGATAAACAATAGATGGATATATGTTCAATCGGAATCGAACAAAATCTCAATTGATTGTGCGAACTCTAAATCATTGTATGAAATAACTGTTTTAGGTACGGGTATATTAACTATCCCAACTACTTGTATTGGTTACTGTAAAAGCACTATACTATTACCTAGATTTAAACAATTAAATATTACGTCACCTATCAACCATATCCCTGAATTTAATTTAATCAATGACACTTGTTGTAATTTAGTAAAAGTTAGTAATATCGATAATATGTCCTCTATTAACCTAAATAATATAGATCTGGATAACCTGTATGCAGGAAACAAGGACATCTTGGATTCCCTTGTAAAAAGTTTGGAATTAATAGAACATCAACCAAATTATCCGCATATAGTGAAATACGGGACGTATTATTCAACACTTTTTATTGTATCCTTTTTGCTATTTTGTTTATTTGTAGTCTATGTTATTCTTAAGAGGATTTGTAAATCTGGCAGCAACCGACCTCTCCAGGTTAAATTTAGGAAACAAAATTATCATCAATTTCCACTGACATTACGAACAGACAGGATCAAGAAGTAGAAATAATCTCTGTTGCACCCTTAAGGACCCAAATCTAACAGAGACTTTGAATAACCCCAAAGTCTCCTCTTAAAGGGACAGGTCTTAAAGGGGGAGGTGTTATGCCCGGGACTTGTAAGCCTTATTGCTACCCTGGCTATATCAGGTCAGCATCTCTAGGACTTAGTTAGGGACGGACCTTCAGTCTGTATCCATCATTCAATCAGAGCGGTTGCCAAAAGATAATTTTTAATAACTTTTTGTTCATTTCTGTATTAAATAAACGTCGGTGTAAATTCGATCGTGTTTTAAAAAGACAAACCCTATTCATCTCGTAACAGTACGCTTTGTTTTGTGCGTACTGAGTAAGTTTTCGAGGTTATATCAAGAAGCCTTTTGGAAGTAACGAGCCAGATTGTCCAAGTTAAGTATTCAGTTCGATGGATAGGGACGCATCCCTTGTGAACTCTTTGTAAACTTGTGTTTGTTTAACAGAAACAATGGACACTGGGTGGCATGTGCGCTGCGTGTGCCTGGCTTGGTGCTGCGAGCGCGCTATCTGCGTGCTGCGTGCGTGGCGGTGGTGAGTGGCGGCATCTGGTGTCTGCACGTCACCTGGGAAGATGCTGCGTGCCATTGAAGCACCATGTGATCGTTTTCATTTTACTCAACTAAAACTTCACATATAGCTTTGTTGGTTGCTATCTCTTCTCTTGCGATGCTAGGAAACTATTTCTACTAGGAAACAAAACTTTAATTCTCGAGTAGGTCAAGGAGTAGGTTAAAGTTAGGTAGGTTACGCGTTAGGTTTCCAAAGTAGGAAGTAGGTAGAATGTTAGACAACTGGATAGCAATCGGCAATGTTGTATGTGATGGGTTGAATAAGATGAATGGTACGATGTTGTTTGAAGTCCACGCGGTAGGCAACCTTGGGCACTAATGTGCGCGCCTCTGCCGGTGGCCTAGCATATCCTGTGCGCGTCCTGTGCGTGATCTGCGTGCCGACCACTCGCTGCCCTGGCGTGTGCTGCGGGTGCTGTCCTATGCGCGTCCTGTGCGTGATCTGCGCACTGACCACACGCTGCCCTGGCGTGTGCTGCAAGCTGGTGGCTGGGTCCTACGGGAAGTCCACGTTTGCTGCCGCCCAGGTGGACTCCTGAGTCCTGTTCCGTTTTCCTTGAGGATATGTGATATCCGCGTGGCCCTTGAGGTAGAATCTGCGTCCTGCTCCGCTTTCCTTGAGGATATGTGATATCCGCGTAGCCCTTGAGGTAGAATCTGAGTCCTGCTCCGCTTTCCTTGAGGATATGTGATATCCGCGTGGCCCTTGAGGTAGAATTTGTGTGCGAGGCCAATGCCTCCAATCATGGCCAAAACACCATCCCAAAGGACTTGGTGCCAATGCACCAAGTCCTTTGGGATGGTGTTTTGGCCATGGAAGCTGGTCGGCTTTGCAAACCGATCAGTCGCTGTGTAAGTGTGTACACAGTGTTTATTATTTGGCATGTTATGTTTTGACCTTGTACATGTCTTGATAGCTGAATATTTTGTGCTTCATTGCACTCCAGAAATATTTTGAAACTAAGTAATAACTTTAGTTTTATAAATAACAAAGTATTCAGCTATGGTTTTGTGGTGTGGTAATTGTTAGTAACCTGATCTAACCTAACTTAACACAAGCTTACATGATTGATGATGATGATGAACATTTCTAATTCAGTTCAACATTACAGGTATAACCGATAATTCTGATTGATACTGGTTATCCAAAGAACCAGATTATGCCACTTCACATAGCGCCGGTTGAAGAAGTCTAAAAGAAGAACGAGGATGGTGTAACAGGGCCCAATATTTTTATTACTTGAGACTTCTCATTTAGGTAAAGGTGAAGCCTGACTGAACTAGATGATGATGATGCTGATGATTATGATGATGATGCTGACGGTGATGGTGATGATGATGATGATGATGGTGATGATGGTGATGATGATGACCTGTCTTTTCGTATTTTCTTATTCCTAGCCTGAAGCTATTCAAAGTTTGTTTTGATGTAAATTTTAACCATTGTGACAAGACTTTGCTTGTGGTCGCAGGAGTGCACGCTTGCGCCCATTACATACATGTAGAAGCTACTTCACTTCAGGTTCTAGAATACTTTGTTGGTTTCGTTTGTCTAGCTTCAGACTACAGATGCGCTGGTTATGATTGCACTTCAAAAATGTGTTTTTGTTGTGTTTCAGAGTGATCTAACTTATGATGACCAGGTTGAGGCAGATCCAGCTCCAGCGCCAGAGCTATTCTGGTGGCATCAACATGACTATTGGGCCGACAACGTCCCAAGGTCAGGAGAGGCCGTGTTAGGTGACTCGAACAGTCACGAAAACAGACGATGCCACGCGACGAACTGGCGACGCCGAATGGTGACGAAGACGGCACCGAGTGGCGCTGTATAAATATGCGCGGCGTGCAACGCCGCGAGACACTTCAACACTACGACTCTCACTGTTCACTTCCACTAAGGGCATTGTGCTATGCAGACATATTTTGGGATCTAATTGCTATTCTGTTTAATTATACCTTCGGTTATTCTGATTGTTTCAATTGCAACTCTTATATGAAATTGTTGTAGTTATGTGCCTTCTGTGTTTTCTTTATTTCCCTTCTGATTTCTAACAATATATTTAATATTATAATTATTAATTCCATCGCTGCGGGGCAAGAAATAACGTTAATTTTTACCCCACCTGTTTGTTACTTTCTGCTCCATGCCCCAATTTATCACATTTGTATTTTTATTTGAATATGCATTAGTTTAACTATATTAAAATCAAGCTAATATCGTAATTAAATACACAAATCAAAAATATGTTCAAATGTTTTTCTACTCAGATTTTATCCGTTTATGCACACCTGTACGGCTAACATGCGCAGCACGAGAAAATTTTCTCACAGCATTATCTCGTGCTGAGACGTGAATTGACGTGATATATCTCGTTATGTCTTCATGTCGACCGGTTCGTTTTTCCTAACATGGCCGCCAACTCGAGTGCACTCGAGACAACTCGAGACTATTTCGTTTTCTCGCGGTACGAAACCGATAACCATAGAGTATATTAGCAACACTGTTCATTGTTCTCATTAAATTTTAGTGAAACGGGCCGAAACGGGAATGAAAATATATGACTTACATAATACCCACCTACCCCCGCCCATCCACGGGAGGATAGGATACCCATACATGGGAGGTGACCCATCCATGGGAGGTGACCCATCCATGGGAGGAGACCCACTCAGGAGGTAACCCATCCATGGAACGTGACCCATCCATGGGAGGTGACCCATGCATGGGGGTAGACCCATCCATGGGAGGTGACCCATCCATGGGAGGTGACCCATCCACGAGAGGAGACCCATCCATGGGAGGAGACTCATCCATGGCGGTAGACCCATCCATGGTAGGATACCAATCCATGGGAGGATACCCATCCACGGGAGGAGACCCATAATGGAAGGAGGCACATCCATGAGAGGAGACCAACCAAATTTCAACGCAAACGGTGGATTTTATTTATCTCATATCTAGTCTTCGATGAAAATGATCGACGAGATAGAGGCCGTGAGACATGACAAAATGCTATACAATTATTGCACCACGTTAGGGTTTAAAGACAAAACACCACAGAATACTACAAAGTAGTCGTAGCATTTAGGTTTAAGCCAGTCATACGAGTTTCGTTTTGTCGTGGGCGCGTGATAAACGAATCGAAATCGACAACGTTTTCTCTCTCTCACGTAACATATGTCTTTGTCTGCCATCTTAGCCCTGCTGGTTTTCTCCTAAACTTTAAATTCATTTTGAATTTCTTGAGATACCAAATTCCCATAGCACGACAAGGTGCGCTGGGAGTCGAAAATTGATATAAAAAATATAAATGATAAGTCGACATGTCAATGTTTTCACGCCAGGCATGGAAATAAGCCACCTCGCGCTTGCCCAACTGCAATGATTGACAGCATGATAGGGCGCTGCCACACGGGCGTTGCCGGTGCATTGCGTCGGCATCGTCGTGACGCAACGCAAGGCATGTCGTTCAAATTTGTATGTAGAGCTACGGAGCGTCACCGCTCAGTCATCGCAACGCAGCGACAACGCTCGTGTAGCATGGCCCAATAGACAGCTCGCAGTTCACTGCGCCACAGATCAATGAATAGTAGGCACGTCGCGCGGTATATTACCGTTACGTCCAGTACCAAGGTCCAGTCCCGTTGCACAGGCACCTCTGCGCACTGTTAATTTTTATTGAGATTAATTATTCATGTACTTCCGGTACGAAAAATGAGTTTTTTTAGGCGCAAATGTAGTAAACATTGAATAGATATTATAGTAAAATTTGCACGACTACATCAATTTTCCCCGAAGCACAATTTATAAATATATGAAAAAGAATCCGTATGACGAAGATCCGTAATTCGGTGTAGCGTGCAAAACTAATACAGTGTATATAATACACGTAGAAGCCTTGTGTAAGTTTGCACCGAGTGCATCAATTTTCCGGAGCCACAAACTAAAAAAAACGAAAAACACTGTGTTCTCTACATGCACGTGGTTTTTATTAAAATCATAATGCACTAAGACAGTCTCTCTATACGTAATTTAACTTGCATCAAGTAATTTTTTTCTATTTTAAAATTTACGGCCTTTTTAAGTTTGTACCTAATATTTAAAAGGGTTCCGTAAGCGCCAGAAATGGTGCAAACTTAGGTTAAGCTTCTTTTCGTGTCATCTAACGTTTCCATAAGAATCCACGACTACACGACTTAGGTCCACACTTTTTGCTAATTTGCCAGTGAGTGAAAAGCAAGTGATGAGAGTTTGGTTTTGGAATGTTCTATTTGTGAGGTTACTCAAGTTCAGTGTCATTCATAAATAGAATAGCCCATTGTCAAGGTAAATTAAATTTGAGGTCAAGGTCACATAAGCTCATTCGAGGTCAAGGTCACTCAAGGTCATGGTCACATAAGGTCATTCGAGGTCAAGGCCGGTCAATGACTAAGACCGCCCTTAAGACGATTCAAAATGATCCTTGTGATTTCAATGAATAAAGTTCTTTTTGACTTTGACTTTGAATGTCAAGGTCACACAATGTCAATGTCACTCAAGGTCAATATCACTTAAGGTCAAGGTCACTCAATGTCAAGGTCACCGGCCTCGTGTAGTTGTCCCCCCCTAATGCTCCCATATTCCCCCCCTCCACCCCCCGAATGTATGTTTTGGTGTATATATTAACAAAAAAATTCTGAGTCCAATTTTTCTTTGCGTCCCGCTATGTACACAGCGACCCAAGAAAATATTTAAAACCTCTGCAGTGCTATTCCAGTATCTTAAAATATGTACTACTGAAAAAATATTTATTTTGTATAGTATATGTAACTTTATCAAAAACTGAATTTACGCAATAATGAGGGGTTTTCACGGCCGTTTCAAATCATGCTTTCGGCGTTGAAAATAGATGGTGCTGCCCTGTACGTAGCTATCAAGTGTCAAAATATAGTTAAATGTCAACAAGAACGTAGGTTTATTTTCATTTCGTGGTATTTATTTTTGCCTACTTTCATATTCATATATTTTATTCAAACTTTAGGAACACAGTGGGAACTCTTAGTTACGTCAAGGTACAAATAATTTTGAATGCAATTTAAAATTAGAATGATCACAATAATGAGAGATGCAGCTGTATAGGGGCTTTGTCAATAAAGTAAGTCTAGAAAAAATAATTTAAATTAATAATGTCAAGATTACAAAATATAAATAAAAAAGCGGCTGTAAAAGGCCTTGTCAAATTATAAACTAGACATGATTATAAATAAATTGGACAACTTTTATAAGCAGCTGTACAGGGGCTGTGTCGAAACTAAAAACTAACGTTGTTGCTTGTCCCATGATTCCAAGCTTCTTTGTCTTTAATATAGTCATTGACACAATAATATGCTTTTTTGGACAGTCTTTCTTTAACATATTTCTTGCAAGCGTTTTCATTCAATTCTACAACATGTTTCGGTAGTTTATTATAGAACCGCACTGAGTTGCCTGTGAAACTTTTATTTGATTTTTGTAGTCGAAATGCGTTGTTAATTAATTTTTCTTTATTACGTGTATTTACGCTGTGCACAGCACTACCTTTTTTGAAAAGCGTGATATTTTTACGAGTGTACATTATGTTCTCATGAATGTACAAAGAAGAAAGAGTCAATATATTAATTTTCTTAAATACTTCTCTGAGAGAATCTCTATACTTAAGTCTTAATTTTAAATGTTTTGTTTTAATCTACCAATATTCTTATACTTATCCTTAAACTACTTTATGGAAGAGCGATACCTCCTAATACAGGTATTTACATACTTAAAAGGAGGTATCAACTATTGTTAAAATACTGTTACTTAAGTTAACGAAATAAAACATTTTGTATTTTTTTGTATTTTGTATAAGTCTATATATAGCCCGAATGGCCCGCTTTTGAAGAGTGAAAATAACAGTAGTGTCAGCACCAGCACCCCATAATAAAATTCCATAGCTCATAAGGCTGTGTAAATATGCAAAATACACAAGTCTAGCAGTGGCCACATCCATGAGTTTTCTTACCTCTCTATTTGCATAAACTGCCGAACTTAGCCTATTCCCCGAATTAGCCCGCCGGCCGATATTAGCCCTTCGAGATGTGGGGCCCCCACTGAAGCTTACTATGTAATATGATTCCTGTAGGGGATCTGGTATGCAAAACACGTTTTTCCAACAAATAACAATTTAATTCCAAAAGCCACAAGCATCGGAAAATTGCCGAGATGACAACTGCTGACTGACAGCTCATATATAGCCACCTGTCCTCTACATTCCCCCCCCCAGTGCTGGCACAGCACTCATTCTCTGATGTTATATGAGCCAGGCGTGCCGCTGACCTGCGCATTACTCGACTTCGTTAATTCCTAACATTCTTGTTCGGCTGTCTTTTCCTGGAAATACTGCTTAACTAAACCTTTAGGCCATATATTTCTAGGAAAGTTAGTGCCTATTATCAGACCAAGATCTCCCACTTGTAGGGGTCTGTGTTCTTCATACCATTTCTGTCTGGGGCGCATCTCAGGCAAAATTTCTCGCACCCATTGTATAACGTCTATTTGCGGCTGTAGTTTCTTTTGATAAACATATTTGCGGCGGAGGGTCAGCAATTGGTACGTTTACTTTAATTTGCTGCATCTTATTTTGCACAGCAATCTCAGAGAGGCAAGAACTTCTTGTGACCGATTCGTAGTGTCTAGGTAGCCGTATTTTTTTTATTTCTTTCATTATTCTAAGCCAGTTCAACCATTTTTCAAATATTTCATCTGTTAATTCATTATCCCCACTAATTCCAGATTTCAATGTTTCTTGCAATATTATTTTTCCTTTAATAGTGATAGGTGATAGGAAACCATACACATCAAATATAGACATAAGCACTCTTAAAATTCCCTTTTAGTAGGTTTGCGTTGTCCATCTACTATTGATGTAGGTAATTTCTTAAACGAAACATCCAATCCCAGCATATCATCTTTTGAAAACCAAATCAAGCCCAGTGTTCGTTCTCCATCATATTGTTGACCATCTTTGAATCTTACAATAGTAGTTTTCAGACTCTCGCTTGGTAAACTATTAAGCACGGATTGATTGTTTGAAGTCCAATTCCGGATCTCTAGTCCTCCTTGCTGGTGAATGAAGGTGACATCATTTACTAAATTTATTGCCACTTCTTCGTTTTCTAAACTATCAATATAATCGTCCATATAATGTTGTTTGGTTATTGCTGTCACAGCATCAGGCATTGAGGAAATGAATCTTTCAGCATTTTTGTTTTTTATAAACTGAGCAACAAACGGGCTACAGTTACTTCCAAATATTATGGAGCTCATAGAATAAGTTGAATTATTCCACAAAAAACGAAGGGCATCCCTATCTTCCTCCAAAATTTTGGTTCTGAGGAACATGTCCCTGATATCACCAGCTACAGCTGTTCTGTGTTCTCTAAATCTCAGCATTATACCATACAGGTTGATGAGAAGATCAGGGCCTTTCAATAGGTAGTCATTCAAACACATGCCTTTACTTCTTGCAGCGGCATCAAATACTAACCTAAGCTTTTGTTTGTTAGGGTTGTCAACTCCAAAATGAGGAAGATACCAGATTCTTGCAGGGTTGTGTGATGTATTGCATTCTGAAGCATAATCATTGCATAATAGATGATCCACTCTTTCATTATATCTTTCAGCATAAGCTGGATCAGCCTGCATTTTTCTTTCTACTCCTTTAAGTCTGGACAATGCATTTGGATAGGAGTCAGGTAACTTACAGTTGGTATCTTTCCATGGTAGCCCTACGTACCACCTTCCATCTATCAGTTTGACAGTACGTTCTAAGATTTCGCATGCTTGTACATCGTCTCTATTTTGCCTAGGCTTAGATATGGCAATAGATTCAAGGACAAAATTATGCCGCATTTCTTCTTGGATTTCTTGCAAAATACGTTCAGATTCGGTCTGTTCTCCATTTAAGAATAAGGTGGACTGCGGCATCCCTCCATCAGCCAGCGACGTGCGTATGCAGCCATGCATGCACCATCCAAGAGGAGTACGAGTGAAGTAGGGTTTAGTAGGTTTGCTCTTTACTATCTGCAAAGGTAAGAGCAAGTCATAATTGTCCTGTCCTATCAGAATTTCTGGTTTATATTGTCCATCACAAATAGCATTTCTAATTTCAGAATCCAGTTCATAATCACACAGATCAACTGCGGCCACATTTTGCAATGGTAAATTCATATTTTTGACACTACGCGCACGAATTGTAAATAATGTTCCTTCACAGTTTGACAAGTCAAGGTCAACGACCTCACTATCGCATACAAGTTCAGATTTGTCCCATGCACCACACACGCGCATTGATTGCTTATTACCGCGCAACCCTAATCTAGATGTGAGTGCATCACTTATTAAAGTCACAGTTGAGCCATCATCAAGTAACGCAACACTTCGAACTTTACCATTTGGTCCGTGTAAGTAAACCGGGACTGTCTTTAGCAAAACCTTACAGCTGTTCACAAGATGCGTTACAGTTTCCACTGGCGGCTTAGGTTCGGTCACTTCAGTTATGTCCACACTATTGCACTGCACATACCTTTTGCTTACAGAATAATGCAGTAACCGATGGTGCGAAAGTCCACATTTATCTACATCGCACGAAGGCGCAGAGCAATTATCTTGTTTATGTTTTGACTTTAGACATTTGTAGCACAAACCGTTCCGCTTCACAAAGGTCCATCGGTCTCTACGTAGAGATTTTCTAAACTTTTTACAGTCAGGCAGCAGATGAATTGACATGCGACAAAACCGGCACTCTTCGCTGTCATTACGGTCACTGTCACTGGATTCATTGTTTATCAACACAGACACACGATGTCTATAGTTCTCACTTTGTTTACCAAAACTTTGCAGACTTGATAAGTTAACAGCTGTTTTCGATATTTTCACTGCTTCTTCATTGAGAAAATCAGATAAAATCACAAGTTTCGGCTTGGTACTCTCATTAATTAAAGGATAGCAATAGTCAGTCCATTTGGAGATCAGTAATGTTGGTAACTTGGAGAGAATTACTGACACAATATTCATGCCTTTCAGATAATCTTCACAGCCGATGGCAGACACAGCTTTAACACAGTTTCTTACTTTAATTGAGAATGGAATAATTTCTTTGTGGTATTCTTGTGCCATCGGACGAAGTTTACTAATATCTTGTAGGATTCTTGAAATAATAATGTCAGGATTTCCAAATTGAAGTTCTAGGGTAGACATTACTGCGTCTGAAGAAGTAGCACCAATGAGCAATGCAGTAACTGCATCCCTTGCTGGCCCACGAAGGCTCTTCCTCAGTCGCTATAGGTTCTCCTTATCACTGAAATTACAAACTAACGACGATTCTTCATAAGCTTGCTTGAATTGAAGCCATTCAAATGGATCGCCTGAGTATACAGGTAATTCTTTCGGAGTACACAGTCGGTTGAGTAGTCGGTTGTTAGATCCATTGACACCGGCAGCAGAGGCAGCAGCCAAATCCTTCAATGCACTCGCCAGTGCGTGCACGGTACCATTTGTACCATCATCAGCCATCACTGATGGTGGTAAGCGTGCTTCGAGTGCAGTTTCAATAAATGGTGACTGTGGGTCAACGGCCTCTTTTCGGTTCAATGCTGAAGTTTGTTTTACTTCCGGACAAAGTACCACTGTGTCGTGGTGTGTGTCACGCTCAGTTTTTACCTCCTTCAGACTACTTTCTTGCCAGTTTTCAACTAGACGGTCGTTGCATTCACTAGCTGGGTCCTTTTGCGATAGAGAACTGCAACTTCCCGTATGTTCCAACTCAGCTAGATCTGCGGCTAATCGTTTGTCAATAAGCTCCATTTTTATGCGCGCTTTAGCTTCTGCGGCTTCCAATACAAGCCGCTTTATAAGCGCTGCGGTAGAAGATGATGTCGAAGGCTTTTTGCTCAGAGTTTTTTTCTCAAACGGCGCTGTAAAGCTTGCAGGCATGTTTTCATTCAGTTCGCTCCTGTTTTTATTCGCTTCTACAGCTTCTTTAGAAACATCTGGTTGTTCAACGTTACAATCTTCTCGTACGTGAGCTGTTTTCTCGGCACCATCTTGCGATTTTCCTTTCTTTTCTTCCTCGATTTTCTTGGCTTGGTATCTAGTCATATGCGTTGGTGGTGTACGCTGCATTTCGATCGATCCGGCTCCAAGGACCAAAAATGTAGGGGATCTGGTATGCAAAACTGTTAAAATATAAGAAAATAACTGATACTAGTGCCATCTATCATATTAGACAGGTAGTTAAGGTTTACTAAATAAACACTGCTTGTCAGTCTGTTGGAAGCCACACTGTCGTTTCATTATAGGTTATGTGCCTGCGCGTTTTTAATAAAAAGTATTGTGAAAATAACAACAAAAACCGTAAAATATGTCGACAAACATTATTGCAAGTGTTCCAAAATTACTAGGAAGAGAAAATTATGATGATTGGGCGTTTGCGGTCGAAAATTATCTAGTGTTGGAGGGCATGCAGCAATGTATTACCAAAGAAGGCGACGCAAACGACGCCAAAGCGAAAGCAAAAATCATCCTGACTATCGATCCAGTGCTTTATGTGCATATTAAAACTGAATCCAGTGCAAAAGAATTGTGGAAAAAACTAAAGCGAATGTTTGATGACAGTGGTTTTTCAAGAAAAATTGGACTACTTCGGACCCTTATTTCAATTCGCCGTGAAAACTGTGAATCGATGTCTCAGTATGTGACTTTGTTGTTGGAAACAAGTCAGAGATTAAATAACACAGGATTCAAGATCAACGACGAGTGGGTTGGATCCCTATTATTGGCAGGATTACCGGAAAAATTTTCGCCAATGATAATGGCGATTGAACACTCAGGTATTGAAATTACGGGTGACGCCATTAAATCGAAATTGATCGACATGGAAGACGGAAGTGAAGTTTCTAATATCCAAAGTGCCTTTGTGTCAAGAAACTGGCAACATTCAAGAAAAAATGGCGCCGTTCAGCAGAATTCAGATAAGTCAAAGTCAACGAAGAAAAATGTGCAATGTTACAAATGTAAAGAATTTGGCCATTACAAGAACCAATGTGAAAAAACAATGGTAAAAAAGCAATCGAATGCTTTTAGTGCGGTTTTTCTGAGTGGAGAGTTCAATAATACGGATTGGTACATTGACTCAGGGGCCAGTATGCATATGACGTCGAATAAACAATGGCTGAAAAATGTGTCGAACCAAAATCAAGTAGACGAAGTTGTTATTGCTGACAAGACTAAGATTCTCGTAGAATGTTGTGGAGATATCCAGATTACGACAGTGGTGAACAGTACCGAGTTCGAGATACCAGTCACGGGAGTTTTACATGTGCCAAGTCTTGCTACGAACTTGTTATCAGTAAGTGAACTAGTCAAGAAAGGAAACCAGGTGAACTTTGACAACAAACTTTGTGTTATTCGCAATCGAGAGAATGAAATTGTGGCAACTGCAGACTCAGTGGAAGGTGTATACAAACTAAATATCAAGACAGTAGGTTGTTTGTTGACAACAGGAAATGTGTGGCACAGAAGATTTGCCCACATTAACAGTAGTGACCTTGAGAAAATGAGAAATGGAGCGGTTATCGGGTTATCATATGCAGATAGAAGTCATGCCAGTAAAACAGACTGCATTGTGTGCTGTGAAGGGAAGCAAGAGCGGTTACCATTTCCTAACAACGGTAACAGATGCCAGGATTTGCTCGAGACAATACATGCAGATGTCTGTGAGCCGATGGAAAACAAGTCCATTGGAGGTTCCAGGTATTTCCTATTATTTGTAGATGACTACAGTAGAATGACTCATGTTTTCTTTCTAAAGACCAAAGATGAAGTTTTTGCATATTTCAAAACCTACAAGTCGTTAGTAGAAAATCAGACAGGTAGAAACATAAAAGTTTTGAGGACGGACAACGGAACAGAATTTTGTAGTAAGGAATTCGAGAAGTACTTGCAGAATGCAGGACTTATTCACCAAAAAACAAATATATACACGCCTGAACAAAACGGTTTATGTGAAAGACTTAATAGAACAGTTGTAGAAAAGGCAAAATGTTTGTTGTTTGATGCAGACCTAACCAAAAACTTTTGGGCAGAGGCAGTAAACACTGCAGTTTATCTGCGAAATCGGTCAGTGGCATCAGGATTAAACAACAGAACTCCATTTGAGTTGTGGACTGGAAGAAAACCAGATGTGAGTAGTATCCGGATATTCGGTAGCAAGGTTATGGTTCACATACCAAAGGAAAAAAGATTGAAATGGGATAAGAAGGCTGTCCAATGTATCCTCGTTGGCTATTCAGATAATGTAAAAGGTTACAGAGTTTATAATCCCACAAGTAAGTCAATAATCACAAGCCGAGACATTGTTGTGATCCAGGAGGGAACCAATCAAAATATGTTGCCTATTGACATCAGTGATAAGGAGATTAATTTTACAAAGAAGGAAGAAATCAAGCTGGACGTAAAGTCAGAAGAAGTGGAGGATACAGAAAATTGGAAGAAGTCGAAATCAGAAACTAAGATACAAAAGGAAGAATTTTTTGACACTTCAAATCAAATGATAGCTGATGAGGTTCACACGGAAGTGCATCCAATACCAGAACCAGAACCACCAAGAGAAAAATCGGAACGTATCAGAAAAAAACCAGATTTTTACGGTTATAGTGGTGTGTGTGTTTCAAGTGGACAAGACAGTGACTGTGGTGAATTATCTCTTCAAGAAGTTCTAAATGGACCTGAGAGTTTGCAGTGGAAGCGAGCTATGGACGATGAACTTCAATCCTTTGAAGACAATAGTGCATGGGACATAGTGGATGTTCCCGATAATGGAACTATAGTCCAGTGTAAATGGGTCTTCAAAAAGAAGGTTGACAGTGACCAAAATATTTGTTACAGAGCTAGGCTTGTGGCAAAAGGTTATTCCCAGAGGCCAGGCATTGACTTTGATGAAACATTTTCACCAGTTCTGAGACATTCAACTTTGAGATTGTTATTTGCTCTAGCAGTTAAATTAAATCTAGATGTAGACCATCTCGATGTAAAAACAGCATTTTTAAATGGATTTTTAGATGAAAATGTGTTTATGAAAATTCCAGTAGGTCTTAAATGTGTTGATAAAGGTAACAAAGTTCTTAAATTGAAACGAGCCATTTATGGCCTAAAACAATCATCCAGAGCCTGGTACAGAAGGGTTGATGATTATTTGCAATCGTTAAATTTCAAAAAGTCTTAATTAGAGCCATGTCTATTTACTAAAATAAAAGGTAACATGAAAATTGTGATAGCCCTGTACGTCGATGATTTTTTTGTATTTTCGAACAGTCTACAAGAAACTGATAAATTAAAAAGGGATTTGTCATCAATATTTAAAATTAAAGATCTTGGTTGTGTAAGACAATGTTTAGGTATGAGAGTGAACATAGATAAAAGCAATCATGTAATAACTCTAGACCAGGAAAATTATATTGATGAATTGTTAAATAAATTTAATATTGTAGATTGTAAAGTGGTAGATACACCTATTGAAACAAAATTAAGTGCAACTAAAAGTGAGGTATGTAGTAAGACTCTACCATACCAAGAATTAATTGGCAGTATTATGTATCTAGCAGTCTTGACTAGACCAGACATTGTTTTCTCTGTAAATTATCTAAGTCAGTTCAATAACTGTTTTAATGAGGAACATTGGGCTTATGCCAAAAGAGTGTTAAGATATTTAAAGAAAACTAAAAAGCTTTGTTTAAGTTTTACAGCTAGTGGTAATTCAGAACTACAAGCCTATGTAGATGCTGATTGGGCCAGTAACCCAATAGACAGGAAGTCATATACTGGTTATTTCTTCATGTTATCTGGTGGTGCAGTCTCATGGGAAACAAAAAAACAGTGTACTGTAGCATTATCAAGCACTGAGGCTGAATATATGGGTATATCTGACTGTTGTAAAGAGGCAATTTATCTAAGATATTTACAAAATGAAATCACAAATAAGTTGTATACCATTACTGTTTTTAATGATAATCAGTCTGCCCTAAAGTTGTCAGCCAATCCTGTATTTCATAAAAGGTCCAAGCACATAGATGTGCGTTATCATTTTTGTCGAGAAAAAATTGCAGACAATATTGTAAAAATGGAGTACATGCCAACGGCTGAAATGCCTGCTGATTTATTAACAAAAGGTTTAGCTTCTTCAAAGCATTATAAATTTGTTAAATTGTTTGGTCTAAATTAGTATAGGTACTACTATTATTATATAGGTACATAGGTACTTAGTTATTTTATTAAATGGAGGTGTTAAAATATAAGAAAATAACTGATACTAGTGCCATCTATCATATTAGACAGGTAGTTAAGGTTTACTAAATAAACACTGCTTGTCAGTCTGTTGGAAGCCACATTGTCGTTTTATTACGTTTTTCCAACAAATAACAATTTAATTCCAAAAGCCACAAGCATCGGAAAATTGCCGAGATGACAACTGCTGACTGACAGCTCATATATAGCCACCTGTCCTCTACAATTCCCAAAAACTTTGTGGAAGCCACGGGCAATAATACGGCCTCATTTTTTGTTTGTTTTTGTATCATATAAGGCAGGTCATTGACATATACTAAGAATAAGAATGGACCCAATATGGATCCTTGTGGTACGCCTAACTTTACTGTTGAAACCGAAGATTTAACCCCTGATACTGCAACCTGTTGACCTCTGCCGGCAAGATATGATGTGATCAGACTTAATGCTTTGTCCGTTAAACCGAAGTGCTTGAGTTTCATTATAAGAGTATCATGCTGAACGCAATCAAACGCTTTAGAAAGGTCGCAAAATATCCCTAAAGCATCTTGCGACTATTCCCATGATTCTAGTATGTAAGACATTACCTTAGTTCCAGCATTGAGAGTAGAGCGTCCTTTTATAAAGCCAAACTGATTTTCGTGTAGCAATTGATTTAAGTTAAAGTGAGCTACTAATTGGGTAAGGATCATTTTTTTCAAACACTTTACTTAGAGCCGGTAAAATAGATATTGGCCTGTAGTTAGATGGATCTTCCTTGCAACCAGATTTAAAAAGAGGTATAATCTTAATCTGTTTCATAAGACTAGGGAATATTCCAAAAAAAAAAAGCCCAAAAAGGGTGATAATTGACATATAACACCACTAATTAATTTAACTGATAACCCCCACAGATCTTCAGTTTTCTTTATTTTTATAGTCCTGAATGCTTTTATAACAGTTTGTGGCGTTACGTAATGAAAAGAGAAAGGTGAAGGTGATTATGAGGACGTTATCTTTTAGAAATTATTCCGTTGCTAATGAAGGTCCGACAAGGTTTTTTGTTAGTTGGAAAGGGATCTCAGTAAAAAACTTTTCAAACGTGTTTGCCATTTCTAGTTTGTCATGTACCATCTTACCGTTTACCCTGAGACCTTCTATACTTTTTTAATTTCAATTTTGCCTGTTTCTTTCTTTATGATATCCCACGTGGTCTTTATTTTATTATTCGAATTTAAAATTTTATTTTTTATAAACAAAGATTTAGCATGACAACATACTCCTTTAAAAATCTTTGAATAACGTTTGACATATTCTAAAAAAACATTATCAAAGGTGTAATTCTTTTTTCCGTATAGCTCATAAAGTGTATTTCTACTCTTAATTATACCTTTGGTAGCCCAGTCAGCAAAAGTTGGCTTCTTATTTAAATTTATTTTTGTGTTTTTAAAAATACTATTAAATTCTGTACAAATTGTGTTAAATAAAGCATCAAATAATTTATCTGGATTATCGTGGTCAAATGTCAAATTACATAATTTATTTTCAATAGAAATTTGAAATGATTGAATGCATTTTTGTGTTATTGGCCTGCTAGTGACCTTACTTTCAGTTACTCTGCTAGGACCATAAAGGACAACTCTTTGCCCTCTGTGGTCGGAACGTAAACTGTCAATTAAAGCTTCATCCGAGTAGTCACAATTTAAAAATATGTTATCCAAACATTTGGCAGATGTATGGGTTATGCGCGTGGGTTCGTTAAACAGCTCACGCATATTAAATGATTTACACAAAAGAATAAATCGATTCTTTTGAGGGGTGTTAACAAGTAAATCTATGTTAAAATCTCCACATATTATTAAACTCTTAATTTTACTTGAAGCTTTACACAAAGCCTCTTCCAGAGTAACGATAAATGTTTCAAAACAAGCTGACGGTGGACTTTACATACACAGTATTATATGACGCTCTAACTCTGCACATGCAATCTCACAATGGCGTTCTACAGAAAGAGATACGATGTCTTTACGTTCTTTAGCTTTAAGTTCTTTATCCATTAATATAATGCAACCTCCTCCATTTGCAGTCCTTCTGTGAAAATCACTGACCTTGATAAAGTTACCCAGTGAAAATGATACTGAATCAGTTTTCAAAAATGTCTCTGTGAAGCATACAATATCAAAGTGATTTTCATTTAAGAATAGTTCTATTTCAAGGAGTTTGCATAGTAACCTGTTTATATTTTGATGCATAAACTTCATTAGCTTACCAGATTTACTATTAACTAAGTTGCAAGGAGCAACCTGGACAGTCTGTTCAGTAGAACTAACTATACAGGCCCTCCTATTGTCATATCTATATGTTTAAAGATTTAACTGATTCACTTCTTGCTATATTGTGAGGAGGAGCCTGTATGCTCAGGTCAACAGTAGAAACTGCTGTATAAGGCACCCCTTTTGTCGTGTTTGTAAGTCTAATACATTTAAGTCGATAGTAAATTTGAATGTCTTGCTGTAGAATATACAATAAAAGGCTGGCTATAACATGCTTTTGTTTTTTTGAAAGATGCATCCTTATCGGAGTCAAAATAAAATTGTATACATATTTATTAATATCAAAAAATATTAATTTGTTATCATAGCTGTTACATGTTATCAAATTATACAAGATAATATTCAGATCATGAATTTTTCTATTTTGATCTGCTGTAAGGTGGCATGAATATGGTAAGGCACAAATTACCATTTTATTAATGTTGCCTAATGATTGCAACAAAACCAATTTTTCAATACTCTGTATTAGTAGACTTTTTGTCACACTGGAGCTATCCCCCACCATGATAACAATGTCTATGCCTTTGTCATGTGTTTCATTTAAAACTTTGCTTATAAGATGTCTGTAAGAGGTATTAGACATGCAATTATTAATAACGGATCTATCTGTATGATTTACTAAAATAGATCCGAAGTCAACGCTGATACTGTCACAGAAAACTTTTACAGTAGTATTAGAATCTTTATTTGACAAGTAATAACTTTCGTTATTAACAGCTAATGCAGATTTTTGAGAATTTTCAATCACTGTTTCCTTGGCATGGCTGTATGTGAATGACGCTGTTAGTGGGTGAGAAATCCCTTTAGTCCAATCTTCATTCAGGTTATTGTTCTCCATTGATTCAACTTGTTCAAGATTATATGTACTTAACATTAGTAGTTCATCAATTGCTGCAATGCGTTCTTTAATTTCGCTCTGTGCCAGAGCATACTTACAATTCATATTTTGCAAGTCATATTCTAGTCTATTTATTTTCTCCATGTTATGAGCATAATCTTGTTCATATCGGTGTACAAGATATTCATAGTCCCCGAGTTCCCGGTATAGTTTAATCTTTTCATTCCTTAATCCCAATGTTAAGGTGTTCTTATGTGTGCTTTTGTTGTTATTAATATTTTGTTTTCTGTTTCTCCTGCGAACTCGATATTTTTTCCTCTTTCTGCATTTTGGGGTTAATATTTTGTCATTACCGTCATCGCAGAAAGATGCGAGATCAATAGTCAAAACAGGTTCCTTGATTACTAACTGATCATACAGTGCTAAGGTCTTGGTCTTGTTTTGTTGAGAAATATAATTTTACATTTTTTCTATGGTCCTATGAGATTCACCGAGCTGTTTTTGTAGCGTCTTAATTTGTTCAAAAGCATTTTCCAACATATTTTCACACTGTGAATGAGTATCAACGATTGTCTGAAGGCATTGTTGCTGATCTCGTAGGTCGTCTAGCTCAGTGTTCATACTCCGGAGTTCGGACTTAAGTTTTGTGTTTCTGTCGATAACATTATTAATTTCCAGCTCACTTTCTTCCCTTTCAAGTAGCAGCGTACACTTTATATTATTTGTAGATTCTAATTTTTGCAATGTAAGTTTTAATCTAGCTTCCAAATCTCGTATACTTCCTTGTCTAGTAGTCATAGTGTGTATAGTACTCATTGTTCACTCCAATTAAAAAATAAAAGTTCAAAAAACTATTTCGGTTTGCGTAGAATAGAACAAG
Source organism: Epirrita christyi (assembly GCA_951392215.1). Taxonomy (NCBI): domain Eukaryota; kingdom Metazoa; phylum Arthropoda; class Insecta; order Lepidoptera; family Geometridae; genus Epirrita; species Epirrita christyi. The sequence continues at coordinate 400,322 of OX595861.1, forward strand.
CCAACGCAGAATTGGCAGTCTAGTGTACTTAGCTTTACACCAACAGGCTATTTAGAATCGTGGGCGAATTTTATGATCCAACAATTTTAACATCCAATTTATATCATGTAGAGATTCCTTTACAACAGACCTGTCAAGTGTTGAGCATGGCCACATGAAAAACCAGCTTTTTCTTGAATAACATGCTCCATGTTCTTCACCAAAACATCGCGAGACTAATAAACAAGTCAGATCTTCTCACGGTTTGCTTAGATGAACTCTTGAAAAATAATAAAAAAGTTGACGTCGTATGTATTACCGAACATTTCATCCGGGCCGGAGATCAGCAGTATTTAATGATACCAAATTACACGTTGGCTTCGCATTTCTGTCGAAATGATATCAAGAGGGGTGGAGTCTGTATCCTAATACATAACGAACATAAATGGATAGAGTTGGAAAAGATGACGGACTTATCAAAGATTGGTATTTTTGAATGCTGTGCAGTAGAATTAATTAATTATAATATTGCTATTTTATGTGTATATCGTGTACCTAGATTAGATAATTTTGCCACATTTATTTCTTGCTTTCAAAAAGCTCTACATGAATTATCGAAGAAATCATACGAGAATATTTTAGTTGCAGGGGACTTTAATGTTGACATACTAAAACGAAATAATGTAACTCTTGACTTTGAATGCTTACTTTTAAATTATGATCTCAAGCTTGCTCTGAGACAACCCACGCGACTGAAAAGCCAAACTTGTATAGATAATTTTGCGCACAATTTCAAAAAACCATGCATAACTGAGGTAATAGAGTTTGCACTGTCGGACCACACATCACAACTTATTAAGTGTCCAATCAAAAATCTAGCTCTCTTCAAATATTGGCGTATTAAGAGACGAGACTATTCAGCCGAAAATATAGAGAAGTTCAATAAGAATCTTGGACAAATATCCTTTTCTGAGGTATACAGTGAGGTCAACCCAAATAGCGCATATGACATATTTATTGAAATGTTTAAATTGTTTTATGACCTTTGTTTTCCCCACAAATTAATAACTGTAAAGACGTCTAAACCAGTGCGATGGGTATCACGTGGTATCAAAATCTGTAGTAAGAAAAAAAGAAAACTTCTTTGGGAACTCAGGAAAACACCCTCGGATGGGAATGTAAATCAATATAAAAAATACTCAAAAATACTTAAAAGAATTGTAAAACTAACACAAAAAGCTCAAAATAATTACAAAATAAAATCATCAAAAAATAAAAGTAAAACTACTTGGGGTATAATAAATAACACAAAACGGAACCTACCCAAAGATTGTATAGATAAAATCAAAATAGACAGTACACTTATAACAAATCCACATGACATGTCAAATGCATTTAATAACTTTTTTATTGATAAGATAATTCCAATTAATGACGCAGGAAAAAATGTAACCAAATTAATCAAAAGTCACAAAGACTCTATATTTCTCAAACCGTGTATACCCACCGATATCCTCAAAATAATATATTCCCTTAATAATACGAGTAGCGTTGGATACGATGGTATCTCAACAAAAATACTAAAAGCTGTTGTAGCTCATTGGATAAGTGCGCCAATTAGCCATATTATTAACTTAAGTCTTAGTACGGGTGTGTTTCCAGATGCACTAAAAGTCTCAATAATTAAACCTCTACATAAAAAACATAGTAAAGAGTGTTTAGAAAATTACAGACCAATTTCGCTTGTACCTGTAATATCTAAAATATTTGAAAAATACATTTATAAATTAATCAATAATTATTTCGAGTCAAACAAAATATTTTGCAATGAACAAAAAGGATTTAGAGAGAGTAAAACCATAAACATGGCTCTATATGACTTTCTTTTCCGTGTTACAAGTAATATGGATAAAAAAACACCAGTATCTTCAATTTTTTGTGATATGACTCAAGCTTTTGATTATGTTCAGCACGATATATTGCTAAAAAACTTGAAATCTATGGCATTAGAGGAAATTCACTACAATTAATAAAATCCTATTTAGAAAACAGAAAACAGAATACTCAAATAACAAAAATAAATTTTAAAACTAAACTAGAAGAAGTCTATGTCTCTGAAGAACGTACTATGAAGTATGGCGTTCCCCAAGGTAGTGTGCTGGGCCCATTGCTTTTCATAGCCTATATAAACGACTTGCCAAAAGCCACTACACAACCTATGTCGCTATTTGCAGATGACAGTACTGTAACTATTACATGCGATAATGTTGACACTTATAAAAGTGACATAAATCTCGCACTGACATCGATTATAGAGTGGTTAGATAATAACAATTTGAAAATTAATATAAATAAAACTAAAATAATTCATTTCAGACAACGTGATAATGCTACTTTACCAAACCTTGACATACAATATAAAAATAATACAATTGAGAAAAAAATGCAAAAAAATTAACAGCCTTGTTTATGTTTTATATAAACTGTCTCCAATAGTTAATGAGGAAACTCTAATTATTGCATATCACGGCCTGATTGCCTCAAACATCAGGTACGGTGTAATATTTTGGGGGAACTCTACTGACATCGAAAAAGTGTTCAAATACCAAAAAAGATGTATCAGAGCTATGTTTCACCTTAAAGTGACAAATACATGCAGGCCTTTCTTTGATAAATACAACATCCTGACTCTTCCCTCACTGTATATTTTAGAAACTGCTATGTTTGTCAGACACAATCCGGATCTTTTTTGTCGGTTGTCTGATGTCGTTGATCGTAATAGGCGTGATCAATATAAAGTTTGTGTCCGGAACTCTAAGACAACTTTAATGCGCAAGAGCTTCTTCGGTATGGCTCCATTCATCTATAATAAAATACCTATATCTTTGAGAGAATTGCCAACGTCGATGTTGCAGAGAAAGCTGAGAACCATATTGTTTGATAAATGTTATTATAAAATTAGCGAATTCATGACTGATAAATCTTTTATTATGTAATTAAATTTTAATCATTATTTTTATCATTGACTAGACATTTTATTTTTTAATTTAATTCATTTGACATTTATATTTGTAATGTTTGACATCTATTATTTAAATTCAACTATTGATATTATTAATCTAAGATTGTAAATTAAACTAGTGGTTCGCCCCGAACTGAGACCTCGCGTTAACACCTTTATCAGCCTGACTATTAAACCAAGTAACCCAGAAAAGGAGGAGGTTCTCATTTCGTTTTTTTTTTTTTTTTTTTAATGTTTGTTACCGCATATCTCCGGCGTTTATGAACCGATTTGGAAAATTATTTTTTATTTGAATAGATATACTTCCAGATTGGTCCCATTTTTCAGAATGAGGAATTGAGGGAACTCCTCAAATATTGTAGGCATACATATTATGGCGATTTTGACATTTTCAGCAACAAACCAAGCATATGCATTCAAAAAGTATCATAATCCTTTCACCACTATGGTTCATGCATTTTTTTTTTCATCCAAATATTTTAGTCGAATACAATGGCGGAAGTCGGTTTTTAAATGAAAAGTTATTTTATTATTATTTTTGAAAATTTTCACCTCGAGGTCAACAGGATCTATCTGTAACAACTCTAATTTCTACACATCATCGAAATAACCTTTGAATAGGGCTAAACAACGGGGCGTAATACTACATACCTGTTAGTACCTATATCAAGTACCTGACGAATTAATTGGTAACGTCCTTTTGACGAAATCATAGAACTCCAACGTCATTCAAATTCTTAGAAATGGGAGGTCAACAACGGATATTATATTGGTTTATTGTTTTATAGGGTACATGTCTCGAAATTCTTCAATTTCAGACTTTTCCCTGTAGTTGTGACACAAAAGCCACAAGCATACCAAATTTCAGCATTGTGGGATTGCTGGAAGTACCCTAGAATTTTCGATTTTTACGTTTTTTATTTTCCCTAATATCTCGGAAACTACTAAGTTTAAATACTTATTAAAAACAGTTTTGAAATGTCCAACCAAAGCGCTTTCATTAGACACCCCACTTGATCTGATTGTCTAACTTTTATTTTTTTTACCCCCTCTTAGACCCCAATATCTCAGCAACCCCCTGACCGATATAGCTCATAACCTTACCTACAAATTGTACCAATACTATCTACCCCATACCAAATTTCATGAAGATCGGATTAACGGTTTGGAAGTTTTCATCGGACAAACATACATACATACATACACACATACATACAAACGCCGATTCTTCCAACTTGACTCAGAGAACTCGCTTCGCTCGTTCAATAAATAATTGCACGCCCTGTAAGGGTAGATTACATTGGATCCATTATATAATAACTTTGACATCTTTTATACATGTAATTCAGCAATAAATATACTTTGACTTTGACTTTGACTTCAACGGCGGGCCAGTTTTTTTATTTTCCTTCTTTTATGGGGGTGCGCATAAAAAAACTTATTTCATGTTTGTTTTGTGTGTTCATAGGTGCAATATTTATTGTGCAATCATTTTTAAGATGTACAATGATCGTGTCTAAATAAAGTTAAAATTGTTTATGTGGTGTAAGTAAGGTGTAAGTTCTTTAACTCACGGTTTGTTTCCTAAAGCAGAGTCCAATTGTTACAATCATTGTGTGAACAAAATAACGACACCAATGTTTTGTGTTTTGCAAACATTACCACAGGTAAATCACTTGTTTATAAGAGAATCTAACAGTTTAAAACAGTGGATTACACAAATTAACTATTTTACGAAATAAAATACGCGGAGCTGTTTGTTTACTTGGTGTCGCGCGCACCGTTCCTCCGTTCCCACTCCGTTACTACTTCTAAAAACACCACAAAATCACTAGCGCACACTCAAGAAGCAAATACAAACAGAATATCATAACTAATAGCCCCAGACTAGTTAGATAATAGCTTAGTACGCGTACACCACAGATAATACGACAATCTTGGCAGTTACAGTTGAGTCAGAACCATCTATCGAACCAATTTGAACTATTTTTTTTAATCGAAGATTAAAACCCCTTATTGTATAAATTATTCAGATTTTTTATTGCATTGGGTGTTGGCTAGCAAAAAATCGTACCTATTTTTTTAGGGAAATTTAGTAACCTACCACCTTAACGTAGGTACAACATTTTTTGCTCTTGTATCCACTTAAAAATATCTAAGGTAAAAATCAGTGTCTAATAAGGTTATGTTAATTTTTGTAAAAACGCTTTTAACGTAATAATGATCATTATTTTAGGGAATATGGTGACATGTAGGTACGTAATATGCGCGTAAAAACTTACTGGATCCAATGACTTCCCAACTTTGCGTGTCCCGTTGATAGCCAAATCCAATCCATGCGAACTTATATTCATTAGGCATTGATGCAAGTAAGTCCATCAGGACTTGAGACTCTGTATCGCTGTTGATAACAGCCAGGTCAAATCCTTCGCTCTTGCATGAATAACGTGACGTGTACCAATCCATCGGATGTTCATGGTATTTGTAGCAGCTTCTTGTTCTGTACAATGGGTCGTGTGAATAATCTGTCAAATTAAAAAAATGTTATAAACAAGAAAGAAGCTATGTTTTCAATGAAACATTTGTCAGCCAAACGAATCCATGATTTATTTGACCAGGCAACATGTACCATGTATCATGTTCAAATAAAATTTCGCCATTTCTAGGGTAATTTCTGATATACCTGTCTGTAACGAAAAATTATTTCGTGTTTTGTTTTTTGAGATGTTTTGAGGCTATATGGTATTTTTGTAACGCTTATGAAATGGGTGTTACTTAAAAAGCAAGGCTGCTGTAGAATGCTATACGGCTGAACATAAAATGATGAGATCCCTACACACCGGGGCAGATGTCACCTGTAATAATAACCTGTAGAAAAAGGGCAGGCTTATCTCCGAGCAGTGTAGTGGAAGCAAAGCAGTATAGTAACAACAGGGTAAAAGTAAAGAAGTAGCGTTAAGGTGGCGTAGCTCAGTAAGAGGGAAATGAGACGAGGATATAATATGTCTTTCAAGTTTTATTAGATATAAGCTTTGGAACACAACCAGTGCGTCCCATAATTAATTATTAAACGAGCTTATCTGTACGTGTAGATCTATCATAATTATACAAAGTGCTTAGTCTGAATAGATTAGTACATTACAATATTATTTAATACAATGTAGTCACGCATAAGTGATATCACTTTTATTTTTTTAGTTTTTCCCGTATACCCCCACTCAAGCTATTTTACTTGCGGTAGGATCAGTCTCTTCATGAGTTGAGTGATTTAGGTACTAATCTATTTATTTATTTATTTATAACCTATGGCACACAAAACAGAACACAACTGGTTTTTTTTTAACGGTACATAATAAATTTTTTGAACTAGGTGGTATTCCAAAACATGCGTACACATCATGACTATTTATAAACAGTTAAAAAAAATAACAAAACACACAAAGAAAAAAAATTAATAACAAAAAATAAGAACACATAATATAGGAAACTCTCATCACTCTTTTGCAAGAGCGGCTAAAGTAGCGGTAAAGGAGCGGGTAAAGGTGCGGGTAAAGTTTGTATAAATTATTATTTAAAATATCAACAGAGCTACTATTATCAATTAACAAATCGTTATATTCACGACACATTCTAACTAGCGGATTAAAGAAAGATGTATTGTTTGTACAGACATCGAGGGCGAAGGTATTTGAGAATGGTTTACGGGGTCTAATTTTAATATTAAAGTTTATAAGAGAGAGTAAAGGAGGTGAGTCGATGTGAGAATGTATGATTTTAAAGAGGTACACTAGTAAGTAGAATTTACGTCGAGACTCAAGGGATTGAATTTGGAATTTAGCGAGCCTTTTTGAGTAAGAAGGCAGTTCTCTATTGCACCCATGCCGATAACACAAGATGGTTAACATTTTCCTTTGGATTCTTTCAATACGGTCAGTATGAATATGAAAGTATGGAGACCAAATGATTGAGTTATATTCTAAGACGCTGCGGACAAGATAAAAGAAAAGGTAAATCATACTACGCAGGTTTTTAAATTCCTTAGTCGATCTAGAGATGAAACCAAGTAATTGGGAGCCTCTAATTATAATACTGTCATAGTGAGCACGAAAGGTGAGTTTCTCGTCGAACAACACTCCAAGGTCTTTAGCTACAGGCTTTCTATCCAAGAGTTGCCCCTGCAATCGATAGTCATACATATTTTTTTTTTATTTTGGTTGTAAATGATATGACGAAGCATTTGCGAACGTTGAGAAACATACGGTTTTCGTCACACCATCTGTGTACGACGTTCAGGTCAGATTGGAGAAGCATAGCATCATTTACATCATTGACAGCATAATAAACCTTAAGATCATCTGCATATAATAGACATGGGCAAGATAACTTATCAATAAGAACGTTTATAAAAGTAACAAAGAATAAAGGGCCTATGTGAGCCTTGGGGCACACCAGAAGTTATTGATGCTGGTGATGATATAAAACCCCTAATAGTAACTAGTTGACTTCTTCTATTAAGGTAGGACTCAATCCACCGGAGAAGATTGCCATGAATACGACACAAGTTTGGCACATAAGATAAAGTGATTTACCTTGTCGAAGGCTTTTGAAAAGTCAGTATAAATACTATCTACTTGGATCTTTCTTGCAAAAGCACTACATATTATATTATATACATATACATATTATATTTATTTATTGATATTATTGTACACCAATCTTGGTAACATAGTGGACATTGTTTTTAATTTTTACCTAACATCTTAATACCTTACCTATGTTTCACAATAAATGATATTTGATTTGATTTGATTTGATATAAAGTGTTTGTACTCCAATAAGTTGGAAGTGGTGGATCGCTTAATAATAAAGCCATGCTGTCTAGGAGATAGATAAGGTGATATGTGGTGATACAGGCCGTCATAAACCAAGGACTCGAACAGTTTACCAAAACATGATAAGATACTTATCGGTCTATAATTATCACAATGTGATTTATCACCGGATTTTAGAATTGGTACAACGTGAGCAATTTTCCATTCAGATGGAAACACGCCAGCCCGGAGTGAAGCATTAAATATGTAGAAGAGAGGGACGCTCAATTCCTTTCCACATTTTTTTATTAGCAAAGGGTGTATACCATCAGGTCCAGCACCTTTCCCTGGATCAAGCTTTGCTATTTTCAGCTGTATATCCCTCTGGGTAATAACTATATTGCTTAGAACATTATTACTACGGCACGGTTCCACGTTAGCCACATAACTGTTCCGTGCTTTTTCAAATACAGAGCTAAAATAATTTGAGAAAAGTTAAATAATGCCACTGCTTTCTGAAGAAACCAGATTTCCATACTTAATTGTTTGGGGATAGAATTGGACGTTTTCTTACTATTCACAAAGCGCCAAAAATGTTTTATGTTATTTTCTAGAGCAGCCTCCACTGAAGATGTGAAAGTCCTGTAATCATCAGCAATCATTTTTTTACATCTGTGATGAAGCATGGAAAATGAGTCGTAGTCACGAGGGTTCCTAAATTTTTTGAATCTGCGATGATATTTTAGCTTTTCGTTCAAGTTTCGCTTTAAGGCTGGCGTAAACCAAACCGGATACATAATTATGGGTCTCATCTGTAGTCAATGGTGTATGCTTGAATATAATTTTTCGAAACTCTACATAAAAAGCCGTAGTCATAGAATTGTAGGCTACTTATATACTACATTTATATAAATCATCATTATCACCAGCCGGTAGAAGTCCACTGCTGGACATAGGCCTCCCCCATAGAATGCCACGATGAACGTACTTATAATCTAATATAATAATCTTAAATATATTCCATGTAATATTTATTTATAGCAAATAAGTACCTACTTGCGTGTCCGATATTTTATCGTCGCACCACCGACCATTCGAACTCTTAGTACAATGGGACAACCCGTTCGATGCGCGTACGCATCCACTGCAGGTGCGAAAGACGCGCGCTATCCCGGTCGTCCCCGCTGCAAGTGCGAGCGAGACGCAGGCTCGCGAGTCGAATCAGTCTGATACTTACCTCGGAGAATATACCCGTGTCGCGCGAGCAATAATATAGCTTGTTTATTTGTAGTGCTTAGAACTTTCTGCTATCTGCTATTTTCTACTTCTTACTCCTTCTAAATCTATGTGTGTTGATCTTTCCGCTATAAACTGTGTGCTGTGATAATATCCTGTGCTTATGCAATAAACTTTATCTTGAACATTGGATTCCGCATTTCTTCCTGCTGTCGCTAACCCACGTAGGTACGTCGCTTGCATATCTATTACACACAAGGAAATAACCAACACCCCATAACTGGTGACCCCGATAAGTGCACGTCATTGAAAATGAGTGCAGAAAGCAGTGATTCTAATGCCTCGCAAAATGGTGCCACCTCCGCTAGCAAAGTTACTACGCGTCGGCACCGATACAAAAAAATGCGCGTTTCCACTGAACCATCCGATTTTTATAAAATAAAAATAAAAGTTCCTCCATTCAGTCCTGACGACCCGGAAATATGGTTTGCACTTTTGGAAAGTCAATTCGAGAGACATAACATCACTGAAGATGCAGACAAATTCGGCAATGTCATCACGAACTTGGATTTGCTGCATGCAAAGGCCGTGAAGGACATCATCATGAATCCCCCGGCCCAGAATCGTTACGACAAGATCAAATCTGAGCTTATCCGTCGTCTCTCCGCTTCCCATGAGAGAAAGGTGAAGCAACTTCTGACTCATGAAGAACTCGGCGATCGGAAACCGTCACAGTTCCTGCGCCATCTACAGGATTTAGCTGGACCCTCCGTTCCCGAAGACTTTATCCGGACAATCTGGAGCAACCGTCTGCCTAATAATATCCAGACAGTACTGGCATCTCAATCTACTCACTCTCTGGAGCAGCTCTCGGACCTGGCAGATCGCATTCAGGAGATTACCACACCCTGCAACGTCGCAGCCACTTCGTCCAGTGCAGCAGCTTGTAGCGGCCCATCCAGCGAGATTGCAGAGCTAAGAAAAATGGTGGAGACTCTTGCGCTGAAGCTCGACGAGCACACTCGTGCTTATCGCTCCAATGACCGCTCCTACGACCGCTCCTACGAGCGCTCCTACGATCGCTCTACCGACCGCTCCAACGACCGCTCCAACCGTTCCAGACCACAGCACCGTCGCTCATCTTCACGACATAGATCGAAATCGAACTACGAGAAGTACCCAGTATGCTGGTATCATACAAGGCACGGATCCAAGGCTGACCACTGCATTAAGCCTTGTGACTACCACAATGCGGGAAACTCCAAAGGCAGTCGCTAATGGCGGCGGACGATTGCCTCGCCTCTTCAAGTCGCCTTTTCGTGACCGATCGCAGCTCGGGTTCCCAGTTCCTGGTTGATACCGGCAGTGACTTGTGCGTTTTTCCCCACACTGCGCTTCGTGAACGACGAGCCAAACAGATAGACTTTACGTTATGTGCGGCCAATGGAACACCTATAGAGACTTATGGTTATATCCAGCTAGATTTAAATTTAGGTTTAAGACGTAGCTTTCCATGGCGTTTTACCGTTGCTCACGTAACTAAACCCATCATTGGCGTCGATTTCCTAAGCTTTTATAATCTAATGGTAGATGTACGCAATCAACGCCTTATTGATAATACTACCACATTGTCTACTACCGCTTCCATTGCTAGAACTGATATTTGCTCTGTCAAAGTTTCATCGGGCGACACGAGGTATCACGAGCTTTTGAGTAAATTCCCGGAAATTACACGCCCTTCAGGCACACCGTGGATTCCAAAGCATAACACTGTTCACCATATTCGGACCACACCTGGCCCATCCATATTCTGTACTCCCCGTAGACTCTCTCCTGATAAACTCCAGATAGCTAGGAAGGAATTCGAGCTCATGCTCTCTAATGGCACCGCGCGCCCTTCCGAAAGCTCCTGGGCTTCGCCGTTGCATCTCGCACCTAAAAAAGATAACGGCTGGAGGCCTTGTGGTGATTATAGGATGCTTAATGCACGTACCATTCCAGACCGTTACCCTATTAGGCATATACATGACTTTGCCCAAAGTATTGCAGGTTCCAAAGTCTTTTCCACAATAGATTTGGTCAAAGCCTATAATCAAATCCCAGTCTACGAGGAAGATATCATGAAGTCGGCCATCTCTACCCCTTTCGGGCTTTATGAATTCCCATTTATGTCCTTCGGCCTTAGGAACGCCGGACAAACCTTTCAGAGGTTTGTTGACGAGATGACGAGAGGCCTCGATTTCGTGTACTGTTATTTGGATGACTTTTTAGTGTATTCACGCGATGAGTCCTTACACGAAATCCACCTCCAACAGCTTTTTAGCCGCATGAAGGATTATGGCATCCTCGTCAACACCTCGAAATGCGTCTTTGGAGCCAGTGAGGTAACCTTCTTAGGCTATCATATTTCCAGTTCCGGCACCAAACCTCTCGAAACAAAAGTAGAGGCCATTAAGGAATTCCCAGTCCCAAAGACCGTCAAGCAACTCAGGCGTTTCTTAGGGATGCTTAACTTTTACAGGCGATTTTTACCTCAAGCCGCTAAGACCCAAGCCCCTTTGAACGCTCTTCTTGCTGGTGGTTCCCTTAAGGCATCACATCCTGTCACTATTACCGGGGACACCCTTCTTGCTTTCAAGCAATGCAAAGAAAACCTTTCTAATGCTGCACTACTCTCACACCCAGATTGTAACGCCAAACTCGCACTGGTAACAGATGCGTCTGACCTTGCGATGGGTGCAGTTGTGCAGCAATTTAAAGACGGTGAATGGCAGCCACTCGCGTTTTTCTCGCGAAAATTGAGCCTTTGCCAACAAAAATATTCACCTTACGACCGCGAACTCTTGGCCATATACGAAAGTATAAAATATTTTCGGCACATGTTAGAGGCCAGACATTTCGTGGTATACACTGACCACAAACCGATCATTTTCGCTTTTCACGAACGAAAAGCCAACTGTTCGCCACGTCAGTATCGTCATCTCGATTACATCTCGCAGTTCACAACTGACATTCGACATATATCTGGCAAAGACAATGTCGTAGCCGATACATTGTCACGTATCGATGAGCTGCAGATGCCAATCGATTATGACCAGCTTGCTACATCTCAAGTAACCGATCAAGAGATTCCGCAATTTCTTGGTGGTGAATTTTCACTCCACCTTACAAAGCTCAAGATCCCTAACAGCAACCTGGAGATCTATTGTGATGTGAGCACTTCATCACCAAGGCCTTTTGTAACAAGGACATTGCGAAAGCAACTTTTCGACAGTCTTCACAGTCTCAGCCACCCAGGCGCCAAGGCAACCACTAAATTGGTAGCTGAGCGGTTTGTTTGGCCTGGGATGCGTAAAGACTGCCGAGAGTGGTCAAGAAAATGCCAGGCCTGTCAACGCGCAAAGGTCATTCGCCACGTGTCCTCACCATTAGGCACATTCGACCTACCTCGCGCAAGGTTCTCTTTCATCCATGTGGACATTGTTGGTCCTCTCCCACCATCTCAAGGCTACCGCTACTGTCTGACGGCAGTAGACCGGTTCACTCGATGGCCTGAAGTAACACCAATGGTCGACATGACAGCCGAAACAGTCGGAAAGGCGCTGATATCGTGGATATCCAGGTTTGGATGTCCAACTGATATTGTCACTGATCGCGGTCGACAATTTGAGTCCACACTTTTCCAATACCTTGGAAAAATGATCGGATTCAAACACCGTCGTACAACTGCATATCATCCGGCTTGTAATGGCTTGGTGGAACGCTTTCACCGTCAGATGAAAGCTGCCATAATGTGCCACGCAGACTACAATTGGGTTGAAACCTTACCTCTTGTGCTCTTGGGTATCAGGTCCTCTTTTAAAGAAGATCTAAAAGCTTCGTCTGCTGAGTTGGTATATGGCGAGCCGTTACGTCTGCCAGGCGAGTTTTTCCAGGCAACTGACTTAGACTCGACCGATATTTCGGCCTTCACCACTCGCTTACGCCACTTCGCAGCGAAGCTTCGACCATCACCCGCAGCACGACACAGTAAAGATAAAATCTTTATTTATAAAGAGTTGACCACTTCGAGTCACGTTTTTCTGAGGGACGATGCATTACGAGGCGCATTGCAGCCTCCATACACCGGCCCGTATGAAGTTCTCGAACGTAGTGACAAAGTATTTAAGATACTGTTCAAAGGCAAGAGCGTCACGGTATCCATAAGACCGCTTGAAGCCGGCCTATCTACTCGTAGACCCATCTCCTAGCGATCTTACTCGCACTACCGTTCCAAATCCAACTCTTACTCCCTTACCCGATCCGCTTCCAGCACGTCTGGATGCCCCGGCTCAGGGAGACGCCAAAAGAACTCGCTCTGGCCGCATTGTTCGATTTCCCGATTATTATCGACCATAGTAGGTCTCTGGAGGGGAGTGATGTAGGCTACTTATATACTACATTTATATAAATCATCATTATCACCAGCCAGTAGAAGTCCACTGCTGGACATAGGCCTCCCCCATAGAATGCCACGATGAACGTACTTATAATCTATTCTATCAATATACTATAAAGCTTAATTACGGTGACTGACTCATTGACATGATTGTTCTCCTAGAAGGGGTCGTTTTAGGGGTGGGGTGTGTATGGGGGAAGTTTAAGTTGGCCGAATCGGAGCAGAAGTGTCGGAGCCGAATTTCGAAAAATCCAAAATGGCGGCATTCGGCAAACGTATCTCCGCGACGGTGGCAGCTGGAAACCTCGGAGATGGTTCGAACGAAAGAGGGTATCGAGAAATTTAAAAAAAAATGTTGAAAAAAAAAAAAAAAAAGATGGCCGCCCCGGAATCGGCGTTCGAAATTCGGCCGTTTTCAGACCCCACTTTGGAGAGTTACATTGTTCTACCGAATTTGCCGCATGACAAAACTGCTGATGCAGAAACGTTGCCACCATCCTGTAGTATGTCGAAAAACTATCAGCTGTCAAAAATTAAAGATGGCGGATGGCGCGGCGGCCATCTTGTGAAATGATCAAATTCGGGCAATTTTGAAAGCGAAAAATGAGCCTGATGGCAACACCCGAGCGGGATGTTTTGTATGAGGCGGTCGTGTGGAATGATAAAAAGATTTTTTTGGTAAAAAAAAAACTCCCCATTTTTCGGGTAATTTCGGAGATTTTACCCGAAAACATGAAAAGTAGAAATAATGACATTTTGAATCAAAATTTGGTGTAACATCGAAGAGGAGGTCCATGCGAATGACTTTTGACCATTGCGGTCGCTTCGAGTTGGCAACACTGGGCGCGAGCGATGTTCGCATTTTTGGGTCAGACTCTACTTTGAGGAGTTACTTTGTTCTACCGAATTCGCCGGATGAAAAAACTGCTGATGCAGAAACATTGCCAGTATCCTGTAGTATATAGGAAAACTATCAGCTGTCAAAAATTAAAGATGGCGGACGGTGTGGCCAACTCTTTGTGAAATTGAACAGTTTAAAAATGAAAAAATCGGCTGTTGGCAACACCTGAGCGGGATGGTTTGTAAGGAACGAATGTAGACCAGGTAGTAAAGTGTTGCACGAAAAAAAAAAACTCCCCACTTTTCGGGTAATTTCGGAGATTTTACCCAAATAACGTGAACCCTATAAATAATGACATTTCTAATCAAAATTTTGTTTAGTATCAAAGAACAGGTCCATACAAACTACTTTTGACTATTTTCGTTGCTTCGAGTTGGCAACACTGGGCGCGAGCGATGTTCGAATTTTTGGTCAGACTCTACTTTGAGGAGTTACTTTGTTCTACCGAATTCGCCGGATGAAAAAACTGATGATGCAGAAACATTTGTAGTATCCTGTAGTATATAGAAAAATTGCCACTTGTCAGAAATTCAAGATGGCGGATGGTGTAGCCAACTCTTAAAGTTGCCAATTTTCAAGTGGAAATAAATGACATATAGCTACATCTGAGCGGGGTGACTTGTATGGAGGATTTGTGTAGAATGATGAAAAGTGTTGCCTGGTATAGTTTTTAAAATTTTTTGTTCAAAAAATTTTTTTTGTAATTTTTTTTTTTAACCCCTTGGAAACCAACAGCCAGACGCGAGCTGCTTGCAGCTCGCGCACCTTCTCCCCAAAAAGGACTCTGACAAATTTTGAAGGAATAAAGACTTAGAGAAATTTTGATGAAAATTTTTTTGATGAAATTTTTTTGTTCAAAATTTTTTTTTTGAAAAATTTTTTTATAACCCCTTTGAAACCAACAGCCAGACGCGAGCTGCTTGCAGCTCGCGCACCTTCTCCCTCAAAAGGACTCTGAAAAATGTTGAATGAAAAAAGACTTAGAGAAATTTTGATGAAAATTTTTTTAATGAAATTTTTTAGATCAAAATTTTTTTTTTGAAAAATTTTTTTTTTAACCCCTTTAAAACCAACAGCCAGACGCGAGCTGCTTGCAGCTCGCGCACCTTCTCCCCCAAAAGTACTCTGAAAAATTTTTAACGAAAAAAGACTTAGAGAAATTTTATTCGAAAAAGTTTTTGTCGAAAATTTTTCTTTAAAATTTTTTTTTAACCCCTTGTATTTTTACCTCAACACGCGAGCTGCTTGCAGCTCGCGCACCACGCTCCATCTAGTCTATCTATATATTATAAAGCTAAATAACGGTGACTCATTGATACGGTTGTTCTCCTAGAAGGAGTCGTTTTAGGGGGGGGGTTTGTTTGGGGGAAGTGTAGGGGGGGTCAATCTCACCAGGAATTAGGCATTGACATTTCGAAAAAACCAAGATGACAGCTGTCAGATTTGACATCTCCTAAACGGTTATAGGTAGGGTTTTCAAAATGGGAGGGTAGAAAGAAGGGGGGAAAAAATTCAAAAAAATTGAAAAAAAAAAAAAAAAAACAAGATGGCGGCTTCAGAATTTTACTTTGAATTTTACCGATTTTCATACTCCACTTTGGCGGGGTGCTTTGTTCTGGCAACATTGGCGTACGGTGAATCTGTTTTGCTTCAATAATTGCCAGTATCCTGTAGAATGACGTGTAAGTACGGCTTTTTCGAAATTCAAAATGGCGGACGCTGTGGCGGCCATTTTGTAAAAAGCAAAAATTTTCCAAATTTTCCAACCCAAAAATGACGCTGTTGGCAACACCCAAGCCTGAAGACTTGTATCGGGCGGTTGTGTAGAACGGTGAAGAGTGTTGCCTGGCGAGAAAATTTTCCCCATTTTTCGGGTAATTTCCGAGATTTTCCCCAAAAAGGTGAAAAGTAGAAATAATGACATTTTAAATCAAAATTTGATGCAGTATCGTTGAAAAGGTCCATGCGAATGACATTTGACCATTTTTGTCCCCCTCAGCTGGCAACACTGGAATCAGGCGAACTTTTTTTATTTTTGGGCCCGACTTTTACGCGAGCTCTAGATTCCTTCTACGAAAGTTTCCAAATTTAAATTTTGTTTATGCAGAAACCTTGTCGGTGAACTGCTTAATATGGGAAAACTATACGTTTTTTGAAATTTTTGAATACGGACAATTTGGCGGCCATATTGTAAAAAGACAAAATTTTCAAAATTTTCCATGTGAAAAATGAGGCATTTGGCAACACCCGAGCCGGACGACTTGTATGGGGCGGTTGTGTAGAACGATGAAGAGTGTTGCCTAGCTAGAAAATTTTCCCCATTTTTCGGGTAATTTCCGAGATTTTCCCCAAAAAAGTGAAAATTAGAAATATTGACATTTTGAATCAAAATTTGATGAGGTATCGTTTAGAAGGTCCATGCGAATGACATTTGACCATTTTTGTCGCTTTCAATTTGGCAACACTGGGAAAAAGCAAACTTTTTAAGTTTTGGGCCCGACTCTTACGCGAGCTCTAGATTCCTTCTACGAAAGTTTCCAAATTCAAATTTTGTTTATGCAGAAACCTTGTCGGTGAACTGCTTAATATGGGAAAACTATACGTTTTTTGAAATTTTTGAATATGGTCAATTTGGCGGCCATTTTGTAAAATGACGAAATTTTCAAAATTTTCCAAGTGAAAAATGAGGCTGTTGGCAACACCCGAGCCGGACGACTTGTATGGAACCATTGTGTAAAACGATGAAAAGTGTTGCCTGGTGAAAAAAAATTCCCCATTTTCCGGGTATTTTCCGAGATTTTCCCCAAAAACATGAAAATTAAAAAAAATACAATTTGAATCAAAATTTGATGAGGTGTCGTTCAGGAGGTCCATGCGAATTACATTTGACCATTTTAGTCGCTCTTAGCTGGCAACACTGGGAGCAGGCGAAGGTGTTCTTTTTGGGCCCAACTCGGCTACTTTCATTTTTTTTCCACTACGAAAGTTGCCATGCGCAAATTCTGAGTATGCACAAGTGTTGCCACTGAACTGTTCCATCTTGGACATTCTATTAGTTTTTTCGAAATTCAAAATGGCGGACGCTGTGGCGGCCATTTTGTAAAAAGACGAAATTTTCAAAATTTTCTAACCCGAAAATGACGCTGTTGGCAACACCCGAGCCGGACGACTTGTATGGGGCCATTGTGTAAAACAATGAAAAATATTGCCTGGTGAAAAAAAAATCCCCATTTTCCGGGTATTTTCCGAGATTTTCCATAAAATGTAAAAAAAAAAAAAATGGTATTTTGAATCAAAATTTGATGTAGACTTGAAGGAGAGGACCATGAGAGTGACTTTTGACTATTTTGGTTGCATTGAGTTGGCAACACTGGGAGCATGCGAGTAGTGAAATTTTCGGGTCCGACTCGGCTACGAGCTCAAGTTTCCTTTTACCAATGTTGCCATATGGCAATTCTGTTTATGCAGAAATGTGGCCAGTGCCCTGCTTAATCTGTGACATTCTATTCGTTTTTTCAAAATAAAAGATGGCGGACGCTGTGGCGGCCATTTTGTAAAAAGATGAAATTTTCTGAATTTTACAACTGGAAAATGAGGCTTTTGGCAACACCCGAGCTGGACAACTTGTATGGAGCCGTTGTGTAAAACGATGAAAAGTGTTGCCTGGTTAAAAAAAATCCCCATTTTTCGGGTATTTTCCGAGATTTTCCATAAAATGTAAAAAAAAAAAAAATGGTATTTTGAATCAAAATTTGATGTTGACTTGAAGAAGAGGACCATGTGAGTGACTTTTGACTATTTTGGTTGCAGTGAGTTGGCAACACTGGGAGCATGCGAGTAGTGAAATTTTCGGGTCCGACTCGGCTACGAGTTCAAGTTTCCTTCTACCAAAGTTGCCATATGGCAATTCTGTTTATGCAGAAATGTTGCCAGTGCACTGCTTCATCTTTAATATTCTATTCGTTTT
Source organism: Epirrita christyi (assembly GCA_951392215.1). Lineage (NCBI taxonomy): Eukaryota > Metazoa > Arthropoda > Insecta > Lepidoptera > Geometridae > Epirrita > Epirrita christyi. The sequence continues at coordinate 418,676 of OX595861.1, forward strand.
TTCAAAATAAAAGATGGCGGTCGCTGTGGCGGCCATTTTGTAAAAATATGAAATTTTCCAAATTTTCCAAGTGAAAAATGAGGCTGTTGGCAACTCCCGAGCCGGACAACTTATATGGGGCGGTTGTTTAGAATGACAAAAAGTGTTGCCTGGTGAAAGAAAAATCACCATTTTCTGGGTATTTTCTGAAATTTTCCGCAAAAACATGAAAATAATATAAATTATGACAGTATGGATTACAATTTGATGCGGTACTGCAGAGGAAATCCACACTGAACCATTACCAGTATCAAGAGCTGTTTCCCGGTCAAAACGATTTCCTCCATTTTTTGGGTGATAACAATATAAAAAAAGTTGGAATTTCAAATCAGAAATTTGACTATAAGTTTTTTTTCTTTTTTATTACCACGCGAGCTGCTTGCAGCTCGCGCCTCAATGAAAAATATCGAACAAAAAACAAACAAATTACCTACACAAAAAAAACTTCTTATCACAGGCCCTCGGTAGGTTGTTAGGTTTTTTTTTTATACTATTTTATAGTATTTGCACGCAAGAAAACTTATAATCACATGCCATAGTATGTAGAGGTTGTAGGGGTTGTAGGGTTTTGTAGGTTTGTAGGGGTTTGTAGGGGTTTGTAGGGGTTTGTAGGGGTTTGTAGGGGTTTCTAGGGGTTGTAGGGGTTTGTAGGGGTTTGTAGGGGTTTTCAGGGGTTGTAGGGGTTTGTAGGGGTTTGTAGGGGTTTGTAGGGGTTTCTAGGGGTTGTAGGGGTTTTTAGGGGTTGTAGGGGTTTGTAGGGGTTTGTAGGGGTTTGTAGGGGTTTTTAGGGGTTGTAGGGGTTTGTAGGGGTTTGTAGGGGTTTGTAGGGGTTTTTAGGGGTTGTAGGGGTTTGTAGGGGTTTGTAGGGGTTTCTAGGGGTTTGTAGGGGTTTTTAGGGGTTGTAGGGGTTTGTAGGGGTTGTAGGGATTTGTAGGGGTTTGTAGGGGTTTGTAGGGGTTTGTAGGGGTTTCTAGGGGTTGTAGGGGTTGTAGGGGTTTGTAGGGGTTTGTAGGGGTTTCTAGGGGTTGTAGGGGTTTGTAGGGGTTTGTAGGGGTTTGTAGGGGTTTGTAGGGGTTGTAGGGGTTTGTAGGGGTTTGTAGGGGTTGTAGGGGTTTGTAGGGATTGTAGGGGTTTGTAGGGGTTGTAGGGGTTTGTAGGGGTTTGTAGGGTTTGTAGGGGTTGTAGGGGGTTGTAGGGTTTGTAGGGGTTTGTAGGGGTTGTAGGGGTTTGTAGGGGTTTGTAGGGGTTGTAGGGGTTTGTAGGGGTTTGTAGGGGTTTGTAGGGGTTTGTAGGGGTTGTAGGGGTTTGTAGGGGTTTGAGGGTTTGTAGGGGTTTGTAGGGGTTTATAGGGGTTGTAGGGGTTGTAGGGATTTTAGGGGTTTTTAGGGGTTTGTAGGGGTTTGTAGGGGTTTGTAGGGGTTTTTAGGGGTTTGTAGGGGTTAGTAGGGACAAGTAGGGGTTCTAATTAATAACAACAGCTACAACAACCACACGCGAGCTGCATGCAGCTCGCGCCGCACGCAAAATCTAGTCTATATATTATAAAGCTAAATAACGGTGACTGATTGATACGGTTGTTCTCCTAGAAGGAGTCGGTTTAGGGGGGGGGTATGTTTGGGAGAAGTTTAGGGGGGGTCAATCTCACCAGGAATTAGGCATTGACATTTCGAAAAAACCAAGATGACAGCTGTCAGATTTGACATCTCCTAAACGGTTACAGGTAGGGTTTTCAAAATGGGAGGGTAGAAAGAGGGGGGAAAAAAATTAAAAAAAATTGAAAAAAAAAAAAAAAAAAAAAGATGGCGGCTTCGGAATTTGACTTTGAATTTTACCGATTTTCATACTCCACTTTGGCGGGGTGCTTTGTTCTGGCAACATTGGCGTACGGTGAATCTGTTTTGCTTTAATAATTGCCAGTATCCTGTAGAATGACGTGTAAGTACGGCTTTTTCGAAATTCAAAATGGCGGACGCTGTGGCGGCCATTTTGTAAAAAGCAAAAATTTTCCAAATTTTCCAACCCAAAAATGACGCTGTTGGCAACACCCAAGCCTGAAGACTTGTATCGGGCGGTTGTGTAGAACGGTGAAGAGTGTTGCCTGGCGAGAAAATTTTCCCCATTTTTCGGGTAATTTCCGAGATTTTCCCCAAAAAGGTGAAAAGTAGAAATAATGACATTTTAAATCAAAATTTGATGCAGTATCGTTGAAAAGGTCCATGCGAATGACATTTGACCATTTTTGTCCCCCTCAGCTGGCAACACTGGAATCAGGCGAACTTTTTTTATTTTTGGGCCCGACTTTTACGCGAGCTCTAGATTCCTTCTACGAAAGTTTCCAAATTTAAATTTTGTTTATGCAGAAACCTTGTCGGTGAACTGCTTAATATGGGAAAACTATACGTTTTTTGAAATTTTTGAATACGGACAATTTGGCGGCCATATTGTAAAAAGACAAAATTTTCAAAATTTTCCATGTGAAAAATGAGGCATTTGGCAACACCCGAGCCGGACGACTTGTATGGGGCGGTTGTGTAGAACGATGAAGAGTGTTGCCTAGCTAGAAAATTTTCCCCATTTTTCGGGTAATTTCCGAGATTTTCCCCAAAAAAGTGAAAATTAGAAATATTGACATTTTGAATCAAAATTTGATGAGGTATCGTTTAGAAGGTCCATGCGAATGACATTTGACCATTTTTGTCGCTTTCAATTTGGCAACACTGGGAAAAAGCAAACTTTTTAAGTTTTGGGCCCGACTCTTACGCGAGCTCTAGATTCCTTCTACGAAAGTTTCCAAATTCAAATTTTGTTTATGCAGAAACCTTGTCGGTGAACTGCTTAATATGGGAAAACTATACGTTTTTTGAAATTTTTGAATATGGTCAATTTGGCGGCCATTTTGTAAAATGACGAAATTTTCAAAATTTTCCAAGTGAAAAATGAGGCTGTTGGCAACACCCGAGCCGGACGACTTGTATGGAACCATTGTGTAAAACGATGAAAAGTGTTGCCTGGTGAAAAAAAATTCCCCATTTTCCGGGTATTTTCCGAGATTTTCCCCAAAAACATGAAAATTAAAAAAAATACAATTTGAATCAAAATTTGATGAGGTGTCGTTCAGGAGGTCCATGCGAATTACATTTGACCATTTTAGTCGCTCTTAGCTGGCAACACTGGGAGCAGGCGAAGGTGTTCTTTTTGGGCCCAACTCGGCTACTTTCATTTTTTTTCCACTACGAAAGTTGCCATGCGCAAATTCTGAGTATGCACAAGTGTTGCCACTGAACTGTTCCATCTTGGACATTCTATTAATTTTTTCGAAATTCAAAATGGCTGACGCTGTGGCGGCCATTTTGTAAAAAGACGAAATTTTCAAAATTTTCTAACCCGAAAATGACGCTGTTGGCAGCACCCGAGCCGGACGACTTGTATGGGGCCATTGTGTAAAACAATGAAAAATGTTGCCTGGTGAAAAAAAAATCCCCATTTTGCGGGTATTTTCCGAGATTTTCCATAAAATGTAAAAAAAAAAAAAAATGGTATTTTGAATCAAAATTTGATGTAGACTTGAAGGAGAGGACCATGAGAGTGACTTTTGACTATTTTGGTTGCATTGAGTTGGCAACACTGGGAGCATGCGAGTAGTGAAATTTTCGGGTCCGACTCGGCTACGAGCTCAAGTTTCCTTTTACCAATATTGCCATATGGCAATTCTGTTTATGCAGAAATGTGGCCAGTGCCTTGCTTAATCTTTGACATTCTATTCGTTTTTTCAAAATAAAAGATGGCGGACGCTGTGGCGGCCATTTTGTAAAAAGATGAAATTTTCTGAATTTTACAACTGGAAAATGAGGCTTTTGGCAACACCCGAGCTGGACAACTTGTATGGAGCCGTTGTGTAAAACGATGAAAAGTGTTGCCTGGTTAAAAAAAAATCCCCATTTTTAGGGTATTTTCCGAGATTTTCCATAAAATGTAAAAAAAAAAAAAATGGTATTTTGAATCAAAATTTGATGTTGACTTGAAGAAGAGGACCATGTGAGTGACTTTTGACTATTTTGGTTGCAGTGAGTTGGCAACACTGGGAGCATGCGAGTAGTTAAATTTTCGGGTCCGACTCGGCTACGAGTTCAAGTTTCCTTCTACCAAAGTTGCCATATGGCAATTCTGTTTATGCAGAAATGTTGCCAGTGCACTGCTTCATCTTTAATATTCTATACGTTTTTTCAAAATAAAAGATGGCGGTCGCTGTGGCGGCCATTTTGTAAAAACATGAAATTTTCCAAATTTTCCAAGTGAAAAATGAGGCTGTTGGCAACTCCCGAGCCGGACAACTTGTATGGGGCGGTTGTTTAGAATGACAAAAAGTGTTGCCTGGTGAAAGAAAAATCACCATTTTCCGGGTATTTTCCGAAATTTTCTGCAAAAACATGAAAATAATATAAATTATGACAGTATGGATTACAATTTGATGCGGTATTGCAGAGAAAATCCATACTGAACCGTTACCAGTATCAAGAGCTGTTTCCCGGTCAAAACGATTTCCTCCATTTATTGAGTAATAACAATATAAAAAAAGTTGGAATTTCAATTCAGAAATTTGACTTTGAGATTTTTTTTTTGTTTTATTACCACGCGAGCTGCTTGCAGCTCGCGCCTCAATGAAAAATATCGAACAAAAAACAAACAAATTACCTACACAAAAAAAAATCTAATCACATGCCATAGTATACACAGGTCCTCGGTAGGTTGTTAGGTTTTTTTTTTTATACTATTTCATAGTTTTTGCACGCAAAAAAACTTCTAATCAAATGCCATAGTATGTAGAGGTTGTAGGGGTTTAAAGGGGTTTGTAGGGGTTTGTAGGGGTTGTAGGGGTTTGTAGGGGTTTGTAGGGGTTGTAGGGGTTTGTAGGGGTTGTAGGGGTTTTTAGGGGTTTAAAGGGGTTGTAGGGGTTTGTAGGGGTTGTAGGGGTTTGTAGGGGTTTGTAGGGGTTTGTAGGGGTATTTAGGGGTTGTAGGGGTTTGTAGGGGTTGTAGGGGTTTGTAGGGGTTTGTTTGGGTTTGTAGGGGTTTTTAGGGGTTTTTACGGGTTGTAGGGGTTTGTAGGGGTTTGTAGGGGTTTGTAGGGATTTTTAGGGGTTTCTAGGGGTTGTAGGGGTTTGTAGGGGTTTGTAGGGGTTTCTAGGGGTTGTAGGGGTTTGTAGGGGTTTGTAGGGATTTTTAGGGGTTTCTAGGGGTTGTAGGGGTTGTAGGGGTTTGTAGGGGTTTGTAGGGGTTTGTAGGGGTTTTTAGGGGTTTGTAGGGGTTGTAGGGGTTTTTAGGGGTTTGTAGGGGTTTGTAGGGGTTTGTAGGGGTTGTAGGGGTTTGTAGGGGTTGTAGGGGTTTGTAGGGGTTTGTAGGGGTTTGTAGGGGTATTTAGGGGTTGTAGGGGTTTGTAGGGGTTGTAGGGGTTTGTAGGGGTTTGTTTGGGTTTGTAGGGGTTTTTAGGGGTTTTTACGGGTTGTAGGGGTTTGTAGGGGTTTGTAGGGGTTTGTAGGGATTTTTAGGGGTTTCTAGGGGTTGTAGGGGTTTGTAGGGGTTTGTAGGGGTTTCTAGGGGTTGTAGGGGTTTGTAGGGGTTTGTAGGGATTTTTAGGGGTTTCTAGGGGTTGTAGGGGTTTGTAGGGGTTTGTAGGGGTTTGTAGGGGTTTCTAGGGGTTGTAGGGGTTGTAGGGGTTTGTAGGGGTTTGTAGGGGTTTGTAGGGGTTTGTAGGGGTTTTTAGGGGTTGTAGGGGTTTTTAGGGGTTTGTAGGGGTTTTTAGGGGTTGTAGGGGTTTTTAGGGGTTTGTAGGGGTTTGTAGGGATTTTTAGGGGTTGTAGGGGTTTGTAGGGGTTTGTAGGGGTTGTAGGGGTTTTTAGGGGTTTTTACGGGTTGTAGGGGTTTGTAGGGGTTTGTAGGGGTTTGTAGGGATTTTTAGGGGTTTCTAGGGGTTGTAGGGGTTTGTAGGGGTTTGTAGGGGTTTCTAGGGGTTGTAGGGGTTGTAGGGGTTTGTAGGGGTTTGTAGGGGTTTGTAGGGGTTTGTAGGGGTTTGTAGGGGTTTTTAGGGGTTGTAGGGGTTTTTAGGGGTTTGTAGGGGTTTGTAGGGGTTTGTAGGGGTTTGTAGGGGTTTTTAGGGGTTGTAGGGGTTTTTAGGGGTTTGTAGGGGTTTGTAGGGATTTTTAGGGGTTGTAGGGGTTTGTAGGGGTTTGTAGGGGTTGTAGGGGTTTCTAGGGGTTGTAGGGGTTTGTAGGGGTTTGTAGGGGTTTTTAGGGGTTTGTAGGGGTTTGTAGGGGTTTTTAGGGGTTGTAGGGGTTTGTAGGGGTTGGTAGGGGTTTGTAGGGGTTTGTAGGTTTGTAGGGGTTTGTAGGGGTTTGTAGGTTTGTAGGGGTTTGTAGGGGTTTGTAGGTTTGTAGGGGTTTGTAGGGGTTGTAGTGGTTTTTAGGGGTTTGTAGGGGTTGTAGGGGTTTGTAGGGGTTTGTAGGGGTTTGTAGGGGTTTGTAGGGGTTGTAGGGGTTTGTAGGGGTTGTAGGGGTTTGTAGGGGTTTGTAGGGGTTTGTAGGGGTATTTAGGGGTTGTAGGGGTTTGTAGGGGTTGTAGGGGTTTGTAGGGGTTTGTTTGGGTTTGTAGGGGTTTTTAGGGGTTTTTACGGGTTGTAGGGGTTTGTAGGGGTTTGTAGGGGTTTGTAGGGATTTTTAGGGGTTTCTAGGGGTTGTAGGGGTTTGTAGGGGTTTGTAGGGGTTTCTAGGGGTTGTAGGGGTTGTAGGGGTTTGTAGGGGTTTGTAGGGGTTTGTAGGGGTTTGTAGGGGTTTGTAGGGGTTTTTAGGGGTTGTAGGGGTTTTTAGGGGTTTGTAGGGGTTTGTAGGGGTTTGTAGGGGTTTGTAGGGGTTTTTAGGGGTTGTAGGGGTTTTTAGGGGTTTGTAGGGGTTTGTAGGGATTTTTAGGGGTTGTAGGGGTTTGTAGGGGTTTGTAGGGGTTGTAGGGGTTTCTAGGGGTTGTAGGGGTTTGTAGGGGTTTGTAGGGGTTTTTAGGGGTTTGTAGGGGTTTGAAGGGGTTTTTAGGGGTTGTAGGGGTTTTTAGGGGTTTGTAGGGGTTTGTAGGGGTTTGTAGGGGTTGTAGGGGTTTGTAGGGGTTTGTTTGGGTTTGTAGGGGTTTCTAGGGGTTTTTAGGGGTTGTAGGGGTTTGTAGGGGTTTCTAGGGGTTTGTAGGGATTTTTAGGGGTTTCTAGGGGTTGTAGGGGTTTGTAGGGGTTTGTAGGGGTTTCTAGGGGTTGTAGGGGTTGTAGGGGTTTGTAGGGAATTGTAGGGGTTTGAAGGGGTTTTAAGGGGTTGTAGGGGTTTTTAGGGGTTTGTAGGGGTTTGAAGGGGTTTGTAGGGGTTTGTAGGGGTTTTTAGGGGTTGTAGGGGTTTTTAGGGGTTTGTAGGGATTTTTAGGGGTTGTAGGGGTTTGTAGGGGTTTGTAGGGGTTGTAGGGGTTTCTAGGGGTTGTAGGGGTTTGTAGGGGTTTGTAGGGGTTTTTAGGGGTTTGTAGGGGTTTTTAGGGGTTGTAGGGATTTGTAGGGGTTTGTAGGGGTTTGTAGGGGTTTGTATGGGTTGTAGGGGTTTGTAGGGGTTTGTAGGGGTTTGTAGGGGTTGTAGGGGTTTGTAGGGGTTTGTAGGGAATGTAGGGGTTTTTAGGGGTTGTAGGGGTTTGTAGGGGTTTTTAGGGGTTGTAGGGGTTTGTAGGGGTTTGTAGGGGTTTTAGGGGTTGTAGGGGTTTGTAGGGGTTTGTAGGGGTTGTAGGGGTTGTAGGGGTTTGTAGGGGTTTGTAGGGTTTGTAGGGGTTGTAGGGGTTTGTAGGGGTTGGTAGGGGTTTGTAGGGGTTGGTAGGGGTTTGTAGGGGTTTTTTAGGGTCTTGTAAGATTAAGGGGTTCTAATTTATAACAACAGCTACAACAACCACACGCGAGCTGCATGCAGCTCGCGCCGCACGCAAAATCTAGTCAATATACTATAAAGCTAAATTCCGGTGACTCACTGATTGACATGATTGTTCTCCTAGAAGGAGTCGTTTTAGGGGTGGGGTATGTTTGGGGGAAGTGTTCGGCTCTTCCATGCGACCAGGAATTAGGCAATGACGTTTCGAAAAATCCAAGATGGCCGCCTTCGGCAAACGCATCTCCGCGACGGTGGCACCTGGAAACCTCGAAGATGGCTCGAACGAAAGAGGGTATCGAGAAATTTAAAAAAAAATGTTGAAAAAAAAAAAAAACAAGATGGCCGCCCCGGAATCGGCGTTCGAAATTCGGCCGTTTTCAGACCCCACTTTGGAGAGTTACATTGTTCTACCGAATTTGCCGCACGACAAAACTGCTGATGCAGAAACGTTGCCAGCATCCTGCAGTATGTGGAAAAACTATCAGCTGTCAAAAAATAAAGATGGCGGATGGTGCGGCGGCCATCTTGTTAAATGATCAAATTCGGGCAATTTTGAAAGCGAAAAATGAGCCTGATGGCAACACCCGAGCGGGATGTTTTGTATGAAGCGGTCGTGTGGAATGATGAAAAGATTTTTTTGGTAAAAAAAAACTCCCCATTTTTCGGGTAATTTCGGAGATTTTACCCGAAAACATGAAAAGTAGAAATAATGACATTTTGAATCAAAATTTGGTGTAACATCGAAGAGGAGGTCCATGCGAATGAGTTTTGACCATTTTAGTCGCTTCGAGTTGGCAACACTGGGCGCGAGCGATGTTCGAATTTTTGGGTCAGACCCTACTAACTCAAAAGTCTTTGTTCTACCGAATTCAAAGTATGAAAAAACTGATGATGCAGAAACATTGCCAGTATCCTGTAGTATATAGGAAAACCTTGACTTGTCAGAAATTCAAGATGGCGGACGGTGTAGCCACCTCTTTGTGAAATTGAACAGTTTAAAAATGAAAAAATCGGCTGTTGGCAACACCTGAGCGGGATGGTTTGTATGGAACGAATGTAGGCCAGGTAGTAAGGTGTTGCAAGAAAAAAAAAAACTCCCCACTTTTCGGGTAATTTCGGAGATTTTACCCAAAAAACGTGAACCCTATAAATAATGACATTTCTAATCAAAATTTTGTGTAGTATCAAAGAACAGGTCCATACAAACTACTTTTGACTATTTTCGTTGCTTCGAGTTGGCAACACTGGGCGCGAGCGATGTTCGAATTTTTGGTCAGACTCTACTTTGAGGAGTTACTTTGTTCTACCGAATTCGCCGGATGAAAAAACTGATGATGCAGAAACATTGGTAGTATCCTGTAGTATATAGAAAAATTGCCACTTGTCAGAAATTCAAGATGGCGGATGGTGTAGCCAACTCTTAAAGTTGCCAATTTTCAAGTTGAAATAAATGACATATAGCTACATCTGAGCGGGGTGACTTGTATGGAGGATTTGTGTAGAATGATGAAAAGTGTTGCCTGGTATAGTTTTTTAAATTTTTTGTTCAAAAATTTTTTTTTGTAATTTTTTTTTTTAACCCCTTGGAAACCAACAGCCAGACGCGAGCTGCTTGCAGCTCGCGCACCTTCTCCCCAAAAAGGACTCTGACAAATTTTGAAGGAATAAAGACTTAGAGAAATTTTGATGAAAATTTTTTTGATGAAATTTTTTTGTTCAAAATTTTTTTTTTGAAAAATTTTTTTTTAACCCCTTGGAAACCAACAGCCAGACGCGAGCTGCTTGCAGCTCGCGCACCTTTTCCCTCAAAAGGACTCTGACAAATTTTGAATGAAAAAATATCTTTGTTGGAAAAAGACTTAGTAAAATTTTAATGATTTTTTTTTTATTTAAATTGTTTTTTTAACCCCTTTTAAACCAACAGCCAGACGCGAGCTGCTTGCAGCTCGCGCACCTTTTCCCTCAAAAGGACTCTGAAAAATTTTGAATGGAAAAAGACTTAGAGAAATTTTGATGAATTTTTTTTTTCCGAAATATTTTTTTAACCCCTTGTAAAAACTCCCCCTCGCGAGCTGCTTGCAGCTCGCGCACCACGCTCCATCTAGTCTATCTATATACTATAAAGCTTAATTACGGTGACTGACTGATTGACATGATTGTTCTCCTAGAAGGAGTCGTTTTAGGGGTGGGGTGTGTTTGGGGGAAGTTTAAGTTGGCCGAATCGGAGCAGAAGTGTCGGAGCCGAATTTCGAAAAATCCAAAATGGCCGCCTTCGGCAATCGTATCTCCGCGACGGTGGCAGCTGGAAACCTCGGAGATGGCTCGAACGAAAGAGGGTATCGAGAAATTAAAAAAAAAATGTTGAAAAAAAAAAAAAACAAGATGGCCGCCCCGGAATTGACATTCGAAATTCGGCCGTTTTCAGACCCCACTTTGAAGAGTTACATTGTTCTACCGAATTCGCCGGATGACAAAACTGCTGATGCAGAAACGTTGCCAGCATCCTGTAGTATGTAGAAAAACTATCAGCTGTCAAAAATTAAAGATGGCGGATGGCGCGGCGGCCATCTTGTGAAATGATCAATTTCGGCTAATTTTTAAAGTGAAAAATGGGACTGATGGCAACACCTGAGCGTGATGTTTTGTATGAAGCGGTCGTGTGGAACGATGGAAAGATTTTTTTGATAAAAAAAAACTCCCCATTTTTCGGGTAATTTCGGAGATTTTACCCGAAAACATGAAAAGTAGAAATAATGACATTTCTGATCAAAATTTGGTGTAACATCGAAGAGGAGGTCCATGCGAATGACTTTTGACCATTCCGGTCGCTTCGAGTTGGCAACACTGGGCGCGAGCGATGTTCGCATTTTTGGGTCAGACTCTACTTTGAGGAGTTACTTTGTTCTACTGAATTTGCCGGATGAAAAAACTGCTGATGCAGAAACATTGGTAGTATCCTGTAGTATATAGAAAAACTATCAGCTGTCAAAAATTAAAGATGGCGGATGGTGTGGCCAACTATTTGTGAAATTGAACAGTTTAAAACTGAATAAAACGACTGTTGGCAACACCTGAGCGGGATGGTTTGTATGAAGCGAATGTAGGTCAGGTAGAATAGTATTTAATGAAAAAAAAAAACTCCCCACTTTTCGGGTAATTTCGGAGATTTTACCCAAAAAACGTGAACCCTATAAATAACGACATTTCTAATCAAAATTTGGTGTTATATCAAAGAACAGGTCCATACGAATGACTTTTGACTATTTTCGTCGCTTCGAGTTGGCAACACTGGGCGCTAGCGATGTTCGCATTTTTTGAGTCAGACCCTACTAACTCAAAAGTCTTTGTTCTACCGAATTCAAAGTATGAAAAAACTGATGATGCAGAAACATTGCCAGTATCCTGTATTATATAGGAAAACCTTGTCTTGTCAGAAATTTAAGATGGCGGACGGTGTAGCCAACTCTTTGTGAAATTGAACAGTTTAAAACTGAAAAAATCGGCTGTTGGAAACACCTGAGCGGGATGGTTTGTATAAGGCGAATGTAGGTCAGGTAAAATAGTATTTAATGAAAAAAAAAAACTCCCCACTTTTCGGGTAATTTCGGAGATTTTACCCAAAAAACGTGAACCCTATAAATAACGACATTTCTAATCAAAATTTGGTGTTATATCAAAGAACAGGTCCATACAAATGACTTTTGACTTTTTTCGTCACTTCCAGTTGGCAACACTGGGCGCGAGCGATGTTCGAGTTTATGGGTCAGACTCTATTTTGAGGAGTTACTTTGTTCTACCGAATTTAAAGTATGAAAAAACTGCTGATGCAGAAACATTGCCAGTATCCTGTAGTATATAGGAAAACTATCAGCTGTCAAAATTTCAAGATGGCGGATGGTGTGGCCAACTTTTTATGTTGCCAATTTTCAAGTCGAAATAAATGGCATATAGCTACATCTGACCCGGGTGACTTGTATGGAGGGTTTGTGTAGAATGATGAAAAATGTTGGCTGGTATAGTTTTATAAATTTTTTGTTCAAAATTTTTTTTGAATTTTTTTTTTAACCCCTTGCCAACCAACAGCCAGACGCGAGCTGCTTGCAGCTCGCGCACCTTCTCCCTCGAAAGGACTCTGAAAAATTTGGCAAAAAAAAATATCTTTGTTGGAAAAAGACTTAGTAAAATTTTGATGAAAAATTATTTTTTGAAACTTTTTTTTTTAACCCTCTGCCAACCAACAGCCAGACGCGAGCTGCTTGCAGCTCGCGCACCTTTTCCCTCAAAAGGACTCTGAAAAATTTTGAACTAAAAAAGACTTGTAGAAATTTTGTAGAAATATTTTTTTTTTTATTTTTTTTTTACCCCTTGCGAACCAACAGCCAGACGCGAGCTGCTTGCAGCTCGCGCACCTTCTCCCTCAGAAGGACTCTGACAAATTTTGAACGAAAAAAGACTTAGAGAAATTTTGATGAAAATTTTTTTAATGAAATTTTTTTGTGCAAAATTTTTTTTTTGAAAAATTTATTTTTTAACCCCTTTGAAACCAACAGCCAGACGCGAGCTGCTTGCAGCTCGCGCACCTTCTCCCTCAAAAGGACTCTGAAAAATGTTGAATGAAAAAAGACTTAGAGAAATTTTGGTGAAAATTTTTTTGATGAATTTTTTTTGACCAAAATTTTTTTTTTGAAAATTTTTTTTTTTAACCCCTTTGAAACCAACAGCCAGACGCGAGCTGCTTGCAGCTCGCGCACCTTTTCCCTCAAAAGGACTCTGAAAAATGTTGAATGAAAAAAGACTTAGAGAAATTTTATTCCAAAAAGTTTTTGTCGAAAAATTTTTTTTGAAATTTTTTTTTTTAACCCCTTGTAAAAACTCCCCCTCGCGAGCTGCTTGCAGCTCGCGCACCACGCTCCATCTAGTCTATATAATATAAAGCTAAATTCCGGTGACTCACTGATTGACATGATTGTTCTCCTAGAAGGAGCCGTTTTAGGGGTGGGGTATGTTTGGGGGAAGTGTAGGGGGGGTAAATGTGACCAGGAATTAGGCAATGACGTTTCGAAAAATCCAAGATGGCCGCCTTCGGCAAACGCATCTCCGCGACGGTGGCAGCTAGAAACCTCAGAGATGGCTCATTCGAAAGAGGGTCTGGAGAAATTGAAAAAAAAATGTTGAAAAAAAAAAAAACCAACATGGCCGCCCCGGAATCGGCGTTCGAAATTTGGCCGTTTTCAGACCCCACTTTGGAGAGTTACATTGTTCTACCGAATTCGCTGCATGACAAAACTGCTGATGCAGAAACGTTGCCAGCGTCCTGTAGTATGTTGAAAAACTATCATCTGTCAAAAATTAAAGATGGCGGATGGCGCGGCGGCCATCTTGTGAAATAATCAAATTCGGCAAATTTTTAAAGCGAAAAATGGGACTGATGGCAACACCTGAGCGGAATGGTTTGTATAGGGCGGTCGTGTGGAACGATGTAAAGTTTTTTATGGTAAAAAAAAACTCCCCATTTTTAGGGTAATTTCGGAGATTTTACCCGAAAACATGAAAAGTAGAAATAATGACATTTTGATTCAAAATTTGATGTAACATCGAAGAGGAGGTCCATGCGAATGAGTTTTGACCATTTTAGTCGCTTCGAGTTGGCAACACTGGGCGCGAGCGATGTTCGAATTTTTGGGTCAGACCCTACTAACTCAAAAGTCTTTGTTCTACCGAATTCAAAGTATGAAAAAACTGATGATGCAGAAACATTGCCAGTATCCTGTAGTATATAGGAAAACCTTGACTTGTCAGAAATTCAAGATGGCGGACGGTGTAGCCACCTCTTTGTGAAATTGAACAGTTTAAAAATGAAAAAATCGGCTGTTGGCAACACCTGAGCGGAATGGTTTGTATGGAACGAATGTAGGCCAGGTAGTAAGGTGTTGCACGAAAAAAAAAAACTCCCCACTTTTCGGGTAATTTCGGAGATTTTACCCAAAAAACGTGAACCCTATAAATAATGACATTTCTAATCAAAATTTTGTGTAGTATCAAAGAACAGGTCCATACAAACTACTTTTGACTATTTTCGTTGCTTCGAGTTGGCAACACTGGGCGCGAGCGATGTTCGAATTTTTGGTCAGACTCTACTTTGAGGAGTTACTTTGTTCTACCGAATTCGCCGGATGAAAAAACTGATGATGCAGAAACATTGGTAGTATTCTGTAGTATATAGAAAAATTGCCACTTGTCAGAAATTCAAGATGGCGGATGGTGTAGCCAACTTTTTATGTTGCCAATTTTCAAGTCGAAATAAATGGCATTTAGCAACATCTGAGCCGGGTAACTTATATGGAGGGTTTGTGTAGAATGATGAAAAGTGTTGCCTGGTATAGTTTTTTAAATTTTTTGTTTAAAATTTTTTTTTTTTTAAATTTTTTTTGAAACCCTTGGTAACCAACAGCCAGACGCGAGCTGCTTGCAGCTCGCGCACCATATCCCTCAAAAGGACTCTGACAAATTTTGAACGACAAAAAATCTTTGTTGGAAAAAGACTTAGTAAAATTTTGATGAATTTTTTTTTTTTTTAATTGTTTTTTTAACCCCGTGGAAACGAACAGCCAGACGCGAGCTGCTTGCAGCTCGCGCACCTTTTCCCTCAAAAGGACTCTGACAAATTTTGAATGAAAAAATATCTTTGTTGGAAAAAGACTTAGTAAAATTTTAATGATTTTTTTTTTTTTTTAAATTGTTTTTTTAAACCCTTTTAAACCAACAGCCAGACGCGAGCTGCTTGCAGCTCGCGCACCTTTTCCCTCAAAAGGACTCTGAAAAATTTTGAATGGAAAAAGACTTAAAGAAATTTTGATGAATTTTTTTTTTCCGAAATATTTTTTTAACCCCTTGTAAAAACTCCCCCTCGCGAGCTGCTTGCAGCTCGCGCACCACGCTCCATCTAGTCAATATACTATAAAGCTAAATTCCGGTGACTGACTCATTGACATGATTGTTCTCCTAGAAGGAGCCGTTTTAGGGGTGGGGTATGTTTGGGGGAAGTGTTTGGCTCTTCCATGCGACCAGGAATTAGGCAATGACGTTTCGAAAAATCCAAGATGGCCGCCTTCGGCAAACGCATCTCCGCGACGGTGGCAGCTGGAAACCTCGGAGATGGCTCGAACGAAAGAGGGTATCGAGAAATTGAAAAAAAAATGTTTTAAAAAAAAAAAAACAAGATGGCCGCCCCGGAATCGGCGTTCGAAATTCGGCCGTTTTCAGACCCCACTTTGGAGAGTTACATTGTTCTACCGAATTTGCCGCATGACAAAACTGCTGATGCAGAAACGTTGCCAGCATCCTGCAGTATGTGGAAAAACTATCAGCTGTCAAAAAATAAAGATGGCGGATGGCGCGGCGGCCATCTTGTGAAATGATCAAATTCGGCAAATTTTTAAAGCGAAAAATGGGACTGATGGCAACACCCGAGCGGGATGTTTTGTATGAAGCGGTCGTGTGGAATGATAAAAAGATTTTTTTGGTAAAAAAAAACTCCCCATTTTTCGGGTAATTTCGGAGATTTTACCCGAAAACATGAAAAGTAGAAATAATGACATTTCGAATCAAAATTTGATGTAACATCGAAGAGGAGGTCCATGCGAATGACTTTTGACCATTTTGGTCGCTTCGAGTTGGCAACACTGGGCGCGAGCGATGTTCGCATTTTTGGGTCAGACTCTACTTTGAGGAGTTACTTTGTTCTACCGAATTCGCCGGATGAAAAAACTGATGATGCAGAAACATTGGTAGTATCCTGTAGTATATAGAAAAACTATCAGCTGTCAAACTTTCAAGATGGCGGATGGTGTAGCCAACTTTTGGTGAAATTGAACAGTTTAAAGTTGAAAAAATCGGCTGTTGGGAACACCTGAGCGGGATGGTTTGTATGGGGCGAATGTAGGCCAGGCAGAATAGTATTTAATGGGAAAAAAAAACTCCCCACTTTTTGGGTAAATTCGGAGATTTTACCCAAAAAACGTGAATCCTATAAATAATGACATTTCTAATCAAAATTTGGCGTAATATCGAAGAACAGGTCCATACGAATGACTTTTGACTATTTTCGTCGCTTCGAGTTGGCAACACTGGGCGCGAGCGATGTTCGCATTTTTTGGGTCAGACTCTACTTTGAGGAGTTACTTTGTTCTACCGAATTCGCCGGATGAAAAAACTGATGATGCAGAAACATTGGTAGTATCCTGTAGTATATAGAAAAACTATGACATCTTAGAAATTAAAGATGGCGGACGGTGTAGCCAACTCTTTATGTTGCCAATTTTCAAGTCGAAATAAATGGCATATAGCTACATCTGAGCCGGGTGACTTGTATGGAGGGTTTGTGTAGAATGATGAAAAGTGTTGCCTGGTATAGTTTTTTAAATTTTTTGTTCAAAATTTTTTTTTTGAAAAATTTGTTTTTTGACCCCATGGAAACCAACAGCCAGACGCGAGCTGCTTGCAGCTCGCGCACCTTCTCCCCCAAAAGGACTCTGACAAATTTTGAAGGAAAAATGACTTAGAGAAATTTTGATGAAAATTTTATTGATGAAAATTTTTTGTTCAAAATTTTTTTTTGAAAAAAATTTTTTTTAGCCCCTTTGAAACCAACAGCCAGACGCGAGCTGCTTGCAGCTCGCGCACCTTCTCCCTCAAAAGGACTCTGACAAATTTTGAATGAAAAAATATCTTTGTTGGAAAAAGACTTAGTAAAATTTTGTCAAAATATTTTTTTTTAATTTTTTTTTAACCCCTTGGAAACCAACAGCCAGACGCGAGCTGCTTGCAGCTCGCGCACCTTCTCCCCCAAAAGGACTCTGAAAAATTTTGAACGAAAAAACACTTAGAGAAATTTTATTCGAAAAAGTTTTTGTCGAAAATTTTTTTTTTTTAATTTTTTTTTTTAACCCCTTTTAAAATCTCCCCCTCGCGAGCTGCTTGCAGCTCGCGCACCTTTTCCCTCAAAAGGACTCTGAAAAATTTTAAACTAAAAAAGACTTGTAGAAATTTTGTCGAAATATTTTTTTTTAAATTTTTTTTTAACCCCTTGCGGGCCAACAGCCAGACGCGAGCTGCTTGCAGCTCGCGCACCTTCTCCCTCAAAAGAACTCTGAAAAATTTTGAACGAAAAAAGACTTAGAGAAATTTTATTCGAAAAAGTTTTTGTCGAATTTTTTTTTTTTAACCCCTTGTATTTTTACCTCAACACGCGAGCTGCTTGCAGCTCGCGCACCACGCTCCATCTAGTCTATATAATATAAAGCTGAATCCCGGTGACTGATTGACATATTTGTTCTCCTAGAAGGAGCCGTTTTAGGGGTGGGGTTTGTTTGGGGGAAGTGTGCAGGAGGGGGGAGCGACCAGGAATTAGGCAATGACATTTCGAAAAAACCAAGATGACAGCTGTCAGATTTGACATCTCCTAAACGGTTACAGGTAGGGTTTTCAAAATGGGAGGGTAGAAAGAGAGGGGGGAAAAAATTAAAAAAATTTGAAAAAAAAAAAAAAAAAACAAGATGGCGGCTTCGGAATTGAACATTGAATTTTACCGATTTTCATACTCCACTTTGGCGGGGTGCTTTGTTCTGGCAACATTGGCGTACGGTGAATCTGTTTTGCTTCAATAATTGCCAGTATCCTGCCAAATGACGTGTAAGTACGGCTTTTTCGAAATTCAAAATGGCGGACGCTGTGGCGGCCATTTTGTAAAAAGCAAAAATTTTCCAAATTTTCCAACCCGAAAATGAGACTGTTGGCAACACCCGAGCCGGAAGACTTGTATAGGGCGGTTGTGTAGAACGGTGAAGAGTGTTGCCTGGCGAGAAAATTTTCCCCATTTTTAGGGTAATTTCCGAGATTTTCCCCAAAAAGGTGAAAAGTAGAAATAACGACATTTTAAATCAAAATTTGATGTGGTATCGTTTAAAAGGTCCATGCGAATGACATTTGACCATTTTTGTCGCTTTCAATTTGGCAACACTGGGAAAAAGCAAACTTTTTAAGTTTTGGGCCCGACTCGGCTACTTTCCATATTTTTCCACTACGAAAGTTGCCATGCGTGAATTCGGAGTATGCACAAGTGTTGCCACTGAACTGCTCCATATTAGGTATTTTATTCGTTTTTTCGAAATTCAAAATGGCGGACGCTGTGGCGGCCATTTTGTAAAAAGACGAAATTTTCTGAATTTTACAACTGGAAAATGAGGCTGTTGGCAACACCCGAGCCGGAAGACTTGTATGGGGCGGTTAGGTAGAACAGTAAAGAGTGTTGCCTGGCGAGAAAATTTTCCCCATTTTTCGGGTAATTTCCAAGATTTTCCCCAAAAAAGTGAAAATTAGAAATATTGACATTTTGAATCAAAATTTGGTGTGGTATCGTTGAAAAGGTCCATGCGAATGACATTTGACCATTTTTGTCTCCGTCAGCTGGCAACACTGGAATCAGGCGAACTTTTTTTATTTTTGCGCCCGACTCGGCTACTTTCCTTATTTTTCCACTACGAAAGTTGCCATGCGCAACTTCCGAGTATGCACAAGTGTTGCCACTGAACTGTTCCATATGGGAAAATTATTGGTTTTTCGAAATTCAAAATGGCGGACGCTGTGGCGGCCATTTTGTAAAAAGACGAAATTTTCAAAATTTTCCAAGTGAAAAATGAGGCTGTTGGCAACACCCGAGCCGGATGACTTGTATGGGGCCATTGTGTAAAACGATAAAAAGTGTTGCTTGGTTTTAAAAAAAACCCCATTTTCC
Source organism: Epirrita christyi (assembly GCA_951392215.1). NCBI lineage: Eukaryota > Metazoa > Arthropoda > Insecta > Lepidoptera > Geometridae > Epirrita > Epirrita christyi. Next base: position 437,437 of record OX595861.1, read on the forward strand.
GGGTATTTTCCGAGATTTTCCATAAAATGTAAAAAAAAAAAAAAATGGTATTTTGAATCAAAATTTGATGTAGACTTGAAGGAGAGGACCATGAGAGTGACTTTTGACTATTTTGGTTGCATTGAGTTGGCAACACTGGGAGCATGCGAGTAGTGAAATTTTCAGGTCCGACTCGGCTACGAGCTCAAGTTTCCTTTTACCAATGTTGCCATATGGCAATTCTGTTTATGCAGAAATGTGGCCAGTGCCCTGCTTAATCTTTGACATTCTATTCGTTTTTTCAAAATAAAAGATGGCGGACGCTGTGGCGGCCATTTTGTAAAAAGATGAAATTTTCTGAATTTTACAACTGGAAAATGAGGCTTTTGGCAACACCCGAGCTGGACAACTTGTATGGAGCCGTTGTGTAAAACGATGAAAAGTGTTGCCTGGTTAAAAAAAAATCCCCATTTTTCGGGTATTTTCCGAGATTTTCCATAAAATGTAAAAAAAAAAAAAATGGTATTTTGAATCAAAATTTGATGTTGACTTGAAGAAGAGGACCATGTGAGTGACTTTTGACTATTTTGGTTGCAGTGAGTTGGCAACACTGGGAGCATGCGAGTAGTGAAATTTTCGGGTCCGACTCGGCTACGAGTTCAAGTTTCCTTCTACCAAAGTTGCCATATGGCAATTCTGTTTATGCAGAAATGTTGCCAGTGCACTGCTTCATCTTTAATATTCTATTCGTTTTTTCAAAATAAAAGATGGCGGTCGCTGTGGCGGCCATTTTGTAAAAATATGAAATTTTCCAAATTTTCCAAGTGAAAAATGAGGCTGTTGGCAACTCCCGAGCCGGACAACTTGTATGAGGCGGTTGTTTAGAATGACAAAAAGTGTTGCCTGGTGAAAGAAAAATCACCATTTTCCGGGTATTTTCCGAGATTTTCCGCAAAAACATGAAAATAATATAAATTATGACAGTATGGATTACAATTTGATGCGGTATTGCAGAGGAAATCCATACTGAACCGTTACCAGTATCAAGAGCTGTTTCCCGGTCAAAACGATTTCCTCCATTTATTGAGTAATAACAATATAAAAAAAGTTGGAATTTCAATTCAGAAATTTGACTTTGAGATTTTTTTTTTGTTTTATTACCACGCGAGCTGCTTGCAGCTCGCGCCTCAATGAAAAATATCGAACAAAAAACAAACAAATTATCTACACAAAAAAAAATCTAATCACATGCCATAGTATACACAGGTCCTCGGTAGGTTGTTAGGTTTTTTTTTTTATACTATTTCATAGTTTTTGCACGCAAAAAAACTTCTAATCAAATGCCATAGTATGTAGAGGTTGTAGGGGTTTAAAGGGGTTTGTAGGGGTTTGTAGGGGTTGTAGGGGTTTGTAGGGGTTTGTAGGGGTTGTAGGGGTTTGTAGGGGTTGTAGGGGTTTTTAGGGGTTTGTAGGGGTTTGTAGGGGTTTTTAGGGGTTGTAGGGGTTTTTAGGGGTTTGTAGGGGTTTTTAGGGGTTGTAGGGGTTTTTAGGGGTTTGTAGGGGTTTGTAGGGATTTTTAGGGGTTGTAGGGGTTTGTAGGGGTTTGTAGGGGTTGTAGGGGTTTCTAGGGGTTGTAGGGGTTTGTAGGGGTTTGTAGGGGTTTTTAGGGGTTTGTAGGGGTTTGTAGGGGTTTTTAGGGGTTTTTAGGGGTTTGTAGGGGTTTGTAGGGGTTTGTAGGGGTTGTAGGGGTTTGTAGGGGTTGTAGGGGTTGTAGGGGTTTGTAGGGGTTTGTAGGGGTTTGTAGGGGTTTTTAGGGGTTGTAGGGGTTTGTAGGGGTTTGTAGGGGTTTGTAGGGGTTTGTAGGGGTTGTAGGGGTTTGTAGGGGTTGTAGGGGTTTGTAGGGGTTGTAGGGGTTTGTAGGGAATGTAGGGGTTTTTAGGGGTTGTAGGGGTTTGTAGGGGTTTTTAGGGGTTGTAGGGGTTTGTAGGGGTTTGTAGGGGTTTTCGGGGTTGTAGGGGTTTGTAGGTGTTTGTAGGGGTTTGTAGGGGTATTAGGGGTTGTAGGGGTTTGTAGGGGTTTGTAGGGGTTTGTAGGGGTTTTTAGGGGTTGTAGGGGTTTGTAGGGGTTTGTAGGGGTTTGTAGGGGTTGTAGGGGTTTGTTGGGGTTTGTAGGGGTTTTTAGGGGTTTTTAGGGGTTGTAGGGGTTTGTAGGGGTTTGTAGGGATTTTTAGGGGTTTCTAGGGGTTGTAGGGGTTTGTAGGGGTTTGTAGGGGTTTCTAGGGGTTGTAGGGGTTGTAGGGGTTTGTAGGGGTTTGTAGGGGTTTGTAGGGGTTTGTAGGGGTTTTTAGGGGTTGTAGGGGTTTTTAGGGGTTTGTAGGGGTTTGTAGGGGTTTGTAGGGGTTTTTAGGGGTTGTAGGGGTTTTTAGGGGTTTGTAGGGGTTTGTAGGGATTTTTAGGGGTTGTAGGGGTTTGTAGGGGTTTGTAGGGGTTGTAGGGGTTTCTAGGGGTTGTAGGGGATTGTAGGGGTTTGTAGGGGTTTTTAGGGGTTTTTAGGGGTTTTTAGGGGTTGTAGGGGATTTTAGGGGTTTGTAGGGGTTTGTAGGGGTTTGTAGGTTTGTAGGGGTTTGTAGGGGTTGTAGTGGTTTTTAGGGGTTTGTAGGGGTTGTAGGGGTTTGTAGGGGTTTGTAGGGGTTTGTAGGGGTTTGTAGGGGTTGTAGGGGTTTGTAGGGGTTGTAGGGGTTTGTAGGGGTTTGTAGGGGTTTGTAGGGGTATTTAGGGGTTGTAGGGGTTTGTAGGGGTTGTAGGGGTTTGTAGGGGTTTGTTTGGGTTTGTAGGGGTTTTTAGGGGTTTTTACGGGTTGTAGGGGTTTGTAGGGGTTTGTAGGGGTTTGTAGGGATTTTTAGGGGTTTCTAGGGGTTGTAGGGGTTTGTAGGGGTTTGTAGGGGTTTCTAGGGGTTGTAGGGGTTTGTAGGGGTTGTAGGGGTTTGTAGGGGTTTGTAGGGGTTTGTAGGGGTTTGTAGGGGTTTGTAGGGGTTTGTAGGGGTTGTATGGGTTTGTAGGGGTTGTAGGGGTTTGTAGGGGTTGTAGGGGTTTGTAGGGGTTTTTAGGGGTTGTAGGGGTTTGTAGGGGTTTGTAGGGGTTGTAGGGGTTGTAGGGGTTTGTTTGGGTTTGTAGGGGTTTGTAGGGGTTTGTAGGGGTTTGTAGGGGTTTGTAGGGGTTTGTAGGGGTTTGTAGGGGTTTGTAGGGGTTTGTAGGGGTTTTTAGGGGTTGTAGGGGTTTGTAGGGGTTTGTAGGGGTTGTAGGGGTTTCTAGGGGTTGTAGGGGTTTGTAGGGGTTTGTAGGGGTTTGTAGGGGTTTTAAGGGGTTTGTAGGGGTTTGTAGGGGTTTTTAGGGGTTTTTAGGGGTTGTAGGGGTTTGTAGGGGTTGTAGGGGTTTGTAGGGGTTTGTAGGGGTTTGTAGGGGTTTTTAGGGGTTGTAGGGGTTTTAGGGGTTTGTAGGGGTTGTAGGGGTTTGTAGGGGTTAGTAGGGGTTTGTAGGGGTTTGTAGGGGTTTGTAGGGGTTGTAGGGGTTTGTAGGGGTTGTAGGGGTTGTAGGGGTTTGTAGGGGTTGTAGGGGTTTGTAGGGGTTGTAGGGGTTTGTAGGGGTTGTAGGGGTTTGTAGGGGTTGTAAGGGTTGTGTTAAGGGCTTATAACAATTACAACAGCAACGATAACCTCACGCGAGCTGCATGCAGCTCGCGCCGCACGCAAAATCTAGTCTATATCTATATATTATAAAGCTAAATAACGGTGACTGATTGACATGTTTGTTCTCCTAGAAGGAGTCGGTTTAGGGGGGGGTTATGTTTGGGGGAAGTTTAGGGGGGGTGAATCTGACCAGAAGTGTCGGATTCGAATTTTGAATTTTTCGAAATGACAGCTGTCAGATTTGACAGCTCCCAAGCGGTGCTAGGTAGGGTTTTCAAAAGTTGTGCATCCTATAGAGGTGCAAGAAAAATTAAAAAAAAAAATAAAAAAAAAAAAAAAAAACAAGATGGCGGCTCCGGAATTGGACATTGAAAATTTGCCATTTTCAGACTCCACTTTGGCGGGGTGCTTTGTTCTGGCAACATTGGCGTACGGTGAATCTGTTTTGCTTCAATAATTGCCAGTATCCTGTAGAATGACGTGTAAGTACGGCTTTTTCGAAATTCAAAATGGCGGACGCTGTGGCGGCCATTTTGTAAAAAGCAAAAATTTTCCAAATTTTCCAACCCGAAAATGACGCTGTTGGCAACACCCGAGCCGGACGACTTGTATGGAGCGGTCGTGTAGAACGGTGAAGAGTGTTGCCTGGCGAGAAAATTTTCCCCATTTTTCGGGTAATTTCCTAGATTTTCCCCAAAAAGGTGAAAAATAGAAATAACGACATTTTTAATCAAAATTTGATGTGGTATCGTTTAAAAGGTCCATGCAAATGACATTTGACCATTTTTGTCGCTTTCAATTTGGCAACACTGGGAAAAAGCAAACTTTTTAAGTTTTGGGCCCGACTCGGCTACTTCCCATATTTTTCCACTACGAAAGTTGCCATGCGTGAATTCGGAGTATGCACAAGTGTTGCCACTGAACTGCTCCATATTAATTATTTTATTCATTTTTTCGAAATTCAAAATGGCGGACGCTGTGGCGGCCATTTTGTAAAAAGCAAAAATTTTCCAAATTTTCCAACCTGAAAATGACGCTGTTGGCAACACCCGAGCCTGAGAACTTGTATGGGGCGGTTGTGTAGAACGGTGAAGAGTGTTGCCTGGCAAGAAAATTTTCCCCATTTTTCGGGTAATTTCCGAGATTTTCCCCAAAAAGGAGAAAATTAGAAATATTTACATTTTGAATCAAAATTTGATGTGGTATCGTTGAAAAGGTCCATGCGAATGACATTTGACCATTTTTGTCCCCGTCAGCTGGCAACACTGAAATCAGGCGAACTTTTTTTATTTTTGCGCCCGACTCGGCTACTTTCCTTATTTTTCCACTACGAAAGTTGCCATGCGCAACTTCCGAGTATGCACAAGTGTTGCCATTGAACTGCTCCATATGGGAAAATTATTGGTTTTTCAAAATTCAAAATGGCGGACGCTATGGCGGCCATTTTGTAAAAAGACGAAATTTTCAAAATTTTCCAAGTGAAAAATGAGGCGGTTGGCAACACCCGAGCTGGACGACTTGTATGGGGCCATTGTGTAAAACGATGAAAAGTGTTGCCTGGTGAAAAAAAATTCCCCATTTTCCGGGTATTTTCCGAGATTTTCCCCAAAAAACTGAAAATAAAAAAAAATACAATTTGAATCAAAATTTGATGAGGTGTCGTTAAGGAGGTCCATGCGAATGACATTTGACCATTTTGGTCGCTCTGAGCTGGCAACACTGGGAGCAGGCAAAGGTGTTATTTTTGGGCCCAATTCGGCTACTTTCCTTTTTTTTCCACTACGAAAGTTGCCATGCGCAAATTCTGAGTATGCACAAGTGTTGCCATTGAACTGCTTCATCTTGAACATTCTATTCGTTTTTTCGAAATTCAAAATGGCAGACGCTGTGGTGGCCATTTTGTAAAATGACGAAATTTTCTGAATTTTACAACTGGAAAATGAGGCTGTTGGCAACACCCGAGCTGGAATAGTTGTATGGAGCGGTTGTGTAGAATGACTAAAAGTGTTGCCTGGTATTAAAAATTTCCCCATTTTTAGGGTATTTTTTGAGATTTTCCTAAAAATGTAAAAAAAATAAATAATGACATTTTGAATCAAAATTTGATGTAGACTTGAAGAATAGGACCATGTGAGTGACTTTTGACTATTTTGGTTGCAGTGAGTTGGCAACACTGGGAGCATGCGAGTAGTGAAATTTTCGGGTCCGACTCGGCTACGAGCTCAAGTTTCCTTCTACCAAAATTGCCATATGGCAATTCTGTTTATGCAGAAATGTTGCCAGTGCACTGCTTCATCTTTGACATTCTATTCGATTTTTTCAAAATTAAAGAATGCGGACGCTGTGGCGGCCATTTTGTAAATTTTGAAATTTTCCAAATTTTCCAAGTGAAAAATGAGGCTGTTGGCAACACCCGAGCCGGACAACCTGTATGGGGCCATTGTGTAAAACGATGAAAAGTGTTGCCTGGGGAAAAAAAAATCCCCAGTTTCCGGGTATTTTCCGAGATTTTCCCCAAAAACATGAAAATATTATAAATTATGACAGTATGGATTAGAATGTGATGCGGTACTGAAAAGGAAATCAACACTGAACCATTACCAGTATCAAGAGCTGTTTCCCGGTCAAAACGATTTCCTCCATTTTTTGGGTAATAACAATATAAAAAAAAGTTGGAATTTCAAATCAGAAATTTGACTTAAAGTTTTTTATTTTTTTATTACCACGCGAGCTGCTTGCAGCTCGCGCCTCAATGAAAAATAAACAAATTACCAACACAAGAAAACTTCTAATCACAGATCCTCGGTAGGTTGTTAGGTTTTTTTTTTTTATACTATTTGATCGTATTTGTTTGCAAGAAAACTTCTAATCACATGCCATGGTATACACAGGTCCTCGGTAGGTTGTTAGGTTTTTTTTTTTATACCAATTTATGGTATCTGTACGCAAGAAAACTTCTAATTTCATGCCATAGTATGTAGGGATTTGTTGGGGTTGTAGGGGTTTGTAGGGGTTTGTAGGGATTTGTAGGGGTTGTAGGGGTTTTAAGGGGTTGTAGGGGTTTGTAGGGGTTGTAGGGGTTTGTAGGGGTTGTAGGGGTTTGTAGGGGTTTGTAGGGGTTTGTAGGGGTTGTAGGGGTTTGTAGGGGTTTCTAGAGGTTTGTAGGGGTTTGTAGGGGTTGTAGGGATTTGTAGGGGTTTGTAGGGGTTTGTAGGGGTTTGTAGGGGTTTTTAGGGGTTGTAGGGGTTTGTAGGGGTTTGTAGGGGTTTTTAGGGGTTGTAGGGGTTTGTAGGGGTTTTTAGGGGTTGTAGGGGTTTTAGGGGTTGTAGGGGTTTGTAGGGGTTGTAGGGGTTTGTAGGGGTTTGTAGGGGTTGTAGGGGTTTGTAGGTTTGTAGGGGTTGTAGGGGTTTGTAGGTTTGTAGGGGTTTTTAGGGGTTGTAGGGGTTTGTAGGGGTTTGTAGGGGTTTTTAGGGGTTGTAGGGGTTTGTAGGGGTTTTAGGGGTTGTAGGGGTTTGTAGGGGTTTGTAGGGGTTTTAAGGGGTTGTAGGGGTTTGTAGGGATTGTAGGGGTTTGTAGGGGTTTGTAGGGGTTTGTAGGGGTTTGTAGGGGTTTTTAGGGGTTGTAGGGGTTTGTAGGGGTTTGTAGGGGTTTTTAGGGGTTGTAGGGGTTTGTAGGGGTTTTTAGGGGTTGTAGGGGTTTGTAGGGGTTTTAGGGGTTGTAGGGGTTTGTAGGGGTTGTAGGGGTTTTTAGGGGTTTGTAGGGGTTGTAGGGGTTTGTAGGGGTTTTTAGGGGTTTCTAGGGGTTGTAGGGGTTTGTAGGGGTTTGTAGGGGTTTCTAGGGGTTGTAGGGGTTGTAGGGGTTTGTAGGGGTTTGTAGGGGTTTGTAGGGGTTTGTAGGGGTTTTTAGGGGTTGTAGGGGTTTTTAGGGGTTGTAGGGGTTTTTAGGGGTTTGTAGGGATTTTTAGGGGTTGTAGGGGTTTGTAGGGGTTTGTAGGGGTTTTTAGGGGTTTGTAGGGGTTCGTAGGGGTTTGTAGGGGTTGTAGGGGTTTGTAGGGGTTTGTAGGGGTTTCTAGGGGTTGTAGGGGTTGTAGGGGTTTGTAGGGGTTTGTAGGGGTTTGTAGGGGTTTGTAGGTTTGTAGGGGTTTGTAGGTTTGTAGGGGTTTGTAGGGGTTGTAGTGGTTTTTAGGGGTTTGTAGGGGTTTGTAGGGGTTGTAGGGGTTTTTAGGGGTTTGTAGGGGTTTGTAGGGGTTTGTAGGGGTTGTAGGGGTTTGTAGGGGTTGTAGGGGTTTGTAGGGGTTTGTAGGGGTTTTTAGGGGTTGTAGGGGTTTGTAGGGGTTTGTAGGGGTGGTAGGGGTTTGTTGGGGTTTGTAGGGGTTTTTAGGGGTTTGTAGGGGTTTTTAGGGGTTGTAGGGGTTTTTAGGGGTTGTAGGGGTTTTTAGGGGTTTGTAGGGATTTTTAGGGGTTGTAGGGGTTTGTAGGGGTTTGTAGGGGTTTTTAGGGGTTTGTAGGGGTTCGTAGGGGTTTGTAGGGGTTGTAGGGGTTTGTAGGGGTTTGTAGGGGTTTCTAGGGGTTGTAGGGGTTGTAGGGGTTTGTAGGGGTTTGTAGGGGTTTGTAGGGGTTTGTAGGTTTGTAGGGGTTTGTAGGTTTGTAGGGGTTTGTAGGGGTTGTAGTGGTTTTTAGGGGTTTGTAGGGGTTTGTAGGGGTTGTAGGGGTTTTTAGGGGTTTGTAGGGGTTTGTAGGGGTTTGTAGGGGTTGTAGGGGTTTGTAGGGGTTGTAGGGGTTTGTAGGGGTTTGTAGGGGTTTTTAGGGGTTGTAGGGGTTTGTAGGGGTTTGTAGGGGTTTCTAGGGGTTGTAGGGGTTGTAGGGGTTTGTAGGGGTTTGTAGGGGTTTGTAGGGGTTTGTAGGGGTTTTTAGGGGTTGTAGGGGTTTTTAGGGGTTGTAGGGGTTTGTAGGGGTTTGTAGGGATTTTTAGGGGTTTCTAGGGGTTGTAGGGGTTTGTAGGGGTTTGTAGGGATTTTTAGGGGTTTCTAGGGGTTGTAGGGGTTTGTAGGGGTTTGTAGGGGTTTCTAGGGGTTGTAGGGGTTGTAGGGGTTTGTAGGGGTTTGTAGGGGGTTGTAGGGGTTTCTAGGGGTTGTAGGGGTTTGTAGGGGTTTGTAGGGGTTGTAGGGGTTTTTAGGGGTTTGTAGGGGTTTGTAGGGGTTGTAGGGGTTTTTAGGGGTTTGTAGGGGTTTGTAGGGGTTGTAGGGGTTTGTAGGGGTTGTAGGGGTTTGTAGGGGTTTTTAGGGGTTGTAGGGGTTTGTAGGGGTTTGTAGGGGTTTGTAGGGGTTTGTAGGGGTTTTTAGGGGTTGTAGGGGTTTTTAGGGGTTTGTAGGGGTTTGTAGGGGTTTCTAGGGGTTGTAGGGGTTGTAGGGGTTTGTAGGGGTTTGTAGGGGTTTGTAGGGGTTTGTAGGGGTTTTTAGGGGTTGTAGGGGTTTGTAGGGGTTTGTAGGGGTTTTTAGGGGTTGTAGGGGTTTTTAGGGGTTTGTAGGGGTTAGTAGGGATTTTTAGGGGTTGTAGGGGTTTGTAGGGGTTGTAGGGGTTTCTAGGGGTTGTAGGGGTTTGTAGGGGTTTGTAGGGGTTTGTAGGGGTTTTTAGAGGTTTGTAGGGGTTTGTAGGGGTTTGTAGGGGTTGTAGGGGTTTGTAGGGGTTGTAGGGGTTGTAGGGGTTTGTAGGGGTTTGTAGGGGTTTTTAGGGGTTGTAGGGGTTTGAAGGGGTTTGTAGGGGTTGTAGGGGTTTGTAGGGGTTGTAGGGGTTTGTAGGGGTTGTAGGGGTTTGTAGAGAATGTAGGGGTTTTAAGGGGTTGTAGGGGTTTGTAGGGGTTTTTAGGGGTTGTAGGGGTTTGTAGGGGTTTGTAGGGGTTTTAGGGGTTGTAGGGGTTTGTAGGGGTTTGTAGTGGTTTGTAGGGGTTTGTAGGGGTTTGTAGGGGTTTGTAGGGTTTGTAGGGGTTGTAGGGGTTTGTAGGGGTTTGTAGGGGTTTGTAGGGGTTGTAGGGGTTTGTAGGTTTGTAGGGTTTGTAGGGTTTGTAGGGGTTTGTAGGGGTTTGTAGGGGTTTTTAGGGGTTTGTAGGGGTTGTAGGGGTTTGTAGGGGTTTGTAGGGGTTTGTAGGGGTTTGTAGGGGTTTTTAGGGGTTGTAGGGGTTTGTAGGGGTTTGTAGGGGTTTGTAGGGGTTTGTAGAGAATGTAGGGGTTTTTAGGGGTTGTAGGGGTTTGTAGGGGTTTTTAGGGGTTGAAGGGGTTTGTAGGGGTTTGTAGGGGTTTTAGGGGTTGTAGGGGTTTGTAGGGGTTTGTAGGGGTTTGTAGGGTTTGTAGGGGTTGTAGGGGTTTGTAGGGGTTTGTAGGGGTTTGTAGGGGTTGTAGGGGTTTGTAGGGGTTTGTAGGGGTTGTAGGGGTTTGTAGGTTTGTAGGGTTTGTAGGGTTTGTAGGGGTTTGTAGGGGTTTGTAGGGGTTGTAGGGGTTTGTAGGGGTTTGTAGGGGTTTGTAGGGGTTTGTAGGGGTTTTTAGGGGTTGTAGGGGTTTGTAGGGGTTTGTAGGGGTTTGTAGGGGTTTTTAGGGGTTTGTAGGGGTTAGTAGGGACAAGTAGGGGTTTGTTACAATTACAACAGCAACAAAACCACACGCGAGCTGCATGCAGCTCGCGCCGCACGCAAAATCTAGTCTATATACTATAAAGCTAAATAACGGTGACTGATTGACATGGTTGTTCTCCTAGAAGGAGTAGGTTTAGGGGGGGGGTTAGTATGGAAGAAGTGTAGGGGGGGTGAATCTCACCAGGAATTAGGCAATGACATTTCGAAAAATCCAAGATGACAGCTGTCAGATTTGACATCTCCTAAACGGTTATAGGTAGGGTTTTCAAAATGACAGGGTAGAAAGAGGGGAGGAAAAAATTAAAAAAAATTGAAAAAAAAAAAAAAAAAAAAAAGATGGCGGCTTCGGAATTTGACTTTGAATTTTACCGATTTTCATACTCCACTTTGGCGGGGTGCTTTGTTCTGGCAACATTGGCGTACGGTGAATCTGTTTTGCTTCAATAATTGCCAGTATCCTGTAGAATGACGTGTAAGTACGGCTTTTTCGAAATTCAAAATGGCGGACGTTGTGGCGGCCATTTTGTAAAAAGCAAAAATTTTCCAAATTTTCCAACCCGAAAATGACGCTGTTGGCAACACCCGAGCCGGACGACTTGTATCGGGCGGTCGTGTAGAACGGTGAAGAGTGTTGCCTGGCGAGAAAATTTTCCCCATTTTTCGGGTAATTTCCGAGATTTTCCCCAAAAAGGTGAAAAGTAGAAATAATGACATTTTTAATCAAAATTTGATGCAGTATCGTTGAAAAGGTCCATGCGAATGACATTTGACCATTTTTGTCCCCCTCAGCTGGCAACACTGGAATCAGGCGAACTTTTTTTATTTTTGGGCCCGACTTTTACGCGAGCTCTAGATTCCTTCTACGAAAGTTTCCAAATTTAAATTTTGTTTATGCAGAAACCTTGTCGGTGAACTGCTTAATATGGGAAAACTATACGTTTTTTGAAATTTTTGAATACGGACAATTTGGCGGCCATATTGTAAAAAGACAAAATTTTCAAAATTTTCCATGTGAAAAATGAGGCATTTGGCAACACCCGAGCCGGACGACTTGTATGGGGCGGTTGTGTAGAACGATGAAGAGTGTTGCCTGGCTAGAAAATTTTCCCCATTTTTCGGGTAATTTCCGAGATTTTCCCCAAAAAAGTGAAAATTAGAAATATTGACATTTTGAATCAAAATTTGATGAGGTATCGTTTAAAAGGTCCATGCGAATGACATTTGACCATTTTTGTCGCTTTCAATTTGGCAACACTGGGAAAAAGCAAACTTTTTAAGTTTTGGGCCCGACTCTTACGCGAGCTCTAGATTCCTTCTACGAAAGTTTCCAAATTCAAATTTTGTTTATGCAGAAACCTTGTCGGTGAACTGCTTAATATGGGAAAACTATACGTTTTTTGAAATTTTTGAATATGGTCAATTTGGCGGCCATTTTGTAAAATGACGAAATTTTCAAAATTTTCCAAGTGAAAAATGAGGCTGTTGGCAACACCCTAGCCGGACAACTTGTAAGGGGCTATTCTGAATAACAATGAAAAGTGTTGCCTGGTTTAAAAAAAATCCCCATTTTCCGGATGTTTTCCGAGATTTTCCCCAAAAACATGAAAAGTAAAAAAGTATACAATTTGAATAAAAATTTGATGAGGTATCGTTCAGGAGGACCATGCAAATGAGATTTGACCATTTTGGTCGCTCTGAGCTGGCAACACTGGGAGCAGGCGAAGGTGTTATTTTTGGGCCCAACTCGGCTACTTTCCTTTTTTTTCCACTACGAAAGTTGCCATGCGCAAATTCTGAGTATGCACAAGTGTTGCCACTGAACTTCTCCATCTTGGTTATTTAATTCGTTTTTTCGAAATTCAAAATGGCGGATGCTGTGGCGGCCATTTTGTAAAAAGACGAAATTTTCTGAATTTTACAACTGGAAAATGAGGCTGTTGGCAACACCCGAGCCGGAAGACTTGTATGAGACGGTTGTGTAGAACAGTAAAGAGTGTTGCCTGGCGAGAAAATTTTCCCCATTTTTCGGGTAATTTCCGAGATTTTCCTCAAAAAGGTGAAAAGTAGAAATAATGACATTTTATATCAAAATTTGATGTAGGATCGTTGAAAAGGTCCATGCAAAGGACATTTGACCATTTTTGTCCCCCTCAGCTGGCAACACTGGGATAAGGCGAACTTTGTAATTTTTGGGCCCGACTCGGCTACTTTCCTTATTTTTCCACTACGAAAGTTGTCATGCGCAAATTCTGAGTATGCACAAGTGTTGCCACTGAATTGTTCCATATGGGAAAATTATTGGTTTTTTAAAATTCAAAATGGCGGACGCTGTGGCGGCCATTTTGTAAAAAGCAGAAATTTTCCAAATTTTCCAAGTGAAAAATGAGGCTGTTGGCAACACCCGAGCCGGACATAATGTATGGAACCATTGTGTAAAACGATGAAAAGTATTGCCTGGTGAAAAAAAATTCCCCATTTTCCGGGTATTTTCCGAGATTTTCCATAAAATGTAAAAAAAAAAAAAATGGTATTTTGAATCAAAATTTGATGTTGACTTGAAGGAGAGGACCATGAGAGTGACTTTTGACTATTTTGGTTGCATTGAGTTGGCAACACTTGGAGCATGCGAGTAGTGAAATTTTCGGGTCCGACTCGGCTACGAGCTCAAGTTTCCTTTTACCAATGTTGCCATATGGCCATTCTGTTTATGCAGAAATGTGGCCAGTGCCTTGCTTAATCTTTGACATTCTATTCGTTTTTTCAAAATAAAAGATGGCGGACGCTGTGGCGGCCATTTTGTAAAAAGATTAAATTTTCTGAATTTTACAACTGGAAAATGAGGCTTTTGGCAACACCCGAGCTGGACAATTTGTATGAAGCCGTTGTGTAAAACGATAAAAAGTGTTGCCTGGTTAAAAAAAAATCCCCATTTTTCGGGTATTTTCCGAGATTTTCCATAAAATGTAAAAAAAAAAAAATGGTATTTTGAATCAAAATTTGATGTTGACTTGAAGAAGAGGACCATGTGAGTTACTTTTGACTATTTTGGTTGCAGTGAGTTGGCAACACTGGGAGCATGCGAGTAGTGAAATTTTCGGGTCCGACTCGGCTACGAGTTCAAGTTTCCTTCTACCAAAGTTGCCATATGGCAATTCTGTTTATGCAGAAATGTTGCCAGTGCACTGCTTCATCTTTAATATTCTATTCGTTTTTTCAAAATAAAAGATGGCGGTCGCTGTGGCGGCCATTTTGTAAAAATATGAAATTTTCCAAATTTTCCAAGTGAAAAATGAGGCTGTTGGCAACTCCCGAGCCGGACAACTTGTATGGGGCGGTTGTTTAGAATGACAAAAAGTGTTGCCTGGTGAAAGAAAAATCACCATTTTCCGGGTATTTTCCGAGATTTTCCGCAAAAACATGAAAATAATATAAATTATGACAGTATGGATTACAATTTGATGCGGTATTGCAGAGGAAATCCATACTGAACCGTTACCAGTATCAAGAGCTGTTTCGCGGTCAAAACGATTTCCTCCATTTATTGAGTAATAACAATATAAAAAAAGTTGGAATTTCAATTCAGAAATTTGACTTTGAGATTTTTTTTTTGTTTTATTACCACGCGAGCTGCTTGCAGCTCGCACCTCAATGAAAAATATCGAACAAAAAACAAACAAATTGCCTACACAAAAAAAAATCTAATCACATGCCATAGTATACACAGGTCCTCGGTAGGTTGTTAGGTATTTTTTTTTTAAACTATTTCATAGTTTTTGCACGCAAAAAAACTTCTAATCAAATGCCATAGTATGTAGAGGTTGTAGGGGTTTAAAGGGGTTTGTAGGGGTTTGTAGGGGTTGTAGGGGTTTGTAGGGGTTTGTAGGGGTTGTAGGGGTTTGTAGGGGTTATAGGGGTTTTTAGGGGTTGTAGGGGTTTGTAGGGGTTTGTAGGGGTTTGTAGGGGTTGTAGGGGATTGTAGGGGTTTGTAGGGGTTGTAGGGGTTTGTAGGGGTTGTAGGGGTTTGTAGGGGTTTGTAGGGGTTTGTAGGGGTTGTAGGGGTTTGTAGGGGTTTGTAGGGGTTGTAGGGGTTTGTAGGGGTTGTAGGGGAATTTAGGGGTTGTAGGGGTTTGTAGGGGGTTGTAGGGGTTTGTAGGGGTTTGTAGGGGTTGTAGGGGTTTGTAGGGGTTGTAGGGGTTTTTAGGGGTTGTAGGGGTTTGTAGGGGTTTGTAGGGGTTTGTAGGGGTTTGTAGGGGTTGTAGGGGCTTTTAGGGGTTTGTAGGGGTTTGTAGGGGTTGTAGGGGTTTGTAGGGTTTCTAGGGGTTTTTAGGGGTTTTTAGGGGTTTTTAGGGGTTTTTACGGGGTTGTAGAGGTTTGTAGGGGTTTTTAGGGGTTGTAGGGGTTTTTAGGGGTTTGTAGGGGTTGTAGGGGTTTGTAGGGGTTGTAGGGGTTTTTAGGGGTTGTAGGGGATTTTAGGGGTTTTTAGGGGTTTGTAGGGGTTTGTAGGGGTTTGTAGGGTTTGTAGGGGTTGTAGGGGTTGTAGGGGTTTTTAGGGGTTGTAGGGATTTGTAGGGTTTTGTAGGGGTTTGTAGGGGTTTGTAGGGGTTCATAGGGGTTTGTAGGGGACCTAGGGGTTGTAGGGGTTTGAAGGGTTTTTTAGGGGTTGTAGGGGTTTGTAGGGGTTGTAGGGGTTTTTAGGGGTTTGTAGGGGTTTGTAGGGATTTGTAGGGGTTTGTAGGGGTTTCTAGGGGTTTGTAGGGGTTGTAGGGGTTGTAGGGGTTTTTAGGGGTTGTAGGGATTTGTAGGGTTTTGTAGGGGTTTGTAGGGGTTGAAGGGGTTTGTAGGGGTTCGTAGGGGTTTGTAGGGGTTTTTAGGGGTTGTAGGGGTTTTTAGGGGATTGTAGGGGTTTTTAGGGGTTGTAGGGGTTAGTAGGGGTTTGTAGGGGTTTGTAGGGATTTGTAGGGGTTTGTAGGGGTTTCTAGGGGTTTGTAGGGGTTGTAGGGGTTGTAGGGGTTTTTAGGGGTTGTAGGGATTTGTAGGGTTTTGTAGGGGTTTGTAGGGGTTGAAGGGGTTTGTAGGGGTTCGTAGGGGTTTGTAGGGGTTTTTAGGGGTTGTAGGGGTTTTTAGGGGATTGTAGGGGTTTTTAGGGGTTGTAGGGGTTAGTAGGGGTTTGTAGGGGTTTGTAGGGGTTTGTAGGGGTTGTAGGGGTTTGTAGGGGTTTGTAGGGGTTGTAGGGGTTCGTAGGGATTTGTAGGGATTTGTAGGGTTTGTAGGGGTTTGTAGGGGTTGTAGGGATTTGTAGGGTTTTGTAGGGGTTTGTAGGGGTTCGTAGGGGTTTGTAGGGGTTTTTAGGGGTTGTAGGGGTTTGTAGGGGTTTTTAGGGGTTGGTAGGGGTTGTAGGGGTTTTTTGGGGTTGTAGGGGTTTGTAGGGGTTTGTAGGGGTTTGTAGGGGTTGTAGGGGTTTCTAGGGGTTTGTAGGGGTTGTAGGGGTTGTAGGGGATTTTAGGGGTTGTAGGGATTTGTAGGGTTTTGTAGGGGTTTGTAGGGGTTGAAGGGGTTTGTAGGGGTTCGTAGGGGTTGTAGGGGATTTTAGGGGTTTGTAGGGGTTTGTAGGGGTTGTAGGGGTTTTTAGGGGTTGTAGGCGTTTGTAGGGGTTAGTAGGGGTTTGTAGGGGTTGTTGGGGTTTGTAGGGGTTGTAGGGGTTTGTAGGGGTTTGTAGGGGATTTTAGGGGTTTGTAGGGGTTGTAGGGGTTTGTAGGGGTTTGTAGGGGTTGTAGGGGTTTTTAGGGGTTTGTAGGGGTTGTTGGGGTTTGTAGGGGTTTGTAGGAATTGTAGGGGTTTGTAGGGGTTTGTAGGGGTTTTTAGGGGTTTTTAGGGGTTGTAGGGGTTTGTAGGGGTTGTTGGGGTTTGTAGGGGTTGTAGGGGTTTTTAGGGGTTGTAGGGGTTTGTAGGGGTTTGTAGGGGTTTGTAGGGGTTGTAGGGGTTTGTAGGGGTTTGTAGGGGTTGTAGGGGTTTGTAGGGGTTGTAGGGGTTTTTAGGGGTTGTAGGGGTTTGTAGGGGTTTGTAGGGGTTGTAGGGGTTTGTAGGGGTTGTAGGGGTTTGTAGGGGTTTGTAGGGGTTGTAGGGGTTTGTAGGGGTTTGTAGGGGTTTTTAGGAGTTTGTAGGGATTGTAGGGGTTTGTAGGGGTTGTTGGGGTTTGTAGGGGTTTGTAGGGGTTGTAGGGGTTTTTAGGGGTTGTAGGGGTTTGTAGGGGTTTGTAGGGTTTGTAGGGGTTGTAGGGGTTTGTAGGGGTTGTAGGGGTTTGTAGGGGTTTGTAGGGGTTTCTAGGGGTTTGTAGGGCTTGTAGGGGTTTGTAGGGGTTGTAGGGGTTTTTAGGGGTTTCTAGGGGTTTTAGGGGTTTGTAGGGGTTTGTAGGGGTTTGTAGGGGTTTGTAGGGGTTGTAGGGGTTTGTAGGGGTTGTAAGTTTTCGTAAGGGTTCTAATTTATTACAACAGCAACGATAATCTCACGCGAGCTGCTTGCAGCTCGCGCACCCATCAAACCTCGATAGGACTTGGAGAAATTTAGACAGAAATATGACTTGAAGAATTTTTTTTTTCTGTTTTTTGCCACGCGAGCTGCTTGCAGCTCGCGCCTCAATGAAAAATAAACAAATTACCAACACAAGAAAACTTCTAATCACAGGTCCTCGGTAGGTTGTTAGGTTTTTTTTTTATACTATTTGATCGTATTTGTTTACAAGAAAACTTCTAATCACATGCCATGGTATACACAGGTCCTCGGTAGGTTGTTAGGTTTTTTTTTTATACCATTTTATAGTATCTGTACGCAAGAAAACTTCTAATTTCATGCCATAGTATGTAGGGATTTGTTGGGGTTGTAGGGGTTTGTAGGGGTTTGTAGGGGTTGTAGGGGTTTGTAGGTTTGTAGGGGTTTGTAGGGGTTGTTGGGGTTTGTAGGGGTTTGTAGGGGTTGTAGGGGTTTTTAGGGGTTGTAGGGGTTTGTAGGGGTTTGTAGGGGTTTTTAGGGGTTTGTAGGGGTTGGTAGGTTAGGGGTTTGTAGGGGTTGTAAGGGTTTGTAGGGGTTTTTAGCGGTTGTAGGGGTTTGTAGGGGTTGTAGGGATTTGTAGGGGTTGAAGGGGTGTTGTAGGGGTTGTAGGGGTTTGTAGGGGTTGTAGGGGGTTTAAAGGTAGTTTTAGGGGTTTGTTACACTTACAACAGCTACAACAACAACACGCGAGCTGCATGCAGCTCGCGCCGCACGCAAAATCTAGTCTATATATTATAAAGCTAAATAACGGTGACTGATTGACATGTTTGTTCTCCTAGAAGGAGTCGGTTTAGGGGGGGGGTATGTTTGGGGGAAGTTTAGGGGGGGTGAATCTGACCAGAAGTGTCGGATTCGAATTTTGAATTTTTCGAAATGACAGCTGTCAGATTTGACAGCTCCCAAGCGGTGCTAGGTAGGGTTTTCAAAAGTTGTGCATCCTATAGAGGTGCAAGAAAAATTAAAAAAAAAAATAAAAAAAAAAAAAAAAAACAAGATGGCGGCTCCGGAATTGGACATTGAAAATTTGCCATTTTCAGACTCCACTTTGGCGGGGTGCTTTGTTCTGGCAACATTGGCGTACGGTGAATCTGTTTTGCTTCAATAATTGCCAGTATCCTGTAGAATGACGTGTAAGTACGGCTTTTTCGAAATTCAAAATGGCGGACGCTGTGGCGGCCATTTTGTAAAAAGCAAAAATTTTCCAAATTTTCCAACCCGAAAATGACGCTGTTGGCAACACCCGAGCCGGACGACTTGTATGGAGCGGTCGTGTAGAACGGTGAAGAGTGTTGCCTGGCGAGAAAATTTTCCCCATTTTTCGGGTAATTTCCTAGATTTTCCCCAAAAAGGTGAAAAATAGAAATAACGACATTTTTAATCAAAATTTGATGTGGTATCGTTTAAAAGGTCCATGCAAATGACATTTGACCATTTTTGTCGCTTTCAATTTGGCAACACTGGGAAAAAGCAAACTTTTTAAGTTTTGGGCCCGACTCGGCTACTTCCCATATTTTTCCACTACGAAAGTTGCCATGCGTGAATTCGGAGTATGCACAAGTGTTGCCACTGAACTGCTCCATATTAATTATTTTATTCATTTTTTCGAAATTCAAAATGGCGGACGCTGTGGCGGCCATTTTGTAAAAAGCAAAAATTTTCCAAATTTTCCAACCTGAAAATGACGCTGTTGGCAACACCCGAGCCTGAGAACTTGTATGGGGCGGTTGTGTAGAACGGTGAAGAGTGTTGCCTGGCAAGAAAATTTTCCCCATTTTTCGGGTAATTTCCGAGATTTTCCCCAAAAAGGAGAAAATTAGAAATATTTACATTTTGAATCAAAATTTGATGTGGTATCGTTGAAAAGGTCCATGCGAATGACATTTGACCATTTTTGTCCCCGTCAGCTGGCAACACTGAAATCAGGCGAACTTTTTTTATTTTTGCGCCCGACTCGGCTACTTTCCTTATTTTTCCACTACGAAAGTTGCCATGCGCAACTTCCGAGTATGCACAAGTGTTGCCATTGAACTGCTCCATATGGGAAAATTATTGGTTTTTCAAAATTCAAAATGGCGGACGCTATGGCGGCCATTTTGTAAAAAGACGAAATTTTCAAAATTTTCCAAGTGAAAAATGAGGCGGTTGGCAACACCCGAGCTGGACGACTTGTATGGGGCCATTGTGTAAAACGATGAAAAGTGTTGCCTGGTGAAAAAAAATTCCCCATTTTCCGGGTATTTTCCGAGATTTTCCCCAAAAAACTGAAAATAAAAAAAAATACAATTTGAATCAAAATTTGATGAGGTGTCGTTAAGGAGGTCCATGCGAATGACATTTGACCATTTTGGTCGCTCTGAGCTGGCAACACTGGGAGCAGGCAAAGGTGTTATTTTTGGGCCCAATTCGGCTACTTTCCTTTTTTTTCCACTACGAAAGTTGCCATGCGCAAATTCTGAGTATGCACAAGTGTTGCCATTGAACTGCTTCATCTTGAACATTCTATTCGTTTTTTCGAAATTCAAAATGGCAGACGCTGTGGTGGCCATTTTGTAAAATGACGAAATTTTCTGAATTTTACAACTGGAAAATGAGGCTGTTGGCAACACCCGAGCTGGAATAGTTGTATGGAGCGGTTGTGTAGAATGACTAAAAGTGTTGCCTGGTATTAAAAATTTCCCCATTTTTAGGGTATTTTTTGAGATTTTCCTAAAAATTTAAAAAAAATAAATAATGACATTTTGAATCAAAATTTGATGTAGACTTGAAGAATAGGACCATGTGAGTGACTTTTGACTATTTTGGTTGCAGTGAGTTGGCAACACTGGGAGCATGCGAGTAGTGAAATTTTCGGGTCCGACTCGGCTACGAGCTCAAGTTTCCTTCTACCAAAATTGCCATATGGCAATTCTGTTTATGCAGAAATGTTGCCAGTGCACTGCTTCATCTTTGACATTCTATTCGATTTTTTCAAAATTAAAGAATGCGGACGCTGTGGCGGCCATTTTGTAAATTTTGAAATTTTCCAAATTTTCCAAGTGAAAAATGAGGCTGTTGGCAACACCCGAGCCGGACAACCTGTATGGGGCCATTGTGTAAAACGATGAAAAGTGTTGCCTGGGGAAAAAAAAATCCCCAGTTTCCGGGTATTTTCCGAGATTTTCCCCAAAAACATGAAAATATTATAAATTATGACAGTATGGATTAGAATGTGATGCGGTACTGAAAAGGAAATCAACACTGAACCATTACCAGTATCAAGAGCTGTTTCCCGGTCAAAACGATTTCCTCCATTTTTTGGGTAATAACAATATAAAAAAAAGTTGGAATTTCAAATCAGAAATTTGACTTAAAGTTTTTTATTTTTTTATTACCACGCGAGCTGCTTGCAGCTCGCGCCTCAATGAAAAATAAACAAATTACCAACACAAGAAAACTTCTAATCACAGATCCTCGGTAGGTTGTTAGGTTTTTTTTTTTTATACTATTTGATCGTATTTGTTTGCAAGAAAACTTCTAATCACATGCCATGGTATACACAGGTCCTCGGTAGGTTGTTAGGTTTTTTTTTTTATACCAATTTATGGTATCTGTACGCAAGAAAACTTCTAATTTCATGCCATAGTATGTAGGGATTTGTTGGGGTTGTAGGGGTTTGTAGGGGTTTGTAGGGATTTGTAGGGGTTGTAGGGGTTTTAAGGGGTTGTAGGGGTTTGTAGGGGTTGTAGGGGTTTGTAGGGGTTGTAGGGGTTTGTAGGGGTTTGTAGGGGTTTGTAGGGGTTGTAGGGGTTTGTAGGGGTTTCTAGAGGTTTGTAGGGGTTTGTAGGGGTTGTAGGGATTTGTAGGGGTTTGTAGGGGTTTGTAGGGGTTTGTAGGGGTTTTTAGGGGTTGTAGGGGTTTGTAGGGGTTTGTAGGGGTTTTTAGGGGTTGTAGGGGTTTGTAGGGGTTTTTAGGGGTTGTAGGGGTTTTAGGGGTTGTAGGGGTTTGTAGGGGTTGTAGGGGTTTGTAGGGGTTTGTAGGGGTTGTAGGGGTTTGTAGGTTTGTAGGGGTTGTAGGGGTTTGTAGGTTTGTAGGGGTTTTTAGGGGTTGTAGGGGTTTGTAGGGGTTTGTAGGGGTTTTTAGGGGTTGTAGGGGTTTGTAGGGGTTTTAGGGGTTGTAGGGGTTTGTAGGGGTTTGTAGGGGTTTTAAGGGGTTGTAGGGGTTTGTAGGGATTGTAGGGGTTTGTAGGGGTTTGTAGGGGTTTGTAGGGGTTTGTAGGGGTTTTTAGGGGTTGTAGGGGTTTGTAGGGGTTTGTAGGGGTTTTTAGGGGTTGTAGGGGTTTGTAGGGGTTTTTAGGGGTTGTAGGGGTTTGTAGGGGTTTTAGGGGTTGTAGGGGTTTGTAGGGGTTGTAGGGGTTTTTAGGGGTTTGTAGGGGTTGTAGGGGTTTGTAGGGGTTTTTAGGGGTTTCTAGGGGTTGTAGGGGTTTGTAGGGGTTTGTAGGGGTTTCTAGGGGTTGTAGGGGTTGTAGGGGTTTGTAGGGGTTTGTAGGGGTTTGTAGGGGTTTGTAGGGGTTTTTAGGGGTTGTAGGGGTTTTTAGGGGTTGTAGGGGTTTTTAGGGGTTTGTAGGGATTTTTAGGGGTTGTAGGGGTTTGTAGGGGTTTGTAGGGGTTTTTAGGGGTTTGTAGGGGTTCGTAGGGGTTTGTAGGGGTTGTAGGGGTTTGTAGGGGTTTGTAGGGGTTTCTAGGGGTTGTAGGGGTTGTAGGGGTTTGTAGGGGGTTGTAGGGGTTTCTAGGGGTTGTAGGGGTTTGTAGGGGTTTGTAGGGGTTGTAGGGGTTTTTAGGGGTTTGTAGGGGTTTGTAGGGGTTTGTAGGGGTTGTAGGGGTTTGTAGGGGTTGTAGGGGTTTGTAGGGGTTTGTAGGGGTTTTTAGGGGTTCGTAGGGGTTTGTAGGGGTTGTAGGGGTTTGTAGGGGTTTGTAGGGGTTTGTAGGTTTGTAGGGGTTTGTAGGGGTTTGTAGGTTTGTAGGGGTTTGTAGGGGTTTGTAGGGGTTTTTAGGGGTTGTAGGGGTTTGTAGGGGTTTGTAGGGGTTGTAGGGGTTTGTAGGGATTTGTAGGGGTTTGTAGGGGTTTGTAGGGGTTTGTAGGTTTGTAGGGGTTTGTAGGTTTGTAGGGGTTTGTAGGGGTTGTAGTGGTTTTTAGGGGTTTGTAGGGGTTTGTAGGGGTTGTAGGGGTTTTTAGGGGTTTGAAGGGGTTTGTAGGGGTTTGTAGGGGTTGTAGGGGTTGTAGGGGTTTTTAGGGGTTTGTAGGGGTTTGTAGGGGTTGTAGGGGTTTGTAGGGGTTTTTAGGGGTTGTAGGGGTTTTTAGGGGTTGTAGGGGTTTGTAGGGGTTTGTAGGGATTTTTAGGGGTTTCTAGGGGTTGTAGGGGTTTGTAGGGGTTTGTAGGGATTTTTAGGGGTTTCTAGGGGTTGTAGGGGTTTGTAGGGGTTTGTAGGGGTTTCTAGGGGTTGTAGGGGTTGTAGGGGTTTGTAGGGGTTTGTAGGGGGTTGTAGGGGTTTCTAGGGGTTGTAGGGGTTTGTAGGGGTTTGTAGGGGTTGTAGGGGTTTTTAGGGGTTTGTAGGGGTTTGTAGGGGTTGTAGGGGTTTTTAGGGGTTTGTAGGGGTTTGTAGGGGTTGTAGGGGTTTGTAGGGGTTGTAGGGGTTTGTAGGGGTTTTTAGGGGTTGTAGGGGTTTGTAGGGGTTTGTAGGGGTTTGTAGGGGTTTGTAGGGGTTTTTAGGGGTTGTAGGGGTTTTTAGGGGTTTGTAGGGGTTTGTAGGGGTTTCTAGGGGTTGTAGGGGTTGTAGGGGTTTGTAGGGGTTTGTAGGGGTTTGTAGGGGTTTGTAGGGGTTTTTAGGGGTTGTAGGGGTTTGTAGGGGTTTGTAGGGGTTTTTAGGGGTTGTAGGGGTTTTTAGGGGTTTGTAGGGGTTAGTAGGGATTTTTAGGGGTTGTAGGGGTTTGTAGGGGTTGTAGGGGTTTCTAGGGGTTGTAGGGGTTTGTAGGGGTTTGTAGGGGTTTGTAGGGGTTTTTAGAGGTTTGTAGGGGTTTGTAGGGGTTTGTAGGGGTTGTAGGGGTTTGTAGGGGTTGTAGGGGTTGTAGGGGTTTGTAGGGGTTTGTAGGGGTTTTTAGGGGTTGTAGGGGTTTGAAGGGGTTTGTAGGGGTTGTAGGGGTTTGTAGGGGTTGTAGGGGTTTGTAGGGGTTGTAGGGGTTTGTAGAGAATGTAGGGGTTTTAAGGGGTTGTAGGGGTTTGTAGGGGTTTTTAGGGGTT
This sequence comes from Epirrita christyi, assembly GCA_951392215.1. Classification (NCBI taxonomy): domain Eukaryota; kingdom Metazoa; phylum Arthropoda; class Insecta; order Lepidoptera; family Geometridae; genus Epirrita; species Epirrita christyi. The sequence goes on from OX595861.1 coordinate 460,545, forward strand.
GTAGGGGTTTGTAGGGGTTTGTAGGGGTTTTAGGGGTTGTAGGGGTTTGTAGGGGTTTGTAGTGGTTTGTAGGGGTTTGTAGGGGTTTGTAGGGGTTTGTAGGGTTTGTAGGGGTTGTAGGGGTTTGTAGGGGTTTGTAGGGGTTTGTAGGGGTTGTAGGGGTTTGTAGGTTTGTAGGGTTTGTAGGGTTTGTAGGGGTTTGTAGGGGTTTGTAGGGGTTTTTAGGGGTTTGTAGGGGTTGTAGGGGTTTGTAGGGGTTTGTAGGGGTTTGTAGGGGTTTGTAGGGGTTTTTAGGGGTTGTAGGGGTTTGTAGGGGTTTGTAGGGGTTTGTAGGGGTTTGTAGAGAATGTAGGGGTTTTTAGGGGTTGTAGGGGTTTGTAGGGGTTTTTAGGGGTTGAAGGGGTTTGTAGGGGTTTGTAGGGGTTTTAGGGGTTGTAGGGGTTTGTAGGGGTTTGTAGGGGTTTGTAGGGTTTGTAGGGGTTGTAGGGGTTTGTAGGGGTTTGTAGGGGTTTGTAGGGGTTGTAGGGGTTTGTAGGGGTTTGTAGGGGTTGTAGGGGTTTGTAGGTTTGTAGGGTTTGTAGGGTTTGTAGGGGTTTGTAGGGGTTTGTAGGGGTTGTAGGGGTTTGTAGGGGTTTGTAGGGGTTTGTAGGGGTTTGTAGGGGTTTTTAGGGGTTGTAGGGGTTTGTAGGGGTTTGTAGGGGTTTGTAGGGGTTTTTAGGGGTTTGTAGGGGTTAGTAGGGACAAGTAGGGGTTTGTTACAATTACAACAGCAACAAAACCACACGCGAGCTGCATGCAGCTCGCGCCGCACGCAAAATCTAGTCTATATACTATAAAGCTAAATAACGGTGACTGATTGACATGGTTGTTCTCCTAGAAGGAGTAGGTTTAGGGGGGGGGTTAGTATGGAAGAAGTGTAGGGGGGGTGAATCTCACCAGGAATTAGGCAATGACATTTCGAAAAATCCAAGATGACAGCTGTCAGATTTGACATCTCCTAAACGGTTATAGGTAGGGTTTTCAAAATGACAGGGTAGAAAGAGGGGAGGAAAAAATTAAAAAAAATTGAAAAAAAAAAAAAAAAAAAAAAGATGGCGGCTTCGGAATTTGACTTTGAATTTTACCGATTTTCATACTCCACTTTGGCGGGGTGCTTTGTTCTGGCAACATTGGCGTACGGTGAATCTGTTTTGCTTCAATAATTGCCAGTATCCTGTAGAATGACGTGTAAGTACGGCTTTTTCGAAATTCAAAATGGCGGACGTTGTGGCGGCCATTTTGTAAAAAGCAAAAATTTTCCAAATTTTCCAACCCGAAAATGACGCTGTTGGCAACACCCGAGCCGGACGACTTGTATCGGGCGGTCGTGTAGAACGGTGAAGAGTGTTGCCTGGCGAGAAAATTTTCCCCATTTTTCGGGTAATTTCCGAGATTTTCCCCAAAAAGGTGAAAAGTAGAAATAATGACATTTTTAATCAAAATTTGATGCAGTATCGTTGAAAAGGTCCATGCGAATGACATTTGACCATTTTTGTCCCCCTCAGCTGGCAACACTGGAATCAGGCGAACTTTTTTTATTTTTGGGCCCGACTTTTACGCGAGCTCTAGATTCCTTCTACGAAAGTTTCCAAATTTAAATTTTGTTTATGCAGAAACCTTGTCGGTGAACTGCTTAATATGGGAAAACTATACGTTTTTTGAAATTTTTGAATACGGACAATTTGGCGGCCATATTGTAAAAAGACAAAATTTTCAAAATTTTCCATGTGAAAAATGAGGCATTTGGCAACACCCGAGCCGGACGACTTGTATGGGGCGGTTGTGTAGAACGATGAAGAGTGTTGCCTGGCTAGAAAATTTTCCCCATTTTTCGGGTAATTTCCGAGATTTTCCCCAAAAAAGTGAAAATTAGAAATATTGACATTTTGAATCAAAATTTGATGAGGTATCGTTTAAAAGGTCCATGCGAATGACATTTGACCATTTTTGTCGCTTTCAATTTGGCAACACTGGGAAAAAGCAAACTTTTTAAGTTTTGGGCCCGACTCTTACGCGAGCTCTAGATTCCTTCTACGAAAGTTTCCAAATTCAAATTTTGTTTATGCAGAAACCTTGTCGGTGAACTGCTTAATATGGGAAAACTATACGTTTTTTGAAATTTTTGAATATGGTCAATTTGGCGGCCATTTTGTAAAATGACGAAATTTTCAAAATTTTCCAAGTGAAAAATGAGGCTGTTGGCAACACCCTAGCCGGACAACTTGTAAGGGGCTATTCTGAATAACAATGAAAAGTGTTGCCTGGTTTAAAAAAAATCCCCATTTTCCGGATGTTTTCCGAGATTTTCCCCAAAAACATGAAAAGTAAAAAAGTATACAATTTGAATAAAAATTTGATGAGGTATCGTTCAGGAGGACCATGCAAATGAGATTTGACCATTTTGGTCGCTCTGAGCTGGCAACACTGGGAGCAGGCGAAGGTGTTATTTTTGGGCCCAACTCGGCTACTTTCCTTTTTTTTCCACTACGAAAGTTGCCATGCGCAAATTCTGAGTATTAAGGTAAGTATTAAGTTATTGATAAGGTCCGACGGTGAAACCATCGAGGAATGGGCGGCACGGCTGCGAGGGCTAGCCGTGTATTGCAATTTTGGCACGGAGCTGGACACGCTTCTGCGCGATCGTTTCGTGCTAGGCTTCAGAACGGGACATGAGCGTGATAAGCTTTTCGAATGCGACTCCAAGACCCTGACGCTCGCTGAGGCGCTGGAGGTGGCACAGAAGGCGTCGTGTGCGCGACAGGCACGCGCTGGTGGTTTGGGCACCGTCAGCGCGGGCGCCGTTGTCGTGAAGGAGGAGCCGGTGTTCTACGTGCGTGCTGGCGCGGGCGGTGCCGCACGCAGCGCCGCTAGCCACCAGGCTACCGGTTCAGGCGAGGCCAGCGCTGCGGCTCGCAAAACGGATGATGGCGGCTGCGAGCAATCGCGTTGTACAGTGTGTGGGTTAAAAAACCACAATGCAGCTAGGTGTAGGTATAAGAACTACAAGTGTTTAGTTTGTGGACAGAAAGGTCATCTTAAAAAGTTGTGTACGGCTAGAAAGTCTAATTTACATAACATCGGCACGGAGGAGACGAATACGTCTCAAGAAGGTGGCTGCAGTGAGTGTGAACTTTATAACTTGAGGTATGTTGACTGTAATCCTATTAAAATTATTGTTAGGCTGAATAATGTTGATACGTGTATGGAGTTAGATACTGGGTCAGGAAGCACCGTTATTTCGGAAAAGTTGTTTTTACATAGTTTTTCTGATCAAAAGTTGCTTAAAAGTGATATAAAAATGTGTCTTTACAATGGTCATAAAATCACGCCCCTAGGATATTTTGTAGCAAAAGTTACATATTCTAACTTATGTGAAAATATTAAAATATATGTTTTACAAAACGGTGGACCACCCCTGCTGGGCCGTGATTTCATGTCAAAGTTTAAAATCTATTTTGCAGCAACAAATAACAATATAACTTGTACGAATAAAAGCAGTGTAGAAGTGCAACGTCTATTGAAACATTATCCAGACGTTTGGAAGGATGAGTTAGGATGTTTTTCTAAGTTCGAAGTCGAGTTACAATTGAAAGAAAATGCAACACCGAAGTTTTTTAAGCCGCGTACGGTACCTTTTGCTCTAAAGGACAAAGTCGGTGAAGAACTGGATAGGCTAGTCAGTTTAGGTATTCTAAAACCGGTTAGTTATTCTGAATACGCCACGCCAATAGTTCCAGTTTTAAAAGAAAATGGAAAGTTAAAAATTGCGGGTGACTTTTCATGTACTTTGAATAAAGATTTAGAAATTGATAAGTACCCCTTGCCACGAATAGAGGAGGTATTTTCCAAGATAGGGGGAGGAGAAAAATATTCAAAAATAGACTTGAGTAATGCCTACAATCAATTTAAATTAGCGAAATCATCTCAAAAGCTGACCACCATTAATACGCACAAAGGTTTATTTTCATATACACGTCTCGTGTATGGCTTAGCATGTGCACCGGCCATTTTTCAAAAGGCGATGGAAACTTTGTTAGCAGGATTAGATGGAGTCAGTGTGTGGCTTGATGATATTTGCGTAACGGGGCCTACAAAAGAAATACATTTGTCAAGGTTGCGGGAAGTTTTATGTAGACTGCAAGATGCAGGCTTACGCCTACAAAAAGACAAGTGTGTTTTTTTTGAAGAGAGGGTGACCTATTTAGGTTACGTAATTGATAAGAGTGGATTAAAGACATGTCCGACTAAGGTTGAGGCAATCCTCGGCGCACCTGCGCCCAGTGACGTATTAGGAGTTAAAAGGTTCCTAGGGGTAGTGAATTATTACAGGAATTTTATTCCTAGTGCATCAGCATTACTGAATCCACTACACGAACTACTACGCGCGGGCGCTGAGTGGCAGTGGCGCGAGCGCCATCAGGCGGCATTCGACAGCGTGAAACGCGCGCTGGCCAGCGATCGAGTGCTGGCGCATTTCGACCCGGACGCGCCACTGGTGTTGACGGTAGACGCGGGTCCATTTGGTCTCGGCGCCGTTCTGGCGCACCGAGATGACGACGGACGCGAGCGTCCGATAGCGTTCGCCTCACGTTCTTTATCGGCAAGTGAGAAAAACTATAGCCAAATTCAAAAAGAAGCGACGGCTATTATTTTCGGGGTCAAACATTTCCACCAATACTTGTATGGTCGTCAAGAACCTTTTATCTTGAAAACGGACCACCGGCCTTTGCTGTCGATTTTTGGTAAGGGTAATGGCATATCTGTGACGGCCGCCTTACGGCTTCAGAGATATGCAATCATTTTATCGGCATACAACTATACGGCAAAGTACATAGATGGCAAAAATAATGAGGTGGCGGATTATTTTTCTCGATCACCGTTATCGGTCGCAGTCAGTGATTATGATGAGCAGGGGGAAGCAAGTTCTAGGTATTTTCTTTTCTTAGAGGCAAGCTTAGAACCGGTTTTATTCCGGGATATCAAACGTGCGATCGCAACCGACGATGTGTTGAAGACGGTAATCAAATACATGAATAATGGTTGGCCTAGGAAAATAAGTTGCAAATCGATAACGCCATATTACCAATGCAAAACCGATTTAGAAGTGATAGATGGTTGTTTATTTCGCGGCCATAGGATTGTGATTCCGACTGTCTACAGAGACAGAATGTTAAAAGAATTGCATTCGGCTCATTTTGGCATCGTAAAAACTAAAAGCGCAGCTCGCAGTAGAATGTGGTGGCCGGGTATAGACGCGGACATCGAGCGGTGGGTGGGCGCGTGCGCCGCGTGCGCCGCCGTGCGCAGCGCGCCACCGAGCGCTCCCCCTGCGCCCTGGCCCCGTCCCCCCACCCCGTGGCACCGCATCCACGTAGACTACATGTCTATAGGACAGGCGGTGTACCTGATTGTAGTGGATGCGTTTTCCAAATGGCTGGAATGTATTCACATGGACCGTGGCACTTCTACACATGCACTTATTCACAAACTGAAAGAAATGTTTGCTAGGTTCGGCGTGCCGAATGTTATTGTATCAGATAATGATGTAAAAATTAGCTCTGCGGAATTTCATACATTTTGTCGAGTCAATGCTATTGAGCATCTCACATCGCCGATTTATCACGCGGCCAGCAACGGGCAAGCAGAAAACTCGGTAAAAACTTGTAAAAAAATGATAAAATGTCTGTTTGCAGAAGGTAATTGTCAGAAAGATATACTTGAGAAGTTACAGGGTTTTCTGTTTAATTTTAGGAATACAGTTCACTGTGCCACTGGTTCCACGCCGGCTATGCTAATGTTAGGTCGGAATTTGAGGTGTAGGTTGGATTTGGTTTTACCACAAAATAAAACTGTCGATAATCACAATAAACCAGCGCCATTAAAATTAAAACGTAACAGATGTTTTCAAGTAGGTGAAACTGTATGGGCTAAGTGGTTTATTGCAAAAAAAAGTATTTGGAGCGTAGGAATTGTAAACAAAATTAAAGGCACTAGAATGTTTGAAATTCATTTTAAGGATTATCATACTAATTGTAACAGACACGTAGATCAGATGAGAAAGTTTACCAATACAATGGTAAACACTGATGTAACTGATAGTGAGAATGATAATGGTCCGGTCTGGATGTCCTATTCCGGCAGCTCATCATTGCCGCCGACGCCGAGTGAATCACCGCCACTGCCGCCGTCCCCGCCACACCAACCGTTCCCCGCAGTGCATCCAATCGGGCAGTCCCCAGCGACGCCGCCTCAGGTTTATCCTTCGCCGTCTTCATCGGCTACCGCGGTGGAGGAGAGAGAGAGGCGGGTTGCGATCGATAGTGATGGGAATAGTTTAGAAAATAAAACTGATAACGTAATCATAGTGGAACAGAGGGATGCGGACGTTGAGGAGTGGACGGAGGCATGCGAGGTGATGGAAGAAGAGGCTGAGCCAAATATGGATAGTAATCCAAGTAGCGAGAACTCCAGACCGGTCGAGAGTTCTAAGAGGCTCAGAAAACCTGTTAGTTATAAGAAATATTTCTAGTAAGTAGCATCATAAGTTTTTTGTAGTTTAGGTACCTACCTATATCAGCCTTGTCCATTGTTACAGGTTTCCAAATTAATGTTGGAGGGATGGACTATATCTGACATGTAATGTTGTACCCCCGTCAGTAATAAACTAGCTACGGAGCCAAACGGTTGTTTCATTACTGACATACACACCAATAAGTTTCTTCCGCATTTAATTACATTGATCTCAATGTAAATTTCAAGGTAGTGTAAGGTTCAAAATACGCATCTTATAATATACCATACATATATGTAGAAAAAAAAGATTTATAAAGTAATACAAAAAAAACTATTATCAAAACTTTGATAGGCTTTCCAGTAAAAAAATGAATTTTCGACTTGTGGCTCTTTTGCATTTAAGGAGCGAGATGACAACTTCATACTACACTTTGATATTGATATATTATCAGGGTTGCTACACCGAGTTTCTGAATCACAGCACGATTCACGGTCGGATTATAAAAACTAGTAGTTTTGCGAACAGAATACCTCAAGAGCACAAACTATCTTGTTTTTCGATAAAGTTTAAAAATCGCATCCATAGTCCGATCTAGCATATACCCAATCTTACTTGAACCACAAGTCGTTGAAACTCTAACAAATGAGAGCTCACGTAATATTGGTTTTCATTTTTATTTTTTCTCAAAAACTATATTGTAAAATAAATATATAAGTAAGTACATATATCAAGTTTCATCAAGATTAATTGAAAAATGCGACGTACGCGAGTACTTACGTACATAGGTACATACATCCGAACAGACGATAGCAAATTTTGCCATATTATATTGCAAGGACTTACCTTGCTTTGCTCGCTCGGTCAATGACTAATAATAATTTTTTTTTATTGCTGCGAATGAAGTTACGAAAGTATAGTTTTTACATATTCTTTCGTTGTTTTATTTTTATTTTATAAAACTGAAACTTGAGTTTCAATAAAGTACGTTACAATAAAGTATTTTCTCGAAGGTACCTACTTTGTTGATATTGCAAAGTATAAAGAACATAGCCGCAAATAACTTTGTAAACTATGATTATAACGAACGGTTGGCAACCCTATCAGAGCCAGCTCATAAAGCCTAATAATTACGGGTGACTAGCAAGCACTAAACTTGTGACGTAGCGTTGCCAGACCGGCAATGCCGCAACTTGTGCCGGCCTGGCAACGTCGCGTTTCGCAATTTTGGTGACAGACCCGAAAATAACGCGAGGCATACTTTTATTTATTTAGCGCCATCTTTCACTATCTTTCTCAAAACTCGGTGCTCGAGGTCCATTTAACCGCCATCTCTGTCAAATTAAACAAAACAGGGTGCTCTGCGTAAAAATATCACGCTTCGATGGTAGGTGGCGACTCAAAATGGACATTAAAAACACTCACACATACGTAAAATTGGTCGTATTTCAAACTAATTTTAAAAATTACCCTTAGTAAATTTTTATTTGAAACTACCATTTGCGAGTACGATAATCATTAGAAAATCGAAAAAAAAATACGATATAAAGAACGACAATCTGTGGATTGAAAAAATACTTAAATTATTTTGTATGGGCAAGGCAACGAGAGCATTCACCTTAAGAGTTCTTTTTCTTTTTGGAATATACGTTACATGTGTATGGTTGTTGTAGCAATTTGATAATATCGTAAGAAATTTATTGGTGGCTTCATTAACGTTAGAACATGGGTTAAATATATCAATCCAGTCCATCGTCATTAGTTCATTTCTTATCTTACAATTGTCTGTCTTGATCACTTTGATAGTATTATCTGTATTTTTGATAAATTTATGGCTAATGTTGGTAATTACAGTGTAGTGATCTGTGATGGTAGACTCACATACTACAGTAATAATATTTTCTCTAGTTTTAGCAAAACAGTGATCAATACACTTTCCAAATCGGGTAGGGATTAAGTGGGCAGGCATAAGTGAATGTGTAGCCATAAGCGTAAGATAGTCTGGTGATTTAACTTCTACATTTCCACTTTTTATATCTATGTTTACATCTCCGATTAGAAATAGGTTTTGTGGCGTTTTTAGTTTATTCAGAAGTTTGTCAAGCGTTACAAGAAATGCATCAATTGATTGACTCGGTGGTCTGTAGATACATACAAAAGCAGTATGGTTGCCGATTTCTAAAACAAGGCAGTTGGCTCCATCAATCTCTGGCTCACTAACTCTTACTCGTTGTAAACTATCCTTGATATATAACACTACACCGCTATTCTGGTTTATCACCTTAGAAGTTTTACAGCATGTATAATTCGGCAATATTGGTATAAAGGGGCAACTTTGGAGCCAACATTCGGTGAGCACAATAATATCTAAATCAGCGTCAAACCGCGACAGCAATATTTCAAAATCACTGAAATTGTCATTCACACTTCTAATATTTTCTTTATTCTGAGGTAGCAACAGTAATTGTTTTCTTTTGTTTAGAGAAACAACTTTTTAACTGGCTAGGGTCAGTTATTAGTAACGCTTTACCTGCTAAGTTGATTTTTTCATCGATCTCAGGAAGGACATCATTAATGTCATTCATGTTAACTTAATGCTTCTAGATTATATTTGTGTAGTTGAGTTGTGTAATTAGCTAATAATTATATATTTATGATAACTTACTACTTATTATACTGTTATTTAATATAAATACAATAAAAATTAGCCACTGTTTGTTGGTACAATGCATCATCCTAGACTATATCATAAGTATACATTAGAATAATATATGGATACATATAGAACAGATAGGTGAGAAAAATAAATTGATGAACAAGAAAAGTTATTTAAAATTTAAGGTTTTCTATATCAGTTTCACTGATGATACGAATACGTGGAGAACCCTCGGCCCTGCGGACAAATATTCTGCCAAGCGATGCCCAGCAGAACACGTATCCGTTGCCCTTTGCAAATTCCCGGGCAAGGAAGAATAATTTCTTGTCCTTTTGTGTTAGGCGCTCTGATATATATACTGGTTTATTCGTTCCCCCGATGCCCAAAGAGGATGTGTTAAACTTATCCGTCGGGTGTTCTTTGTTATAGGTCTTGAAGGAGTTTATGAGCCTGTCCCTCACGAATGTAGTAGTGAACTCTGCAATTATGGGTTTGCTGTTTTGGTTTGAGCCAATTCTATAGGCGTCCTTGATTTCGGAATTATCAAGTTTAATATTTAATTTTTCGGCGGTTTTTATCACTAATTTTATTATGTCTGTAGTGTACTGGTAAATTATTATTATTATTTACATCTATAGAATAAAATATATATAAATCATTTTATTAGTAAGTCTGTCGTCTCGGACATACACACCACGCAAGCACGTGGCGGGGGCGGGACAGGCAGTCTAATATCAACCGCCGTGCAGGGCAGACGTGGTGTGTGCGTTAGCGAGCCGATATAGTGTAGGATAGTGATATAAGGAAATAGTGATTTCTACAATGTCCACCTTTGATTCCTTGGGTTCCTGAGGAATGTTCCTCAGCTCGATGCTAGTTTCCTGGGCGCGACGTTCCAGAAAATCTATTTTATTTTCTAGGAGCTGTACTCTAGTATCCTGCTCCCTTTTTTCCACCTCCAGACAGTTCAAACGTTTAAGGACTTCGTCGTATTTTTCTGTCATAACATCCATAGATACCTTAACTTCCCGAAGAGAGGTCAAAATCGCCTCGAATTTTGAATCCTGCTCTGCTTTCAAAGTGTGAAACAAATCCAGAATATCAGCTCGGCTGAACTCGTCACGTTTGCGTTTATGTTGACCTGCCCACAATTCAAGATCTTGACGCGGTGTGTCCAGTAGTGATGACTCGGAACTAAAGTGCTGTAGGGGTGATTTAAATGTCGTCGGAGTATCTGCTCTAGGCGGTGAGCGAGTCACGCGAGGCATCGTTTGTTATTGTCAAGTAGATAAGCAAGCAGAATAATAGTGAAAAAGCCGATGGAGATTCTGGTAAGCAATGTAGCAATGTCAAGCGAAGCCAATTAAGTGCTACGCGGCAGGCGTCCCTTCACCCCTTCCCCTAGGCCTAGGCGGCCTTTCGCGCGTCATTTGTGCAAATATGCACGCAACTTTCAATGGCGTCGCGTGTCCAGTGTTCATATTTGCACATAATTTGAGCAGTTTTGTTGGCGGGCGTTTTTTTCTTACTTGCAATTATCTCAACGCCTATTGGTTGTATTCAGTGTGACGTTAGTTCATCTACCCATAAATTCTGACGTGTAATTGGTGCAACACTCAAGCCCAATACGGTAAAAATCAAAAAATTCAAATCAGTTCGTCATCTTTGCTCGCAACGTCGCCCCGTTGGCGCCACGGAGTTTTTTGGTATCGTGATCTGTTGTGTGAAAAATGACTTCAAGGAGCAACCGGTGATTGTTGTGATATGATTATTACATATATTTACTAGGAAAACAGTGTACTATATGTGATAAGTGGTATTTTTACAAAAAGTGGCCAAAATCTGTGTGATAAATGTGAATAACTTTTGACCAGTTTCGCGGCGCGGCGTGCGGTTTCTGTAATGGCGGCTTTTGTTTTTTGTAAAAGTTAGAATTGCTGTGTTATCATTAGTGTCGAAGTGAGAGAGTTTATGAAATGAATACGTAAATATATAAGCTAAAAAGTTATGGTGTTATTTTTGGTGTATGCTATTGTGAATCAGTGTATTGTGGCAAATGTTAGCTGATGTTTGTCAGAAATGAAGAATTTTTGAATTTACCGTGGTAATTTGGAGCTCATGTAAGTTTTTGCATTTGTCTAGAGCATGTTAGCTGTTAGGAAATTTCATAGTGAAAACAACGATGTATGATTCATATCATATAATTATAGCGTTAATATCTTATGATTTTTTTTTCCGATGGCCTAACCAAAAAAAAATGACGTCACCTAAAAATCTGACATAAGCTGGGAACTTATAGGTAGGGATTTTCCACGTTTGACGGGTTAAGTGATGTAGGTATTCTTAGAATGTTGCGCTGCACAGGATGATATCGTCAAGGTATACGTATGCGTGTGGTTCCATTGCTGGCCCTATTACCTTGTCTAGTAATCTTTGGAATGTGGCTCCACTTGAGTGTAGGCCTTATGGCATTACTCTGAATTGGTATAACCCTCTTCCGGGTACTGTGAATGCTGTTGCCGGTTTGCTATCTTCGCTTAACTTTACATTCCAGTATCCATCTTTCAGGTCGAACTTTGAGAAATAGTTACCCTTCTTTAGTTTCTCTAGGGTATCGTCGATTTGGGGTAATGGGTATGCGTTTTTCTCGGAGATTTCATTAATCTTCCTAAAGTCGATACAAAATCTATATTCGCCATTGTCCTTTCTGGCTAATACGACTGGGGAGCTGTATGGCCTACTTGATTCTTCTATTACCTCCTCTTCCAGCATTTTGCCTACATGTTCGTCTATTTTCGCTTGTAGCTTTGGGTTGCGTGGGTAGTATTTTTGTTTCACCGGTTCATTGTGTTTAAGTTTTATTTTGTGTTCCACCCACGTATTTCCTTTCGGACTACTGTCACTTTTCTCGAATTCTATTTCCAGCAGTTTTTCGAGTTGTTGTCGTTCGTTTATGAGTAAACAGTCCTCTGGGGGGGTTCTTTTTTCCCTCCGTTTTCATGGTTTCACTTGTATGTCTGGATTCTGCTGTCTGTTCTTTTCCCGAATTCTTCCCCCATTTTATTTCCATTCCTATTTCTTTAAGTATGTCCATACCTATTATGGCTTCTGATGCTCCTGGTAATACGTATATTACACGTTTGCTTTTCTCCTCTTTTATTTCTATGTTCAAGTTCAATGCCTTTTTGCTGTCGGTTATTGAACCATCGGCCATTGTTATTTCTTTGTTCTCCATTTCGACCCTTGTTGTTGCGTTTACGCATCGGTAGTAGATATTGCTAGTTATGTACGACCTTGTCGACCCTGTAACCACTATTGCTTTGTATGGATTTCCTTCGATCTTTATCTCCATGAATATTCTATTGTCTTTACTTGTTTCTTCTTTCGCTGTTGATGCTTTTATTGGTGTTCTGGATGAGTTCGATCTGCAGCAGTCTCTGCACATTGTTCCGATTTTTCCACACTTCCAGCAAAATATTATTTTGTTGTTTCTACATTCTTTAAAGAATGTCCTGTTCTTCCACAGTTCCAGCAGCATTTTTCTGGGTCATAGTTTCTCATGTACTTCTGCTTTCTCTCCAGGCTAATGTTAATGTTAAAGAACTCCCTTTTCCGCATTCGAACTCTATGTATGGTCCATTATGCGTGAGGGTTAACTGGCTAGATAGTTAGCCAGCCTAACTCCGTCCAGAAGCACAGAAGCTTCCTGGGGTCTTCGCAGGCTTCGCGGAGTGACCTCGGGTTGTTGAGGATTTGTTCACGTTGAGCTGCTACTCCCACGCATTCCAGGACTACGTGGGCAGCCGATTCTTCTTCGCTCAGACACCCCCTGCAGAGTGGACTGTCTGTGGCTCCGATGTTATAGAGGTGTTTGTTCAGGAGACAGTGGCCAGTGAGTGTCCCCACGATGGTACGAAGGTCTGGTCTTGAAAGGTTGAGTAGACGACGCGTGAGTCGTGGTGAGACAGCCGGAAGGGCTGCTCTTGACTGTCTGCAGTCCGTGGTCCGTGCCCAACGTTCGTTGTGTTGGTTTAGGGTGGAAGCCGCATCCAAGTGCGTAGCTGAGAAAAGGGTAGAGGAAGGAATGGAGATGGGCCCTCTGTGGTTGTTCCCGACCCTCTTCTAGCCAGCTCATCTGCGGCGTCATTACCCAGTGATCCGCTATGTCCCTTTATCCATTGTAGAGTCACCTTGTTTCCTATGGCGATTCTCTCCAAGGCCTGGTGACATTCGTAAACGAGCTTGGAGTTGCAGCTATGGCTCTCCAGAGCTCTGAGTGTTGCTGAGCTGTCGGAGAGGATCCTTACATTGTAGTCTGTGATCCCTCTCCTGTTCATTGCGGTGGCAGCTTCGGTGATGGCCACACATTCACATTGGAAAATGGAACTGTGTGTGCCTAGTGTCAATGATATGTTAATGTTGAGATCCAGCGAGTGTATTCCAGCGCCTGTTCCCTGTATAGTTTTTGAGCCATCAGTGTAGACACGGACCTCGCTGATTCCTGATTGATCTCTTTGGTCCTCGTATAGTTGTATGTGGTAGTGTTTTTGAAATATGTGTTGTTTAGGGATCTTATCACACGGGGTGGCTAGCAGCGGTTCGTAAGTTATCGCTCGGTTTAGAATGGATGCGTGCAGACTCCTAGTATTTCCCCACAATCCTAGGTGTTTGAGTCTGATAGCGGCCATGGTTGCTTCCTGCTGTATAAAGAAGTCGAGCGGGGGTAGGCCCAGAATGGTCTCAAGGGCGGCTGTCGGTGTTGTTCTCATGCAGCCCGTGATTGCAGAGCATGCGAGTCTCTGAAATCGCTGCAGCTTAGTAATTACGGTGCTTAGTTCAGTTCTGGTCCACCATACAATTGCTCCGTATGTAAGTGTCGGCCTGATTACGGCTGTGTATAGCCACAATGTTATTTTTGGAGAAAGCCCCCAAGTTTTCCCGAGCATCCTGCTACATTAAAAGAAAGTTGCACATGCTCGTTGCAGTTTATGGTCAAGGTGCTTATTCCATAGCAGCTTATTATCCAGTATGACCCCTAGATACTTGACTTCGTTGGTTAATCTTATTTCAGTGTTGAATAGCTTCGGGAGTCTCAGATTTCCTAAGTTTCTCTTGTGTGTGAACATAATGAGTTCAGTTTTTGTAGGGTTCACTGATAAACCATGGCTTGTACACCAGAGGCCCAATTCACTAAGTTATTTTAAAACTACACTGTAAGTTGACCGAATCGAGACTGAATTGTAAATTGACTGAAAGTTGAATTTCTAGTCCCTCATAAATAACAATTTAGTCTACTTTCAATTCATGGTGACCACCATTAGAGTAGGATAGTTATATATATAATTGGAAAGAGTAAAGAGAGACTCTATCTACTTATGCTAAAATTAACGAAAAATCTTTGAATCGTTCAAGTTTCGGTCACATTTCGATATAATCACATTACAGTGTTGTAGTTTATGTCAGGAGAATACCATTTCTGACATTTAAGACATCGACACAAGATCGAAACATGATCCGAACTCTATTTTAACTATTTTTTAGTTAGTGAATTGGGCCTCTGGTTTCGATTGTTCTAAAGGCAGAGCTAATGAGGTCGCATAGGATATTCTCGAAGCATCCGGTCGCGAGAATAGCAAGGTCATCTGCGTATCCCACCGTGAATAGCCCGCGGCCATTCAGTTTCCGGATGAGTTCGTCTACGACTATATTCCATAAAAGTGGCGAGAGAACACCACCCTGTGGGCAGCCTCTGGCCACTATGCCTCTGATAGTTGTGTTGACTGTGAACTGTATAGCTCTGTATTTCAGCATATTGTCTATCCACTCTGCTAGCGTTGGAGCAACGCCATACTCCAATGCTTGGTGTATGCTAGTACTTGTACTTGTAATTGTAGCGCAGACTCTTTTCCGCAACTAGGCCGCCAGTGGGCCCTTTTTGCGTGGCGAGTGGAGGCTGCTAATCCAGCCACCCGATGTCCTCCAGGAAGGCCAGCAGCTCACTAATGCCGGCGCAGGCCTGCCCGGGAGTCCTCGGCGACCCGAGGAAAGCTCTTCTCTGAGACGCCACACTGCTGCACTCCAGGAGCACATGCGCCGGCGTCTCGTCTGCTACTAGACAGCCTCTACATAAGGGGCTGTCAGTAATACCTAGTGTAAATAAATGTTTGTTAAGCATGCAGTGACCGGTGACAATCCCGACAACAAGCCGAATCTTGTCCCGTCTCAGATTGAGGAGCCTTCGGGAGTATTTCGGGTTTAATACCGGAAACGCCTCCTTCGACTGCCTGCAATCTGGTATACTTGCCCAAAGTTCTTGATGTCGATTAACAGTACGATTACGGATCCAAGAGCGTATTTGACTAAAGGGCAGGGGTACTAGGGGCTCTGGTCCTTTTTTTTTTTTTTTTTTGTCTGAGTGGGGAAATTCATTTACGAATAAGCCGGTCCGGGGGGACCGGAATTATGTGGGACTCGCCGCCCTGAAAAGGGCAGAATACCCACTAAAACTTCTCCGGTGTCCCTCTCTCGCCATGCTTGCCAGACCACGGGAACGAAATCCTTCCGCAATCCGACTGGCGATGTTAATCCCTCTCATACTGGGCGGCTATAGCCGCCATCTCAATCAATCATTCATCATCTTCCCCTCCCCCTGGAAGGGCTGCAAGCTGCACAGACACGGCGTGGTGACCGCGGCTGCGCAGTGCGCCCTTCCCTGGGCGGCAGCGCAACTCTTGCACATGGTCCTGCTGGCAGCATTTCCGAACCTCTCCTGGCCAACGCGTCAGCCCCATCGTTACCTCTGGAGCCGCTATGCCCCTTGATCCATTGTAACACGATGCTGTTTGACTTACTTACTTCATCCAGCAGGTGGTGACACTGAATGGTCAACCCTGAGGTATGTTCACTTTTCTGCAAAGCCCGTAGAACCGCAGCGCTGTCCGAGAGTATCCTGATATTATAGTCAGTTACCTTCCTAGTCCTACGCAGCACTGCGTGCGTAGCCTGGATAATGCCTACGCATTCCGCCTGGAAGATCCAGTTCCAGGCACCCAAGGCGACTGATGAGTGAATGTTCAGGTCCTCCGAGAACGTACCTGCTCCGGTTCCTGCTAGCATTTTAGAGCCATCTGTGTAAATTCTTAGTTCGTGTGTGTTGGAGCTATCACTAGGCTCCTCATGTAATTGAATAGTGTAGCCCCTTGAAAGTATGTGTTTTTTAGGTATTCTGTCATAGATAGAGAGTAGCAGCGGGTTTCCGTCAGCAAACTCATCCATGATAGTGGTATGAGTGGCACGTGTGTCGTGATCTAACAGCTTTAAAGCCCAGAGTCTGTAGGCAGCAGCTGCCGCTTCTTGTTGCACGTGTAGGTGAAGAGGGGTTAAACCTAACAAGACCTCAAGAGCGGCCGTAGGGGCCGTTCTCATACTACCTGTGGTCGCTACGCATGCAAGTCTCTGGAATTTTTGTAGTTTGCCTATACAGGTGCTCAGTTTGGTTCTAGGCCACCATACTAGAGCACCATATGCTAGCGAAGGCCTAATCACGGTTTCGTAAAGCCATAGGGTTATTTTAGGGCTGAGACCCCATGTTTTACCTACCATTCTGCGGCAATGCCAGAAAGAAATCGTGGCCTTCTTGATTTTACTGTCGAGATGTTTGGCCCAGTTCAGTTTGCTATCCAGAGTTACTCCCAGGTATTTAACTTCATCGGATAAGTGTAGTTGCGTATCAAAAAGTCTGGGAAGGCTGAAGGCCCCTAGATTACGCTTCTTGGTGAACATTACTAGCTCCGTTTTTGTTTGATTCACGGTCAATCCGTATTCCATGCACCATTTCTGTACAACCTTAAGTGCGTTATTCATGATATTGCATGTCACACTGGCAAAATGCCCTGATATCAGAATAGCAAGGTCGTCCGCATAGCCTACCGTGAAGAAGCACTGGGCGTTAAGTCTAGTAATTAAATCGTTGGCAACCATATTCCACAACAGTGGTGACAAGACACCACCCTGAGGACAGCCCCTCGCCACCACCGCTCTGGTCTCTCCCTGTAGGTCAGCACGAACTGCCCTAAGTTTGAGCATGTCAACGATCCAATCCGCCAGCGTCGAGTCTACCCTATGCTTCTGTAGAGCTGCGCTGATGCTGCTAAAGTTTGTCTTATCGAAAGCGCCCTCTATATCAATGAAGGCGGCAAGACAGAGTGTTTTGTTATATATATAATTAGCATAAAAACACCTTGATAAGAGGCGTGGCTTGCTGACTTCACTGCAGAGTGGTGCGAGCGAGCGTGGAGGGGCATGCGGAGCCTCGAGCAGCAGCCAGACGGCCAGTCGGAACTCTCTCACTTTTGTTCTTGCGCCAGACATAGATGGACGTTGTATTTCTTGTACCAATTTTGTTAATAATTTTCTTGTAAAATTATTTTTGAATAAAAAGGTCTTTTCGTTTTGATTTGTGTTTGTTTTTTTTAGTTCGTTTCAATCTTAGTTTATTACCTCAGAAGTGGGATTCTTTTTCCGTTCTGTCGGCTTTTCTTGATTTTAAATTATTTGAGTTTTCGAGATTGTTCTAGCTTTTGCTTGTAGTTTTTTTTTGTAAATTATGTCCACTAAGGGTAGACGTAAACGCGATCGTACGGCTATACCTGGCTTGGAGCAACAACTTCAAACGATTGTGGATCGTTAAATTGTTTTGAAAGATTCCAGGTTTCGCAGTGCGAGCGCAGACAATGCGGGTACTTCGCGCGACCAACCAACACCCGAGCCAGTCGCCTTGGTGGCGCCACCGCCGGACGCCTTGGCGGCGCCACAGCCGGCTCCTCTGAGCGGGCCGCTGCCACTTGTTGTACCATCTAGCGCAGAGTCTTGCGCTGCAAGTCTCGACATGTCTGTGCCATGCCCGAGCACGCTTTCCAGCGTCGAGATGGTTGTGGGTGAGGTAACGGAGAAGCTTGTGAGTGCTATCAGCGCTATTCCGGTAAGATCGATCCATGTTTTTATATCAAACTTTGATCCATCTTTGCATGATTTCGATGTGTGGTGTAGTGAAGTTGATCACGTGTGTACTTTGAATCATTGGGATGATCGCGAGTGTTTGGCTCGTATCGGTAATTGTCTTAAAGGTGACGCGAAAATGTGGCTAAACGAATGGGTCAGCAACGACCGTAGCTGGTCAAATTTCAAACGTGAATTCAAGTCGTTGTGCCCCCTTCGTTTAGATATCGCGAATATTTTGTTCGATGTAATGAAAACCAATTCTGACAACTACCCCACTGCGGAATATGCTAGGCGTTCTTTGTTACGATTACGTATCATCAAAGGTATGAGTGACGAGTTGATTACTGCTATAGTTATACGTGGTATTACTGATTCGCAAATACGTGCGGTCGCCACTAATTCAAAGTTATTGCCAAATGATTTAGTGAACTTTTTATCGATTTACGTAAAACCTGCTCAGATTACGCCGGTCCGTGCACGTGGTGCTTTTTGTAAACATGATTCCCAACCAAATTTGCGTAAGCGTGAATACAGTGATTTGAAGATTAGGTGCTTTTCGTGTGGTGGCTTTGGTCACAAACAG
>OX595861.1:1079533-1260853 GCA_951392215.1 Epirrita christyi
CGTGGTGCCATTAGCATAGAACACGCCGCAGCGCTCCGTCCGCACCAGCTCACTGGGCTCCAGCGATATAGCCGGCTCTCCTGCAACAATTGATTCCATCACAATATTTTATAAAAGGCAACTTCTGTCTGTCTGTATACACAGTTACAGCTCGAAGTGTCAATGACGGCTTTTTTAACCGACTTAAAAAAAGAAGAAGGTTCTCAATTCAACCATATTTTTGTATTTTTGTTATGCGATTACTTCGCCTATTATGATTTTGATGATTCTTATTTTGTTTTGGTAGTTCATACTTCAGAGGTGATCCCATATAAATTTCAAAATCGAAATTGATTCTGCGCTTTTTCAAAAAAGTAGGATTTTGTATTTATTAAAAAATTCACTTCTACACACTTACATGGCCACTGTGTGACAAAACTCCTTTTAAAAAATAAAGAAAAAAAAACTAAAGTATTCAACACACTAAATTCAATTTGCTTTTTCATTCTCTTATAGCATATTATTACCAATAATCAAAAGTATCTCTACTGAAGTGAACGTGAAATTGACAAAAAATGTGGGTCACAAAATGTATGGAACGCCATCATTCTTTTTTCATGAAGACCAGAGGCCCGATTCTCTAATTTAAAAACATTCAATTCGCAGTATAATCTCGTCTCAGTCGCACTGTCAGCTGTCACCTATATAGTAACTCTTACTTAATCTTCGCATGCATACGCGAAGATTAAGTAGTAGTTACTATACGATACAGTGCGACTGACACGAGATTATATTGTGACTGGAATGTTTTAAAATTAGAGAATTGGGCCTCTGATTAACGGTTTGAAAGTTATCCTCAGACTAACATTCACACATACACACACATACATAAACATACATACAAACACATAAATACATAAAATGCCAAATCACACAAGTTGAGTCGCTTCTCGTTCAATAAATCGATTTCCCATGACTTTGATAACTCATCATGCGTTCTCAGATTTGCGCCACCTCCATTCACTGACTTCTAGTCACTTTACAAGGATATCCACCGAGTGGAGAAAACCTCCAGCGACGACCTCATAAAATTAAGTGTCTTATTACGATTTAAAGAACATCCATACGTGGACTCGCGACTCTCAGCAAGAGCACGTGAATGTGTTTATAGTATGTAGCTTGTTACCACTAAAAGCATTGCACTCTGTTTGCAATACAAACAGTTAGGTTACCTTCAGTATCTTAACTACTCAGTCACATGGGATAAGTACCTACTAACAGTATTGGAGTCTAATCTAGCTAACCTTTGCCATTAGTATACACTCCTTCAGCAAACGTCGTGAGGATGTGGACTCCGGAGTACAGGACCGGGATTGTGTCTTCATTCACTTGGCCGTCTTCGGAAGATTGTATTTCAAGTATTGCCGACGAGAATTCCGGACTCCACGGAGATGCTAAGAACGCACCTGTGAATTGAAAAGCTGTATGTCACTAGCGCTAAAAGTTCTAGCTCATAGAAGTCAAGTTCTACCCTTTGATTATATACACACTAGATAGAGCTTCATGACACAAAAGCGTCGAAAAAAATATCAGCTAACTGTTAGCTGATAAGTCGCTTCCCGCCCCTCATTGTCAATTGTGTTGTCAAGGCGAACGGTCGCAAAGTGAATTGAAATTTGAGCTAGCAATGATGATTTGCGCCATAAAAGTGTGCAGAAATTACAAAGGACGTTTAAAACCAACTAGTAAAGTCACCTACCATCGGTAAGTATCCAGAATTCATAGTATTTTCAAAAGTATTCAATAAAAATAATCAACTTATTAGCCCCGATTATTCAACTCAAGCTTGACACTTTTGTCTGTGTTGCCAGTTTTTGAATGCTAAATTCCTTATGGTGACTGAATAAATGATTCCTTATAAAGTGAGAACGTCGATTGGGTTCACCTGCTTTTACTTTCCTTCACTTTTACCTATGAAAAGTATAGTAGGTATGTACAATATATCGGCCTCTGTGGCGCGGCGGGCGAAGGCATACATACGTTATCTTATCCACTCTAACAAATGCCTATAGCGATGATTAATCAAAAGATGACTGAGATGAGATTATATTGTGAGTTGAAAATTTAAAATATACAGGGTGTTTTTTTTTAAATGGGACAGTATGGGGATATCCATAAGAGATACGGGAAAACTGTCTTTGGAACCATTTGCTCATTTTCAAAAACGATTTAGGCACAGTTATTTTTTTGGTCAAGCGTGAGTTCTGCATAAAAATGAGTAGTTTTGATCAAAAAAAAAATTTATGCTTATCGACTCAGATACGCATAAAATGTTTTTTTGATCAGTTTTATGTTAGGATTGTTTCATTGTATCGGAAGAAAAAAATCTGAGCAGCAGAAGTTAGTCATATTTAATAAAATGTTTTCTCATACAATTTGTAAGTAATCTGATACATACCTAGGTTAATAAAACTATCGCAAAAAAAAATGGCCTCCCTCTTTCTTTTTCCAGGTACGGGTGTTTCAGAATACCTCTAGTGGCCTTAGACAAAGATGTTCTTATTAAAGTTTGACTAACTCCTACAGCTCTGATTTTTCTCATTTCACGAGACCATCAGAGTAGGAGAACAACATTCACCACACATCTTTGTCTAATGCCACTAGAGGTGTTCTGAAGCGTTTTTTTTTTTCAGTTTTTTCAGAATACCTAATGATCCTATAATTCACAGTCACTGGGTGAATATTACAACAAAAAACAAAGTTTGTTTTTTATTGACTTTTTTCCCACACGCTCGACATAATCACAATATCGCTAGTCTATCTATCTCTATTCTGTAAAAATCAACAGATTCCAATGTTTGTTTTCTAGTAACCGGCAAAACTTACTTACCCGAACATAGTCAGTTTTTCCCAATAAATTGGGAAATATGTCAGTAGCTGTTATCTTTACGCACGCAAACAGACACAAAAGCAATGACGTGACGCGAGTGTAAGACAAAGCTGCGCGCATGTTTGTGTGTGTAGACACGCACACGCGCTAGCAAAGGCTGGCCTGTTTCTTTTGTAGTGTTTGCAGGACGAAACTCTATCTAGTGTGTATATAATCAAAGGTTCTACCTTGATTATGTTGTTTCAATAATCCTATACTACAATACTACTAACCTACCTACTAATATTATAAACGCGAAAGTTTGTAAGTATGGATGGATGGGTGTTTGTTACTCTTTGACGTAAAAACTACTGAATGGAATTTAATGAAACTTTACAATAGTATAGCTTATACATCAGAATAACACATAGGCACATTTATAAAGATACTGTGTGAATTGTCCATAATATGACGATAAGTGTCAAGTAAGTAGGAAAAAATCTACCATCTGCGAGCTATTCTTAAATATTTGTACGATCTGCAGATATTTGTTCAGGGTGTTCTGGGTATGTTTCTATGTATAATAAAAATATATTTCTATGTAATGTTATTGTATTATGTATATCAGTTATCTAGTACCCATAACACAAGCTCTGCTTAGCTTGGGGCAAGATAACGTTGTGTTAAAATGTCCAGCATTTATTTATTTATTTATTCTGGCGTGCGCTGCCAAATCCGCTAGAGTTACACATATGTAATGTATGATGGAAATGTTTATCTTAAATAGTCCTACAAAAAAGCCCGCCACAGTATATAATATAGGTTATATTCTTTTCTACGCCACGCTAATATAAGCTACTCGAAATACTAATCCTGCGTAGACGAAGTCGCGGCCACCAGATAGTAATTCATAATAATAATTTAATAATAGGTAATTATTCTTTATTTGTGTAAATGTGGTACGTAGGTACAAGGTTCAATACAATACGCTAAAACGTGTGAAGGTTGCCGGCGAGCGGAGCCAGCACTTTCCAGGACGGAGCATGCACGTGAAGCACTCCTATGTGGTGATCTGGTTACGTTACCTTCCAGATGGCAGCGGAGCCTGGCGGCCAGCCAGTCGGCGGGTTGCTGGTGCAGCTTGAGCCAGCCGTGCAGTGGAGCCTGGTATTTGTACCCAGGTCGCCCATCAAAGCCTGAAATTGTCTCGCTCAGTTAATTTTTTCGACATCCCTTTAGAAAGGATAAAAATAACTTTTCACGCCACCTGCTCGACTGTCCAATTACATAATACCCAACCTCAACGTAACGTAAAGCATTATTTCTCTAGGGATATAAAGTTGTATGAAACTCCCAAGGCAATAAAGTGATTTGAATTTGGAACGTCAAATTCGTGTGGAAACTCGTGGAAAACTCTGAGTAAAAAAATGCCCATATGGCATTGTAAAGAGGTTTGTTCGAAAATCGAACTGGCCACCATAAGCAGAACTCAAAAAAAAGAAAAAGGTGCGTTTACAAAGAATGTGAAACAAAAGAATCTTTTGTTTCACATGTCATTTTTTTATCAACATGAATATTGCAATAATATTTACTGAAAATCACAGCTATGTGTATGTTGATAAAAAATATAAAACGATAGTGATTCTACTCCAGAGTTTATCAAGACAGACGCTTTAGAGATTATTAATAACCTACTACCGCAAAAACCAAAACAGTACTTTATTGTCTCGCAGAAGGTGTGAAAAGTAGAGTATGCTCCTCTGGAATAAAGCCTATCTTCGTCTTGGGCAGCTTGAATCCCTCGCTTTACTCAGGACTCTATATAGAGTCCCTCGTTACGCTCAGGGTTCAATATGCCACCCGCGACATAAGACTTAGAACATAACCTACTATTAGATTATTGCCAACTAATATAAAAGGCAGGCTTTAGGAGTAACTTTTCTACAATGGACCATATCCATACTATAAAACAAGAAATACCTATAATGAACCTATCAAAGCATACTATTTAGGTTTCGTTGACTACAATAAAGCCTTCGACACCTTTGGAAAGCATAAAGCCAAAAAAAAATTCGAACAAAACATGTTAGCATAACATACAATACAACACAACAAAAAAACGGTGGCTCCGACGATGGGAGGGTTCCCAACGAGTAACACTATGACCCTTGGACGAATAATCACAATTATTATTGTAGGTTGATTTTGGCCTTTCGCATTAAAAATTAACCAGTAACCAGTTAAAATTTCAAACTTGTTTTGTTTAATTTATATGTACGTACATACATGTAACAAATTAAAGAGTTGATATCTGATAACGCCATTTTCATTAATTTCGGCATTACTCATCGATAGGTTAGTCAATAAAGTCCTTCTCTAGTCACTCACACTAATACATATCTACAACTGCACACTAACAAAAAACGGACACGCTTCAAACCAAAATGCTCTGTCCATTGTGATAATTCGTCCAAGCTATGGACCTGAGGGAATTGGCGGGACCAACAACATGGCGGCGATTAAGCCAAGACAAGGAAGAGTGGAAGTCTCTGGAGGAGGCCTTTGCCGAGAGGCTGGTGTTCGTTAATTACATTTAATTTTAGTATATATGTAAGATGTAGCTATAATATCCAGTAATAAAGGCTATTATTATTATTATTATTTACATCCACGGGAAGAGAGTGAGGGGTATACAGGGTTTTTTTTTGAAATGGGACAGTATGGGGATATCCGAATCCATAAGAGATACGGGAAAACTATCTTTGGAAGTATTAAAAATAATATAAAACCGATTTTGGCATAGTTATTTTTTTGGTCAAGCGTGAGTTCTCCATAAAAATAAGTAGTTTTGATCAAATTTTTTTTTAATGCGTAGCGACTCAGTTTCATGTAAGGATTGTTTCTTTGTATCGGAAGAAAAAAATCTGAGCAGCAGAAGTTTAATAAAATGTTTTCTCATACAATTTGTAAGTAATCAGGGCCCCAATTCAACTCTAAACAAATTGTGTTTGAATTTTAATGAATTATCTCAAAATTTACACTTGACACTTTTGGTATACTATTTGGCCCTGGTACCTACATTAGTAAAACTATCACAATAAATTTTCAAAATGGCCTCCCTCTTGCTGTTTCCAGGTACGGGCACATTTCAGAACACCTCTAGTGGCATTAGACAAAGATGTGTGGTGAATGTTGTCCTATTGCTCTGATGGTCTCGTGAAATGCTGCTCTGATGGTCTGCTGTAGAAAAACAAAACTCAAAAAAAAAATTGTAATTGTAGTCAAACTTTAATAAGAACATCTTTGTCTAAGGCCACTAGAGGTATTCTGAAACGTACCCGTACCAGAAAAAAGAAACAGGGAGGCCATTTTGTTTTATTTGCGATAGTTTTATTAACGTATAACTTACAAATTGTATGAGAAAACATTTTATTAAACTTCTGCTGCTCAGATTTTTTTCTTCCGATACAAAGAAACAATCCTTACATGAAACTGAGACGATTTTTTGATCAAAACTACTCATTTTTATGGAGAACTCCGCTTGACCAAAAAAATATCTATGCCAAAATCGTTTTCATACAAAATGAGCAAATGGTTCCAAAGACAGTTTTCCCGTATCTCTTATGGATTCGGATATCCCCATAAAGTCCCATTTCAAAAAAACACCCTGTATACACGGCCAGACACACCACGGCACATAAAATTATAGGTAGGTATACAGCATAGCATAGGTAATGAAGTGGTACATACAGCCATGCGATGGCGCGGCAGGTTCCCGCGCGAAGCAGACGTAGGGCAGCCGTCGTTCGCAGCCGACTTCGCCCGAGCTGCCGTTTGCGTAGAACACGCCGCATCGCTCCAACTCGCTCGGCCCTGGTAGAGCCGGCTCTCCTGCAACAATATCACGAATTGTCACCAGCCGACGGAAGAACATTAAAAAAAAAACTTCATTTACATCAATGTGGTACGTACAAGGTTCTGATGTTTAGTTTATTTTGGTGGCTCACATTTCCCATGTTTGGGATACAAGTATTAACAAAATATAGGCAGGTTACAAAACCACCATTGTTACATAAAATACCAAAATAAATCACAAATGTCAACAATAAAAATAACAATATTAAACTAAAGGACGTCAAAAAAAAAATCTTTACTCTACCCTAGGCAGTCGGTTAGGTAAGGTTCGAAAATGTATTCAGCGGAAGGCGTTTAATGTAAGAGGGTAAGAGCGCTGCTACAAGAGCGTTGCGGCTGCGTTGCAGCGACGATGACGTACCGTGTTCCTAGATACAAATCTGAATGACATGCCACACAGGCAACGACGTACCAGCAACGCCCGTGCAGCGCCCTAAGGCGTTATAAATTTTGCCGCACATAGCATAGAGCTTTGTCCGCGGAAACATCTGAGATTCTGA
Source organism: Epirrita christyi (assembly GCA_951392215.1). Taxonomy (NCBI): domain Eukaryota; kingdom Metazoa; phylum Arthropoda; class Insecta; order Lepidoptera; family Geometridae; genus Epirrita; species Epirrita christyi. Next base: position 1,086,797 of record OX595861.1, read on the forward strand.
CATAATTGTTTTTTTTTTTTTTTTTTTTTTATGGCATCTGAGTATTTCTCAATTTTGCCAATGTCAAGTTATTGATTTAATCAAACAATGTCCAGTCGTCAAAGTCTTCTGTCAAGTCATGTTCTAGTAAATCGATGGCAGTTTACTAGAATGTTCCTGGACAATTTCCACCCCTTCGAAAAGACACGCAATACACTTATTTTATTAAAATTCACTACTATATGCTCTTTATAAGCTACACCGGTTAAAATGCCACCAAAATTACACGATATAACTCAAAAAAACACTAGAAATTGAAATAAAATAAAAAAGGACGACGTCTCCCTTCGAAAGAGCAGAAAAAGTCTTCTTGAGGGTTTGTAAATTATTTCTAAATCTTCAGAGAAGTTTGTATGAAAAAGTGGTTCTAACTAGAAAAGGAGTTTCAGCCACTTTCTCGTACAAACTTCACTATCCCATTTTAGGGGAAAAAGTCGAAAGTTTTTATCTCACCATTTACAGGGGGCAGCGTTGCGTAGTGTCCAGAGTACAGAACCGATAGTGACTGCTCTCCTCCGGATTGCAAACTTTTTATCGCAGAGCTGAATTCAGCCGTCCAGGGGGAAACCAACACAGCATCTAAGAATAGGGAATGGTTAATAAGTTCTGCTGAAATGTAAAATCTTTAAAACCCGTCGCACATTTTGACACTCTTTCTTTCTATCAATAGTTCTTATACAGGGCGTAAAAAGACTACTCCCGAAAACTGAAACAGTGCATTCAGACGATGATTCTGAAAATATTTAACACGAAAAAAAAGAGCTCACTTTTGGGCCGCTTTTTTCGTGTTTTCATTATAAATATCCATAAAATATCGTTAAACGGAACACAAAACCTATCATTAAAAACACGTTAATTAATAAAAACGTCAAAAAAAGCAATGAAAACCACATAAGAAACATTGGCGCTACGGGTCGATCAGCTGACCGGGAGCGTTGAACTCGCGCGGCCGGAATAAATAAGTACATTGCTGACTGACAAATACGATACGAAACGAAAAAAAAAGGTTTTCTCCGGTATGAATCACCTCTCAGGCGAAAGCTATTTTATATAGCTATGATATAGGTGGCTTTACCGGTACCTTCAGTATTCGGGAGCCGTCCTTTTATAAACCGTTTTCCGTTTCTAATATAAGCTAGTGCTCCTCATAATAAATAAACAAACAATCTATGCTAACAAAAATAAGCGTCGGAAAAACCAATTAATGGTCTTCACGGATTGATACAAATTAGCTAAAACTAAATAGTTAATGATTTCATGACGAGTCCAACCCACAACCTCTATACTGTGGACCGAACTGATAAATACTGATAAAATTCGCAGTACACTGCGCCGCGTGTTTTAATGTATTTTTCAAGAGCATAAATATTGAAAACATAAAGCGCAACGAGCTATAAAATCGTAAAGCAATTATCAGTTCGGCAGACAATACCCGGTACCTAATGGGGTGCCATTTTTTTATGTCATCAAGCGACTAAATGTCAGTAAAATTGACGTTAATCCCCGATTTCCAATTTAACTCTTTGATGACAAAATTTTATTTATTTATTTTATTAATCTAGGATTCACAGTTATCTTATACTAGTTTTTATGCATTGACAAAATAAAACTGAAAGAATAGATATAAACTAAAATCAAACATTAAAAACTAAAAACAGGTACAAACGTAGCTACATTTGTACCGGTTTTAACATTATTCACAATCGCATAAAAGTGTGTGTGTGTGTGTGTGTGTGTGTGTGTGTATTTGTGGAGTGTGAAATGTGAGCGTAGTGTGAGATGTACGAGTAGGTACACAAAAAGTGTGTTTGTATATTACTTAGGATATCAATACAAGTGCCTCCTCCAGTAGGTACATTTCCTGAAAAACGGTGATTTGTGACCTTTTTCATGAAATTCAGTGACATTCAAAACTCAGGGATGTAGTACAGTCAAATTAGGTGATTTTTTGCAAAAGTGTGGAACTAATTAGATGTAGTCATGAAAACTTTTCTAATTGTTTTGTATGTTTTAAAAATCACCTCTAATAATAAGCATCAGTAATTTCACCCTCCGGAACAGGGTGAAATAGGGTGAAAACCTTAAAATATCCGTAACTTAATGGGGGAAATAGAAGTAGTCGGTGCAGTTTGGTATAGACTTTGAACCGTTATGATCTACATTTGCACCAAGTATTTTTTAAATCCAACATACGGAACATACAAAAAAAACTTTTTGTGGTTATTACGGCTCCGGGAAAATTAAGGTGCAAATTGATAGACCTATCAGAAAAATGTTCGAAAAACATTACCAGGTTTGCACCATGGTGCGTCTCACGGAAGGCACTTTTCCATATTTTATTGTCGCTCTACTTCGGGGAAAATTAATGTAGTTCTGGAAATTGACTTAAACTTATTCATCTTAGTACTACATCCGCCGGAAGTTTTATACTGGTTTTTTTTTACGGAACATTCATTTGTTTAACACTGTGTTTCCTACATGCACGTGGTTTTTATTAAAATCATAATGCACTAAGACAGTCTCTCTATACGTAATTTAACTTGCATCAAGTAATTTCTTTCTATTTTAAAATTTACGGCCTTTTTAAGTTTGTACCTAATATTTAAAAGGTTTCCGTAAGCGCCAGAAACGGTGCAAACCTAGGATAAGCTTCTTTTCGTGTCATCTAACGTTTCCATAAGAATCCACGACTACACGACTTAGGTCCACACTTTTTGCTAATTTGCCTGAACTAATGGTACTTAAGCGGCCACTTACCTTCACTTTGGCAATTTCTCTTCGCGGTCTCCCAATTGGCTGGCTCCGTGTGCAGGCTTAGCCAACCGTCGAGTTCCGGGAAGTGTTCATAATTAGACAACCTGTCTTTGCCTGAACCTGAAAAATACTAGATTTACTAAACGGCACCTAATAAAAAAAACAAAAATAACACAAAGAGATAACAATCACAATTTAAATCACACACACACACACACAATCACATCTAAAAATTAATCACATTTTAAAAAATATTTCTTAAATATCATTTAATAACTATGGCTTGAACTGGAGCATCTTTGTAGCGCAAGCGCACACATCCACACCTATCGAGTGCGCACCTAGCTGCAACCGGTTATTGGTGACTGCACGGGAATACTACCTTATATCCCCTCTGTGATTGTGTCGCTTTTGTGTGCGTTTGATAGGTAGCTAGTTTATAGTTATGTAGGTATTTCAAATATATCATGCTTTTGTTTATAGATATTGCTCGTGTTTTGGACGTATTTTAAAGTAAAAACTTAATTCATTTATTTATTTATTTATCTAATTAGAACGGCATCAAATGCCAGTTACACTAATTAGGTAGGTATAGGCATATAATTACACACCAAGTCAACACATAATAATTAAATCTAGGACAATTATAATCCAGTCACATAAAAATCATCAGGTCAAGAGACAAAACATTACTAATCAAATTTTTTGTAATTAGTTTGTTTGATAAATAAATAAATAATAGTGGATGGATCAATCATTTCGATCAGTTTCAATCAGTTTGTTGACACTTTGAAAAAAGCGTAGAGACGGCCTAAAGTTAGGTCCTAGCGATAGCAACGTCTGTGGAAACGTTTAAAAGACATCCTATTTTCTTCTTCAGCTTCCGAAAGCGGGTGGAACACCGGTAGCTATGCTGCCTATGCACGTAGGTGCTTCCCCTAGAATGCCACGATGAATGATCTTGAGCCTCCTCCATCCACCGGCGACGTTTATAATGTCCTTAGTCCATCGAGAGGAGGGCCTTACTCTACCGCGTCGTCCGATTTATGGTCACCACTCGAGAACCTTTGTTCGTTCTGCAAGCTATATGACCTGCCCATTGCCACTTCAACTTGCTAATTCTGATAACTATGTCGGTGACCTTGGTTCTTTACGGATTTCCTCATTTTAGTAATTAATACTTATTCTTAAATAAAATATGATCCTAAAATCCAAACACCCAAAAATCTATTTTTTTATCCTGACAGCTTTGTTCAAAGTTGAAAATCGCATGTTATATTTGACGATGAAACTGGTATGCACTTCAGACTGTATTAATTTTGAGGGTTTTTTTAAATTATTCGAAATATACAGATAAAAAATATGCGGTTAGAACTATAAAATACAAGTCTAGCTATTTAATTCGTAAACAAAATTGTGTTGTTGGCGTTCAAAATTAATTATTGTACTTAATTTCCTGTACTTCGGTGAAAATAAAATTACGATATGGATCTAAGGCGTAAACGTTATTGTGCTCGACATTTGAAAGATAATATCTTACAGCAGGTAGGTACTCGATAGAAGATAATCTGACTCAACAGGCGATACAAAACTACTTACCTTCAATATCGGAGATGTAGAGAAAAAATAATACCAGGGTTGGTCTAACAAACATTGTTAAATAAGCTAAAACACACTGTTCTGACCGATAGGGACACTGAATACGCCACACAATTAGCTATCGATACTTATATATACCCGTGACACAGTGAAACCGCACCATTGATAAGAAATTCAGCCAAGTGCGAGTTGACGCACTGAAAAATAAAATGTTTCATATTTGTAAAAAATGAATGTTTATATGATCTGGAAATATTTGTTCCGGGTCTGGGTGTTATGGTACTCGTAGTTCCTGATACCCACGACACAGGGAATCCTAGTGTTCAGTAATCCTATTTTATATTCTGTTGTAAACTCATGAATTCGATTTTTGAAAAGAAATGTTAGCTATTCAGTTTTCTCCATGGCATCAGCATTCTCACCTTTATTGCTATAGACTCCAAAAACAGTATTTTCATAGAACCTTCCAGACTCCTTTCATCACCTCAGGGTGGGTCATCCTTCCTCAGCAGACACATACATCTTTACCTGCTCAACTTCAGGTTTGTGATTTCTCTAGTATAACACAGTAAACAACCATAAATATTGTTTGTTACTTTGTTTTACTAGAGAAAATTGTTAGTTCTTAATCACTCTGCTAGACTCGCCATAGTATTTGACAAAATATTTGAATGAAAAAAAAATGATGAAAGAACCATAGTGGTGAAAGGATTATTATACTTTTTGAATGCAAATGCTTGGTTTGTTGCTGAAAATATCAAAATCGCCATATGTATGCCTACAATATTTGAGGAGTTCCCTCAATTCCTCATAGATCCCATCATCAGAACTGGATTTTGAAAAAAATGGGACTAATCTGGAAGTGTATCTATTCAAATAAAAAAAGAATTTTCCAAATCGGTTCATAAACGCCGGAGATATGCGGTAACAAACATAAAAAAAAAAAAAAAAATTCAACCGAATTGAGAACCTCCTCCTTTTTTGGGAAGTCGGTTAAAAATTTAATTACTGTACCTGCATTTTACTTACAATATAAACTAATAACTTTGAATCAATATTTTCAATGTAAGCATCCTTTTGCTACTTAATATTTGGTAGGTATATTACGTTATTAAATATTATCAATTATTTATTTATTTATTTTATTGAGCTTATTTAGGGATTCTTTTAAGCTTAAGCTTCCTTATTTTTCAATCCTTCCACATCTTTCGATTTAACATCACAATCTGGATTTTTTGCTTATTTTGAACTATAAATCAAAAGTATTATATTTTACTGAAATAACTTTCGTGAATTATACAGCGTGTAAAAGGACGGCTCCCAAATACGGAAGGTACCGGGTAAAGCTATATAATAGCTTTATATATATTATATATATATAGCTATATATATATATATATATATATATATTATATAGCTATATATATATTATATATAGCGTTATACATATATATATATAGCTATATATAACGAGTTTTTAATGATGAAAATTAGGATTTTGTTTCCAATAAAATGCATTATAAAAAAATGCAAATTAAAATTGGAACAATTACTAAAATTAAGTTAGGAAAACAGACTCTGAAAATGTGCCAGAAGCTTAATTTTCATTTTTCCATGCTACGCCGTAGCATGACGTAGCACACGACCTATGATATCCCACGATTTCTAGAGTGTTCAAATCGTGGGCTATCATAGGTACCAAATTAGAGAAAATCATAAACGTAGTCTTACTCATAAATGAGTATACTTACTAACGTTTTGTCTCTCCCAAGGGGCCCAAAGGGGGTCGCCAGAATTTTTCAAACCTTAAAGGGGTCGCGTATTCAAAGAGATTGAAAAACACTACTCTAGAAAATACAGTCTAACAAGCGGCTTAAATTTTTGCTGCTTTTTATTCAAAATATTCACGGTCTAAAACGCTTATAAATAGAAACGTCAAAAAAAGCAATGAAAACCACATAAGAAATATTGGCGCTACGGGTCGATCAGCTGACTGGGAGCGTTGAACTCGCGCGGCCGGAATAAATGCGTACATTGCTGGCTGACAAATACGATACGAAACGAAAAAAAAGGTTTTCTCCGGTATGAATCACCTCTCAAGCGAAATCTATTTTATATAGCTATGATATAGGTAGCTTTACCGGTACTTTCAGTATTCGGGAGCCGTCCTTTTACACGCTGCATGTACGAGAAAACTGTGAGACCTATAGATGTAAGGCCGGTTTAAACCCAACTAAACCAATCCGTTTAAAAGGAAAAACCCGTTTAAAACGGGTCTAAATCCCGGGTTAGTTCTAGTTGGTCAGTCCGACCAAGCCTACCTACCTAAGTTATAAAAACTCTATTGATAAGTTATAAACCCTGTGTTTGTAAATTAATTTTTTTTCCATTGTTTTTACACGATTTGGGTCGGTTTAAATCGAAAGCTACATAAACTAGTATGTATACAGGGTGTTTTTTTGAAATGGGACAGTATGGGGATATCCGAATCCATAAGAGATACGGGAAAACTGTCTTTGGAACTATTTACTCATTTTGTGTGAAAACGATTTTGGCATAGTCATTTTTTTGGCCAAGCGTGAGTTCTCCATAAAAATGAGTTGTTTTGATTATTTTTTTTTAATGCGTATCGACTCAGTTTCATGTGAGGATTGTTTCATGATACTAGAAGAAAAAAATCTGAGCAGCAGAAGTTAGCCAAATTTAATAAAATGTTTTCTTGTACAATTTGTAAGTAATCTGGTACATTACGTTAATAAAACTATCGCAAAAAAAAACCCTCTTTCTTTTTCCAGATACGGGTACGTTTCAGAATACCTCTAGTGGCCTTAGACAAAGATGTTCTTATTAAAGTTTGACTAACTTCTACAGCTCTGATTTTTCTCATTCCACGAGACAACAACATTCACCACACATCTTTGTCTAATGCCACTAGAGGTGTTTTGAAATGTGCCCGTACCTGGAAACAGCAAAAGGGAGGCCATTTTGAAAATTCATCGCGATAGTTTTATTAACTTAGGTACCAGATTACTAACAAATTGTATGAGAAAACATTTTATTTTTAACCGACTTCCCAAAAAAGGAGGATGTTCTCAATTCGGTTGTACTTTGATTTTTTTTTTTTACCGTTAATGTTTGTTACCTCATATCTCCGGCGTTTATGAACCGATTTGGAAAATTATTTTTTGAATTGAATAGATATACTTCCAGATTGGTCCCATTTTTTTCAGAATCCAGTTCTGATGATAAAATCCATGAGGAATTGAGGGAACTCCTCAAATATTGTAGGCATACATATGGCGATTTTGATATATTCAGCAACAAACCAAGCATTTGCATTCAAAAAGTATCATAACCCTTTCACCACTATGGTTCTTTCATCATTTTTTTTCCATCCAAATATTTAGTCGAATACAATGGCGGAAGTCGGTTTTTTAAATAAAAAGTTATTGACTAACTTCTGCTGCTCAGATTTTTTTCTTCCTGTATAATGAATCAATCCTTATATAAAACTGAGTCGATACGCATTTAAAAAAAAAAACATCCAAAACAACTCATTTTTATGGAGAACTCACGCTTGACCAACAAAATAACTGCCAAAGTCGTTTTCATACAAAATGAGTAAATGGTTCCAAAGACAGTTTTCCCTTATCTCTTATGGACTCGGATATCCCCATACTGTCCCATTTAAAAAAAACACCCTGTATAGGTACTTTCTATTGGTTTTCTATAAACGAATTAAAATGTCAGGTGACCAAAAATTGCCCATAATGAAGTGTAAAACACATTTCTTTTACTTTTGTAGGCGAGTTTTCAACCGTTTATAACGATTTATTTGCGGTTTATAACAGCAACATTTGATTTAAAACGTTTTAAAATCTGTTGTTTTACATCTATCCCTTATACACCTCGAGCAACACGGACTTCCTGCCGCGGACCGGAAGGGAGTAGCCTTAGCGATATATTACCATTCAAATAGTTTTCAGTCATTTTTTGCGGGGGGGAAATGTGCACACAAGCGCAATTCCGCATATACACATCCAAATACAACACTGTAATGACGACACTCACACTAACAAACCTTGCACAGAATAACAACTAGTTATATTAAACGCATATGCCTACTTTGGCTTGTAGTTTGACAGAGGGGAACGCTGCGAATGGCTACTACCTTCCGTGTTAGTTGCTCGAAGCATATACATAATAATATGACAGTGGATTGATGTAGGTAGTCATTATGGAGATAATAAGTTACAAACACATTCATAATTATACATTATTTTCAATTATTATTCAATCTTTCAATCAATAATTGTGTTTATCGGGTGCGATTGCTGATTTGTATTTTTTTTTTGGGTTCCGTCATAAAAACCATGTAGGTATTCAGTTTTCATAGCATTATAAATGAGCCCATGTTTAACCTACAGATTTGCGAGCAAAAATAAGAACAAGTTTTCCTAGACTTAGCTAGATCAGGTAAGTATTCCTCCTCAGCGCAGCTCTGGTGGAAACGGCTTAGCGAGCTAGGTTTTTATACGTACAAAACAAGTGAGGTGCGTGCAAGGAATGTGTTGCGAGGGATTGTGCGACAGATGTGCGCGAGAGAAAGAGAGAAACTACTAGCTGTCAGTCTGAAAAGAGTCCGCTACACATCCTCGCACTGCTCAAGCTCATCTACCTCGCACAACCTCCCTCCGCTGACTTCCCCTTCTACCAAACTTTCCCCCCCCCTCCCCTCTTGAGTATCCCTGACCTTGGGTGTCATGGGGGAGTCTAAGACATTATAAACGTCGCAGGAAGTCGGTGGACGGTTGGTGCGTCGAGGCATTCTAAGGGCATATGTCCACTATGTCCAGCAGTGGATTTCTACAGGCTGATGATGATGATAGTAGGTAGGGAACCTTCTGTGCGCCGACTTCCGCTTGGCTGAATTTCTTATCAGCGGTTCACCGTGTCAAGGGTCTAAACGTTAGATAGTGAATTGTGTGGTATTAGTTTTCGGTGTCCCTAATCGGTCAGAACAGTGTTCTTTTTACTTCAGAACTTTGAAAAATGTTTGTTGGATCAACCCTTTTATTATTTTTGCTCTACATATCCGATATTGAAGGTAAGTGACTATTTACCAACGATCTTCTATACTTTCTAAACATGTATCTGCTACTTATATTATAATGTTGAGTCAGTTAGTCTTCTATCGAGTTCCTATCTACTATAGGTAAGAAATTCGAATACAATAACGTTACGCATAAAGTAAGATCCAATCGCAGATTTGATTTTCACTGAAGTAGGTACAGGAAATCAAGTAAAAAAAATATAATAATTAAAAATGTGCTAAAAAAATGCACCTCAAGATGGGCAATGTAAATATACAGGGCCTTATTCATAATAATTTTTTAAACCTATTTTAGTTAAAATATGTTTTGTCTTGTTTTGACTATGACATTAAAATAGGTTTAAAAAATTATTATGAATAAGGGGGATAGCCTACAGAGTGGCCCAAACGATGACGTACTATGAGCTCATAAAGCGGTTCACTTCAATTAGAATTAGAATTATTAGAATTAGAATTATTTATTTCAGACACAGATAGAAAGCGAACAGTATACACCAAAATGCTAACCATCTTAATTAGAACTTAAATATACTCTTAGTGAATTAAAAATACAACATAGACTATCATTAAAAATAAAAAATAATCAAAAACTATTTAATACACAATATCGGTTCGTCGTTGGTATCGTTCATCATTGAATAACTTTCATCGCAGAAGTCTATTATTCTGCTACTGTGTCTTTAAATACAGCATGTAAAAGGACGGCTCCCGAATACTGAAGGTACCGGTAAAGCTACCTATATCATAGCTATATAACTTTTCATTTAAAAAACCGACTTCCGCCATTGTATACGACTTAAAAATTTTGGATGAAAAAAAAAATTATGTAAGAACCATTGTGGTGAAAGGATTATGATACTTTCTGAATGCAAATGCTTGGTGTTTTGCTGAAAATATCAAAATCGCCATATGTATGCCCACAATATTTGAGGAGTTCCCTCAATTCCTCATGGATCCCATCATCAGAACTGGATTCTGAAAAAAATGGGACCAATCTGGAAGTATATCTAATCAAATAAAAAAATATTTTTCCAAATCGGTTCATAAATGCCGGAGATATGCGGTAACAAACATTAAAAAAAAAAAAAAAAAAAAAAAAAAAAAATACAACCGAATTGAGAACCTCCTCCTTTTTGGGAAGTCAGTTAATAAAATAGCTTTCGCCTGAGAGGTGATTCATACCGAAAAAAACTTTTTTTTTCGTTTCGTATCGTATTTGTCAGCCAGCAATGTACGCATTTATTCCGGCCGCGCGAGTTCAACGCTCTCGGTCAGCTGATCGACCCGTAGCGCCAGTAATTCTTATGTGGTTTTCATTGCTTTTTTAGACGTTTTATTTATTAACGTGTTTTTAATGATGGAAATTAGGTTTTTGTGTTCCTTTAACGATATTTAATGGTTATTTATAAAGAAAACACGAAAAAAGCGGCCCAAAAGTGAGCAATTTTTTTTTGGTTTTTTTCAGCTTAAATATTTTCAGAATCATAGTCTGAATGCACTGTTTCAGTTTTCGGGAGAAGTCTTTTTACACCCATTATAGCTGCGGACATCACAGAACCGATATTTTGTACTGAATAGTTTTTTAACTGAATCGCTATAAGAGCTCATGGTAAGGCCTCTGTACCTACCGAGACTTCTGAATCACCCTTATGTATGTGGCCCACTGAATCCTCAACTCTAAAGTTTGGTTCGCATTACCAGTGTTAAAAATTTGATTCAGCAAAAGAATAGAAGGAATAGAATGGAATGGAATATACCAAATAGATTAGGCGTTCATCTTATCCTACCCAGACCAACGACTGCCAAAGAGCCGTACCAAGTTTGATATAACATAACAAATATATAAAAATACAAAGTCCTGATCCCACACTAGGATTCCCAGTTTCGTGGGTATCAGGAACACGAATACCATGGTACCAATAACACTCAGACTCGAAACAAATATTTGTAGATCATACAAACATTTGTCCCGCTGCGGGAATCAAACACGCAACCTCTTGCATTTCAGCCGACTCGCCTGCCGCGCCACAGAGATCGTCGAGTACTAAAATACTACAAAGTCAAAGTCAATGTCAAAAATAATTTTATTCATTGAAATCACAAGGGGACTTTTTCTGCTCTTTCGAAGGGAGACGTCGTCCTTTTTTATTTTATTTCAATTTCTAGTGTTTTTTTGAGTTATATCGTGTAATTTTGGTGGCATTTTAACCGGTGTAGCTTATAAAGAGCATATAGTAGTGAATTTTAATAAAATAAGTGTATTGCGTGTCTTTTCGAAGGGGTGGAAATTGTCCAGGAACATTCTAGTAAACTGCCATCGATTTACTAGAACATGACTTGACAGAAGACTTTGACGACTGGACATTGTTTGATTAAATCAATAACTTGACATTGGCAAAATTGAGAAATACTCAGATGCCATAAAAAAAAAAAAAAAAAAAAAAAACACAAGGATAATTTTGAATCGTCTTATAAACTAAAATTACTCCTGTTCCGATGCGATCAAGCTTAGAAGAATAAGGCAACAAACACGGCTCGGCTTACATAAATGGTCCGTCTTACCAATAGGTGAGAAGCGCCTCACAGTGGGCTGGAAATCGGCTTTCATAGACTTAGGGATTTCAATTTGCAAGTGCTTGATTTTTTTCCGGATGTCGCTTCTATTAGTCATTACTATGTACAAAAATGACACCCGAGTTAATTCTGCCCAAAAACGAAGGAAATATATTTTTTTTACGAAAAATTTGTATGAAGCTAGTATGAAAAATCGAATTATCTCCTAAACGGCATGTTTAACCGTAATATCCTTGGAGGTGGTCATAGTGCTAATTATTTATGATTTTTTGGTTGCCGATTTGACGAAAAATTTCATGCCGTTTTTTTTTAAAAAATATTTTTATTTATTTTTACATGTAAAACGATCCCTTTTAGTGTCCAAGTTAAAAAGTTCGATATGTTATAAACCCAAATATTAAGAACACAGAAAACAAGAAAAATGAAATAAAAAAATTGCTGTTTTTTGACACATTTTTAGTAATTTAAATAAAAATAGATTATCAAACTCTTATTTAAGTAACATATAAAGTTATATTATATACAAAATAATTTAATTTAAGGAATTAATACTAAGCATTTGTAAAATAAAGTAAAACTAGTGGTTCGCCCCGAACTGAGACCTCGCGATAACACCTTTATCAGCCACTACTTAACCAAGTAATTTCCATTTTTAACCGACTTCCCAAGAAAGGAAGAAGAAGAAAAGGAAGGTTCTCAATTCGGTTGTATTTTTTTTTTATGTTTTTTACCGCATATCTCCTGCGTTTATGAACCGATTTGGAAAATTCTTTTTTTATTTGAATAGATATATTTCCAGATTGGTCCCATTTTTTTCAGAGTCCAGTTCTGATGATGGAATCCATGAGGAATTGAGGGAACTCCTCAAATATTGTAGGCATACATATGGCGATGTTGATATTTTCAGCAACAAACGAAGCATTTGCATTCAAAAAGTAGAATAATCCTTTCACCACTAAGGTTCTTTCATCATTTTTTTTTCATCCAAATATTTTGTCGAATACAATGGCGGAAGTCGGTTTTTTAAATGAAAAGTTATTCTATTATTATTTTTGAAAATTTTCATCTCGAGGTCTACCAGTACAGTACAGGATCTATCAGTAACAACTCTAATTTCCTACACATCATCGAAATAACCTTTGAATAGGGCTAAGCAACGGGGCGTAATACTACATACCTATTAGTACCAATATCAAGTACCTGACGAATTAATTGATAACGTCCTTTTGACGAATACCATAGAACTCCAGCGTGATTCAAATTCCTTGAAATGGGAGGTCTACAATGGATGTTATATTGGTTTCTGTTTTATGGAGTACAAGTTTCTAAATTCTTCAGTTTCAGTCTTTTTCCTGTAGTTGTGACACAAAAGCCACAAGCATACCAAATTTCAGCATTGTGGGATTGCTGGAAGTACCCTATAATTTTTGATTTTTACGTTTTTTATTTTCCCTAATATCTCAAAAACTACTAAAGCTAAATACTTATTAAAAACAGTTTCGAAATGTCCAACCAAAGCGCTTTCATTGGACACCTCACTTGATCTGACTGTCTCACTTTTATTTTTTTTACCCCCTCTTGGACCCCAATATCTCAGCAACACCCTGACCGATATAGCTCATAACCTTACCTACAAATTGTACCAATATTATCTACCCCCATACCAAATTTCATGAAGATCGGATTAACGGTTTGGAAGTTTTCATCAGACAAACATACATACATACATACATACTTGACTCAGAGAACTCGCTTCGCTCGTTCAATAAATAAAAAAAAACAAAATATCAATATATATTACAAAAAAAAACCCAAATACACTCAAATACAAATTTACAAATATGTACATATATAATTTTTTTACAAATTTTCCTTATAACTCTCGTTGTCAGACTCCAATTCTGAGTCAGCATCCAGATTGGATATATCCAAAAACTCGAACTCAGTTTCCTGAAATTGAATTAAGTCGAGAGTTTCAGCAAAAAAGCTCTGCATTTTCTTGGTATCTAACTTAGGCCTTTGTGCACTTAGCAAAGGATCCGAAGAAACAACAAGCATATTTAAAATGTCTTGATTGGAATCCTGCCTGCTTCTTTTCCGTGAATGATGTTCTCGAAACCTCCTAAAATCTTTGTTTCGAGACTCTGAGGCTTCATCCGAGAGAGTCCCAATCGGCACAATATTATTTTTCTCGATTATGTCAGCCCCATGGATTAATAATTTATGAACGGTTGACGACATGTAGTACCAGTCGTATAATAATACGTACTTTTCTGCTGTTTTGCGGGCATAATCTCTAAATTTTATTATATCGACCTGCTCTCCAGATGTAATTTCTTGTAAAATTACAGCAAATCTTTTGATGTGGTCTTCATCCAAACCGGTTATAGCTGCGGTTTTATTAGAAAACTCAAAGAATTTTCTTGCAGTATTCCCGTCATTGGTGGTTCCCGAGCCTTGTTTTACTATATCAATCAACAGATTGAGCTCATCTTTGAATTTATTTTGAATTATTTTCTTCCTTGTCTGTAGCATTTCTTTGTGCTCATCACTTCTCGCTGCCCACCGTTTGAAGTCGAGCCTGTATGCAATGTGTAACAGACATTCCATACAATTTATACTGGCGTGTAGGGATGACAAGCCAAATTCATACAGGTCAGAACACACAATTTTTGATGTTACAGCATCTAAGCGGTTCATTTTTGTAGGCTTTGCTAAGCACAGGTAGCACGATGCATTTGATCTAGCTTCAGAAAGGTAAGTGCAAACTTTAGCGTCGATCATCGTCATCATTAGTTCATGAGTCACCCTATTATTATTATTGCACTCTGTGGGGATAAGGGCCTCAATTTCTTCATCCATTTGTTTTTTCAGCTTAAGGACAACTGCTTCACTCTCCTTTACAAAAGTAAACTGAACTGGACGACAATACAAAACTGAGCATGGTTTTGGGTTCGTCCATAAGATGTTGTCTCCATCTGTCAGTTTTAGTGGCACCAAGGAGGTCATGAAAATGCTCGAGTCATCTTCCTCACCCTCCATTTTCTGCTTGTATCGGCTTTGGCTAGAAGCACCATCAAATCCCCACTTGGATATCAGCTTCAACTGCTTGTTATGCTCTTCGTTAGAAAGGCTTTGAAGGATTCTTGTAACTGTGATATCAAGTAAAGCTTGAAGTGTAATCCTATCCGATGAATCAGTAACTGTCACTGATTGCTTCGGAGGGTAGCAATCAAGTTTAGTTTGTTGCACTTTATAGTAAGATGGATAAATATCCTTAGCACCTTCCCGAATGGCAGCCTCTCGCAACGTAATATATTGCCACTTTGAGAGTTTTAGCGAAAGAAGCAATCCAAGCGCCTTTTCTGGCGTAAATATGATTGTTTTCGCTTGTTTCTTAAGCGTTTCATTTAATTTAGCGGCTGCTTCAGGATTTTTCATCATGTATTTAATGACAGAGGCGATATCTCCATCCCCTTCTTCTTTTAAACTTGCTGCAGCTGCATATGCCAATTCACTGGAATCTTCGCCTGTGTGTTCATCAGATCTTCTCTTTTTTTGTTTACTTCCCAGATCTTCGAATGGTTTACGGGATCTTTTCGTCATTGTTCCAAGGGACGTTGATGTCAACGGTTCTGGAGAGACTGAGTGCGCTCTTGGTATCTCATCAACACTTGGTTCTTGATTAACTAAAGTTTGCACAAAACTCTGCCAATCAATATTTGCTCCCAACCAATTCTCGTACTTTCTCCTGAAATTATCAAGGAATCGGTTGGATTTCTGCCACCTTTGTAAAGCGGCTCGCGTAAATCTCCGACAAAATTCTTTGAGAACAACACGATCTTCGTCAGACAGGCAATCGCCTATGCGGGATACAACTGCACTGAACAATACTTCATGATCAAATGAAGTACTCTCACTTCATAGAAGAACAAGCAAGTCTAAATTGGTGATTAAACTTTCCATTCTAAGATTTCATAGTCGCAGATTTAGTAGCACAGGCGCACCTGTGTGGTGCCTCGTAGCAAGGAGTTGCTGATATACGCTTGATATACAATCAATACTACTATCAATTACTAGGGTCATTTAATAAATATAGTATTTTTCAGGTACAGGCAAAGACAGCTGGTCTACTTATGAACATTTCGCTGAAATCAACGGTTGGCTAAGCCTGCACACGGAGCCAGCCAATTGGGAGACAGCGAAGAGAAATTGCCAAAGTGAAGGTAACGAGCCACTATTGTACCATCAGTACAGGGGTCATCAGCGGGGTATTGTCCGTTTATTCCAATCTGTCCTACCAAAAGTTCGATGTTCTAACTGTTTGGACAAAATTTTTCCAAACTGTTAGCCTGACCAGTTGGACAGAGTACCTACCGAACTGATAATTGCTTTCGATTACAATTTTATAGCTCATTGCGCTTTATGTTTTGGAGTAGGTACCTAATACCGCAAAATTGTAAGTAAAAACAATGGGAAGTTTTCAGGGAGGCAATTAAAAAGAAAAAATAGTTCTTAAAAATCCGGTAGATGGCGGTGACTCGACATGGTTCTGTCTTCTAAAGATTTTGCAAAAGCACCACAGAGAACAAATTATTTTTGCAGAGAACGAAGAAGCCTATGTAGCACTAACAAATGTCATAATTTCAACAAAAACTTTTTACGCAGTTATTTCACCAACAAACGCGTACGAGCATGAGCGAGTGAAGTCAGTGACACTGACAGTTGGGGCTGACCGACAAAATTTAGAGAACCAAATCAGGACAGGCGCCGTCTATGCATGTATTTAGAACTATTTTCTTTTAGCTGTCAGAAAACTTCCCATTATCAGTTCGTTCCACATTAGATAAGGAGCCTGGATTGCATGAAATTAGTAATTTGATGGTTGTTATGAACGAGATGCGATTTTTTTCTATGACAGAGTAGTCTGTTAGGCTGGTTAACCGGATATAATTATCAGAGGGCGTATTACGAGTTTTGCATTGCAAAAACCGGAATGCGAAACGTGAGCATTCAACGTGACTTACGTAGAAACTATTTACTAATCTGTACTGTTTCTACCGACTGCACGACACAGAATGATGAATAGTTACTACATAAGTCACGTTGAATGCTCACGTTTCTCATTACCGGTTTTTGCAATGCAAACAAAACTCGTAACTGCCCACTGCTGTCAATATCAGCCACGTCTTCGTTTCCCATCATGCAAATATCAGAGACCCAATTCACTAACTAAAAAATAGTTAAAATAGAGTTTGGATCATGTTTCGATCTTGTGTCGATGTCTTAAATGTCAGAAATGGTATTCTCTTAGCTTAAAATACAACACTGTAATGTGATTATATCGAAATGTGACCGAAACTTGAACGATTTAAAGTTTTTTCGTTAATTTTAGCATAAGTAAATGGAGTCTCTCTTTACTCTTTCCAATTATATATATAACTATCCTACTCTAATGGTGGTCACCATGAATTAAAAGTAGACTAAATTGTTATTTATGAGGGACTAGAAATTCAACTTTCAGTCAATTTACAATTCAGTCTCGATTCGGTCAACTATCAGTGTAGTTTTAAAATAACTTAGAGAATTAGGCCTCTGATCTTTCGTTTATTCCAATCTTTCCTACCAACAGTTCGATAGTCTAACAGTTTGGACAAAATCTTTAATCATTCTAACCACTTCCTATTCGTAGACGCTGTGTTGGCATCCCCCGGGACGGCAGCATTCAGCGCTGCGATAAATAGTCTGCAATCCGGAGGAGAGCAGGCATTATCGGTTCTGTACTCTGGACACTACACGACGCTGCCGTCTGTAAATGGTTAGATCAAACAACCTCGTTTGGGTGGTCCTTTCTTATTCATCAAAGAACATTTCAGGATTTATACATGTCAGCTTCATAGGTACAAGTAGCGGCACGAAACTCTAGCGCTGACCGTTATTGCGCAGAAGTCAAAAATTCTTGGGGGGATCAATATCTGTATCTATCTTATAATAATTGTATTGCTTGCGCGACAGTATTCATGCGCAACTATCCCCTCCATGTTTCGTTCAGCGCTAGACTTGGGCGGAGAAGAGAGGAGACGAGGTCAAGGCTGGCAGGTTATTGGGCAGGCAGGCTTGACCGGTAAAAACGAAAAGGAAATAACGAAATCGGATTGGTTTATTCAGGTTTATTCAAACACATCTCCTCTCCGCCCCGGTGGAAACCGGTCCTTATACCTATAAGAACCCGCACCATTGATTTATCAGCAGATTGTATGTATTCAATGGACGACGGTGAAATTACAGGCTCATGAGATTTTTCATCTTTATGTCTCAGGGTTGCCAGCGCGCGTTTGTTACCTCTGGTGTTGCAGGCGTCCATGCGGAGCTGCTTTCCATCAGGTTGGCAGATTGTTTTCCTTAGTAACACCCGAGGCATTACTGCGCGTTGCCAACACTGAGACATAAAGATGAAAAGTCACATGTGCCTATAATTCACTGTACCGTGCTTGCACCTTTTTAGGGTTCCGTACTATTACTAAGGCTCCGCTGTCCGACCGTCCGTCCGTCTGTCACCAGGCTGTATCACATGAACCGTGATAGTTAGACAGTTGAAATTTTCACAGATGATATATTTCTGTTGCCGCTATAACAAAAAATAATAAAAAACAGAATAAAATTAATATTCAAGGAAAGACCATACAACAAACGTGTTTTTTTTGCCGTTTTTATAGCTAATGGTACGGAACCCTTCGTGCGCGAGTCCGACACGTACCTATTTAGCCGGTTTTTTCTTTTGTGTTTTCACTTATTTTTTTTTTGTATTTCATTTTGCAGCATTATGCCAAAATTATGTAATTATGTAATTTCGGTAAAGTCGGGCCTTGTGTGCTTTTCGCTACTCCCTAAAAATGTCATACACGTTTGCTTGGTAAGTAAGTAGCGATAGCGTGACGAACATTGCTCGGCTGGTTCTTTATAGAAATAAAGAACCAGCCGAGCAATGTTCGTCCCTCGGCTGATGACAATGCGTGATATTGTTGCAGGAGAGCCGGCTCTATCGCTGGGGTCGAGTGAGTTGGAGCGATGCGGCGTGTTCTACGCAAACGGTAGCTCGGGCGAAGTCGGCTGCGGACATCGGTTGCCCTACGTCTGCTTCGCGCGGGAAGCTGCCGCACCATCTCGTGGCTGTATGTACCTTGTATACCTACCTACGTCATTATGCTGTGTATACAGGGTTATTGGTAACTCGATGTACCAAAACATGGGTATTTTTCTAATAATCACTAATGTTCAAATATCTCAAAAACTGTCTCGACCGGCGTCTCGCCTGGGCCGCGCCACAGTGGTCGTCAAAAACTGTTAACTTTCAGCCATAAGTTAGGCGGCTTCAAATTATTGCATTGATGCACCCCCACCTCCTCATGCAAGGAACACATCGAGTAACCAATAACCCTGTATGTAATTGAATGTGGTGTGTCCGGCCTAGAACGACTCCTCTCGTGGATGTCAAAAAAAGCCAACTAAGGGATGGGACTAGGGGATGGGCAGCAGCATCCCCTGAGTACGTAGCACTAATTCTGCGATTCAATCCGTCTGCCAAACGTGGTGATTATGGCAATCCCCCCCAATATGGTAAACACGATTCTATAAAGCCCCCACTAATATACAGGGCGTAAAAAGACTACTCCCGAAAACTGAAACAGTGCATTCAGACCATGATTCTGAAAATATTTAAGCTGAAAAAACACGAAAGAAAAATGCTCACTTTTGGGCCGCTTTTTTGTGTTTTCTTTATAAATATCCATAAAATATAGTTAAAGGAACACAAAAATCTAATTTCCATCATTAAAAACACGTTAGTAAATAAAAACGTTAAAAAAAGCAATGAATACCACATAAGACATATTCAAAGTATCACAAGCATCATTTTGAATCGTCTTATATAAAATTAAATTACTCCTGTTCCAACGCGACCAAGCCTAGAAGAATCAGGCAACAAACTCGGCTTGGCTTACATAAATGGTCCGTCTTACCACTAGGTGAGAAGCGCCTGTGTGGTGCCTCGGAGCAAGGAGTTGCTGATACATAATAAATGAGAACTTAAAAACCTTAGGAAGGTAGTCAAAAGTAAATAAACATCAACAAAAATATGCAAGACAGCACACGCTACGCTTGTTATACTTATAAATAATAATCTAATACAAACATGTAAATAGGTAAGTACAGATATTGCAAATTTCCATTTTAGCAGTCGAGGGGCAGAGCGACATCAGGCCACGCGGCTTTATCATTAATATAGCCATAAAAAGTGTAATACGCTTTCTTAATTAGATTCATCTTTATGTAGGATTTAAATCTTCGAATAGGAAGTTTAAATGCACCTTCTGGAAGTTTATTATAGAACCGTACAGAATTCCCCATAAAAGACCCACTTACTTTCTTTAATCGAAATTTTGGTATATTTAGTTTGTGTTTATTTCTCGTGTTAATACCATGCACGTCACTTTTTATCATAAAACTATCCAAGTGTTTATGTGTATGTAATAATATTTCATAGATATATTGCGATATTACTGTAAGAATATTGATTTCTTTGAAACGCTCCCTCAAGGAGTCACGCGACTTCATTTTATAATTGGCACGTATTGCCCGTTTTTGTAAGACAAAAATAGCTTGGATATCTGCTGCTTTACCCCACAGTATGATACCATATGACATAACACTATGGAAGCAGCTAAAATAAACAAGCCTAGCTGTAGCTTCATCAGTAAGCTGCCTTATTATACGAACTGCATATTGACGCTATGAGTCGATCAGCTGACCGGGAGCGTTGAACTCGTGCGGCCGGAATAAATGCATACATTGCTGGCTGGGAAATACGATAAGAAACGAAAAAAAAGGTTTTCTCCGGTATAAATCACCTCTCAAGCGAAAGCTATTTTATATAGCTATGATATAGGTAGCTTTACCGGTACCTTCAGTATTCGGGAGCCGTCCTTTTACACGCTGTGCAATGATGTTTGTAAATGGATGAAAAATTAAATGTTTAGCCAAGATGTTTAAACAGTAATTTTTAATCAAGGTAATTGTATGTTCAGGCTCTGAGGGCAGGTCAGGGTACAAGTACCAGGCTCCGCTGCAGGGCTGGCTAAAGCTGCACCAGCAACCCGCCGACTGGCTGGCCGCCAGGGTCCGCTGCCATCTGGAAGGTAACGTACCAAGCTCACTGCTGTAGGAGTGCTCTATGTGCACACTCCGTCCCGGGAAGTGTCAGCTCGCGGCTTGCTCCGCTCGCGGCAAGCTTCACGTTCTAGCGTCCCTTCGCTCCTAGTGCTCGCATTGCTGTGTTTCGGTTTGAAGGGTACAGGTGCCGGTGAAATTACAGGCACATTAGACTGTTCATCCTTATGTCTCAGGGTCGATAATCAGGCGTGTGATGCCTCTGGTGTTACAGGCGTCCATAGGCTACATAAGTACTTTCCATTAGGTGGACTGTATGCTTGTTTGCTTACGAAGTAGTACGAAAAAAAAAGGATCCTCCATCCAGCTAATGATGGAGGTAATGGCTCAAGCCCGGTTGTCATGGTTCTATTTTGGCTTCTTAAGGCTGATGATGATAATAATTAATTCATTCAAGCGTGACTTTGAGAAAATCCATTCAACAATATAAAGTAGACGAACAAATATATAGTAACAATTCCGCTCCTCTCCAACGAAAAGTCTGAAAGAATTCGACACGTGTTTCGCCTCTCAACGAAGCATCTTCAGGAAACAGTAGACTCACTGCGTGCTAGAACAACAAAGACGTTCTTTCTGTTCGGCGTTCGGTGAGGTAGCATGGACTGATGAGGTAGCATGGTACTGAGGATGCTTCGTTGAGAGGCGAAACATGTGTCAAATTCTTTCAGAGTTTTCGTTGGAGAGGAGCGGAATTGTTAGTATATATTTGTTCGTCTATTTTATATTGTGATGATGATGAATCAACGGTGCGTAAAATCTACGGTCGAACTTGACTTAATTTTAATGTTAAAGAACTCCCTTTTCCGCATTCGAACTCTATGAATAGCCCATTATGCGTGAGAGTTAACTGGCTATTAGATAGTAAGCCAGCCTAACTCCGTCCAGAAGCACATAAGCTTCCTGGGGTCTTCGCAGGCTTCGAGGAGTGACCTCGGGTTGTTGAGGATTTGTTCACGTTGAGCTGCTACTCCCACGCATTCCAGGACTACGTGGGCAGCCGATTCTTCTTCGGTCAGATACCCCCTGCAGAGTGGGGCTGTGTGTGTGTGGCTCCGATGTTGTAGAGGTGTTTGTTCGAACTTGACTTATTCGAGATCGTTCTTTGGCGCTAGGTAGCTTAGACAGCACTATCTGTTCACAGGTGCGTTCTTGGTGTCTCCGTGGATTCCGGAGTTCTCGTCAGCAATACTTGATCTACAATCTTCCGACGACGGCCAAGTGAATGAAGACACGATCCCGGTCCTGTACTCCGGAGTCCACATCCTCACGACGGCGACGTTCAGTGAAGGAGTGTATACTAATGTCAAAGGTTAGATTAGACTCCCTGGTAATGCTCCAATACTGCTAGTACCTAAGTAATCAGGTAGGTGCTTAGCAATCCCATGCGCCCGAGTAGTTAGACAGATTTCTTGGCGAAAATTCCTTAGACGAAAGTATATCAAACATCCTTTTTAGTAGACATTGGCATCTCGCGTTTAAGGTAACTCGATCATAATGGCTTTTTAACAGATTTAAAAAAAAAGAGGATGTTCTCAATTCAGTTGTATTTTTTTTAATGTTTGTTACCTCATATCTCCGTTGTTTATAAACCGATTTGGAAAATTATTTTTTTATTTGAATAGATATATTTCCAGATTGGTCCCATTTTTTTCAAAACCCAGTTCTGATGATGGAATCCATGAGGAATTAAGGGAACTCCTCAAATTTTATAGGTATAGGTTTGATACTAATAATTTTATTTTTGATTCTAATAATTTTATTTTTGATACTAATAATTTTATTTTTGATACTAATAATTTTATTTTTGATACTAATAATTTTATTTTTGATACCAATAATTTTATTTTTGATACTAATAATTTTATTTTTGATACTAATAATTTTATTAGTAATTTTATTTTGACACAAGATACTATGTATTTGAGTAGACATAGTAAATTAATAATTGCTAAATTGTTAGCATTTAATATTTTTGATCCCGTTATAAGTTCACGCAGTTCACGGACAAGCCCGTAGTTAGTAGTAGTACTAACGAGGGCAAACAAGTAGGAGTAGCTGACAGTCATTTAAACTGACGAGTTCGACAATGAGACAGCCGGGCACATTACATGTAGTACATCAAAACGTGCAAGGCCTTTCCAGCAAAATCTTAGAATTAGAATTATTTTTAAATCGTTTTAATGTTGATATCATGTGTGTAACTGAACACTGGATGTTGCAATTTGATTTACTCCCTTATTATGAGAATTATAATATTGTAAGTTCATAAAATGAACGCGCGTCTGAATGCGTCTGAATTTTACAAGAATCTCTACGAAGACAAGTCCTCTATGGTAGAGCAGCAACATAAATATGGAAAAAATATTGTAAGTTGTGAAACAGATTTAACAGCTGCAGAACCTTTTGAAGGAAAAGAAATCTTGGAAAAACTGCAAAAACTTAAAAAAGAAAAGAGTCCAGGACCTGACAATATCCCGAATGAAGCTCTCATAATTGGAAAAAATTTGCTGATCCGCCCTCTTACTATTTTGTTTAACAAGATACTCGAAAAACAAGAAATTCCTGAAAACTGGGCAGAATCAAGAATAACTCTCTTATATAAAAAAGGAGACTCTACGGATATAAATAACTACCGCCCTATTAGTTTACTGCCAACGATGTACAAGCTGTTTGCATCATGCTTGGAAAAAAGAATAGAGCCAGATATAGAGAAGAGTCAACCAGTGGAACAGGCAGGTTTTCGTCAAGGGTTCTGTACTATTGATCACATCCACACCTTAGATCAAATAGTGGAAAAGTACCAAGAATTCCAAGAACCTCTATACCTCGCCTATGTTGACTACGCAAAGGCATTTGACTCAATTTCACACGAGAGTATATGGCAAGCACTGGAACATCAGGGAATTTTAAATGTATACATTAACTTAATTAAAGATATATATAGTAAAAGTATAAGCCGTGTAAAACTGGACAGACTTGGCCCAAAAATCAATATTCGCAGGGGCGTGAAACAAGGAGACCCATTATCACCAAAAATTTTCATAGCGGTACTGCAAAATATTATAAAAGACTTACCCTGGGAGAAAAAAGGTATAAAAATAGATCAAAAATATCTTAGCAATCTCAGATTTGCAGATGATATCATCCTTTTTTCAAGAACATCAAAACAGCTAGAAGACATGTTGAATGAACTGAGCACAGCTAGCGAGAATATAGGTTTGAAACTAAATACCTCAAAGACAAAAGTTTCAACAAATAGCATTAAAAATCCCATAATAGTAAACAGAGCGCCTATCGACTATGTAGAGAACTATATTTACCTAGGAAAGCAAATTTCATTCAAAAACACTAGACATAGAGATGAACTGGAAAGGAGAATAAATATAACCTGGAAAAAGTACTGGAGTTATAAAGAAATATTAAAATCGAAGCTACCGCTGAAATTAAAGAAAAAAGTGATGGATTCATGCCTTTTGCCCTGCCTGTCATACGGAGCCCAAACCTGGATCTTCAACAAAAACACAAAAACCAAAATACAATCATGCCAGCGTGCAATGGAGAGAAGCATCCTGGGCATCAAGCTTAAAGACAAACAGAAGTGCATAGATATAAGGCAAAAAACAAAAGTAATAGATGCTCTCCAACATGCACAGCGCCTGAAGTGGAAATGGGCAGGCCATCTAGCCCGCATTCCGGATGAAAGATGGACTAAGCGAGTTACTGAGTGGAAGGGTCCAGGTGAAAAAAGAGGTAGAGGTAGACCCAGAGAACGCTGGAGCGATGAAATACGAGAAGGAGCGGGAGGAGACTGGATGAAGAAAGCAGAAGACAGGGAAAAATGGAGACAGTTGGAGGAGGCCTGTACCCGGAATAGGGGCCTAACTTAAATAGTTTAAAGGATACAGAATGTTTATTGTAATAAGGTTAAAAAGTTATGTAAATAAAGGCTTATTATTATTATTATTATTATTATTAAGTTCATAAAAACGCAAGAACGCCATACGTGGGGGTTCCTTAATTGCTGTTCGAAATACTTTGAAATGAAATGAAAGTTTTATTTGCTTGAATACAGGTACATTGGTTCTTAATCTATTAGTTGGTTCACTGTATTCGACCAGATTGTCGTGCAAATGTTTAATTTTCTAATAATAATTTCAATAAAATTCTTATGTATAGTGTAAATAATTGCATGCATTCAAATTAAATTTATACATAAAGCACGGTAAATATAGGTTTTAAAATGTCAATATTAAATTATACTTAGCTAAAATTTTACTTAATAAGTCAATTTTCGAATTATAAACATTTAGAATTTTAATTTAAAATATTCATCTATAGAATAAAAACATTTATCACAGAGCCATCTATACATTTTATTTTTAAATTCATTATCCCTTAACTCTCTAAATTCATTGGGTAATTTGTTATAAATATTAATTGCCATTTTATAGCAGTTTTTATCACACATTTTTAATCTATACCTAGGTACTACTAAAGGCTTTTGTACTATTTTTCTTTTAAATATAGCATTTTCATCTTTATTAAACAGCTTTGGATTGTTCCTAACAAATTTAAACATTTCAAATAAATATAACGAGGGGAGTGTGAGAAGATTGTGTTCTATAAACAAAGGTCTACATGAATCGGTCCATTTTAAGCCAAATATTGAGCGAATACACTTTTTTTGCGCTATAAAAGCTCTCTGAGAGTCTGTAGAATTTCCCCATATTATAACCCCATATCTTAGAATGGAACATACATGACTATGGTACACTGTTAAAGCTGTTTCAATGTTAGTAAGATTTCTAATTTTTCTCAATGCGAACACGAATTTGTTTACTTTCTTACAAACACTATCCATTTGTAATTTCCAATTGCAAAATTGGTCTATAGTTATTCCTAGAAAATTTATATTGTTTACAAGTTCAATGTCATCATTATTATACTTTATGTCAATTTTATCATTTATGTTTTTGTTATTATATGTCATGTATTTCATAAACTTAGTCTTATTTGTGTTGATTTTTAAATTATTAGATTCTAGCCAATAAATTATATCATGCAATGCTTTGTTAGCAACATTCATAACAAGTTCGGTAGATTTTTCTTTTATTAAAACAGTTGTGTCGTCTGCAAACAAAACAGTGTACTGGTCTGTTGATTTCGGTAACTCGTTGATGTAGATTATAAACAAGATTGGACCTAGTACACTCCCTTGTGGGACGCCGTAACAGTTTTCCAAATATGGCGATCTATAGGTTACATGGGTTTTGGTTTCGTAGCACATCTTTTTTATTTCTGTACATTGCTTTCGCCCTCTTAGGTAACTTTCAAACCAACTGAATGCAGGGCCTCTAATGCCACAACACTCTAACTTGTCCAATAAACTGTCATGACAAACTGTGTCGAAAGCTTTACTCATGTCTAAAAATATAGCAATAGGAATTTCTTTTTTATCAATTGCGTCCAAAATTTCTTTAACTAGCTTGAAGCATGCTAACGTTGTCGATTTTTTTTTTATGAAACCGTTTTGTTGTTCACTTAAGACATCATTTTTTTCCAAAAACTTCATAACTCTCTGACTCATAGTTCTTTCAAATATTTTTGAAAAAATAGGTACCAACGTAATAGGTCTGTAGTTTCCAGTATCCGATTTCAAACCCTTTTTAAATAGAGGTTTTACCACGGAATATTTTAAGATTTCTGGAAATACACCATGTTCTAGAGATAAATTTATAATGTGTGTTAGTGGTTCAATGAAATGACGTAGATTTTGTTTTATTAATTTAGTATTTATTTCATCATATCCTGCCGAATTAGTCTTTAAAATGCAAGGAACGTAAAGATGTTGCAAATCTCACTATTGAGAGGACTATTGAGCTATCTTGTGTTGAGCTAGAGCGGCATATCATTGTAAGCGTTTACCGTCCCCCTGACGCAGACTTCGCATTATTTGAATCCACTATGGAAGAAGCATTGCTTAAAACTTTTGTTTGTAATAAAATGCTAATAGTCTGCGGAGATTTCAATATAGATATTCCAGTTAATCCTCTATCTGAGAGGCTTCTTAATTTATTTAAATGCTTTAACTTACATCACCTCTTCGAAGAACCTACAAGAGTGACACTAACAACATCCACCTGTTTAGATAATATTTATTGCAGTAGTGTTCCAATTGATAAATCAGTAATTAAACATTTCACTTCAGATCACTATGGTCACAGTGCTATATTTACTTGTAATTTTGTAGATGAACCTAAGGAATTCACTTATCGTCCTATCACAGAAAGTCGCATTAAGAAGTTCCAGGGCAGTATTGAACTCAAAATGCCCCTTGTACCGTGCGTAGATGATCCGAATGACCTTTTTACTAGTTTGTTTAAGTTGTGTGTTTGTGAGGAACATAGTGAGATATTTAAGTTCAAAAAATGTAAAGCTCGAGCTAATTTCGGGTTAGCTGATTGGGCTACAACCGGTATTTATAGAAGTAGGAATAAATTATATGAACTCTATGCGGCTAGAGAATCAATGTTGCACGATCCAACGTTTATCTTGTATATAAAGAACTATTCCAAGACTTTCAAAAGAGTTTGTCATGCAGCAAAATCATTGCATTTGAGAAATAAAATAGAAAAATCAGCAAATAAAATTAAGACAACTTGGAAATTAATAAATAATGAAACAGGTAAAGCTAAACCTCGTAGTAAACAAATTAATTTAAACGTAAACAATACAATATTATCAAATAATATTGAGGTCGCAAATGCCTTTGATAGTTTTTTCTCTAGTATACCTAATATTGTGACTCAATCTTTAAAATCAACTGCCTCCGGAGCATCTACTTTATTGGAATTAAGTTTTGATAAGTGTGAGGTCGCGTTACAGATGCGTTAATGCCAATGATATTGTTAAGACATTTAAGTCACTTAATATTAAAAATACTGAAGACCTTTGGGGAATATCTATAAAGGTGTTAGGTGTTATAATTATTGATATTGCGCCGTGTATGGCCTACATTTTCAATGGATGTGTTGACGAGGGAGTCTTTCCTGATCTTATGAAACATAGTAAATTAATTCCTCTGTTCAAGTCTGGTAATGAAAAAGATCCAGGTAATTATAGGCCAATTTCTATATTGCCTACGTTAAGTAAAATCTTCGAGAAACTTATTCTTACTCAGTTATTGTCACACTTCAACCTCCACGGATTTCTTCATAGTCATCAATTTGGATTTACTAAGGGTCGTTCGACAGCCGATGCTGGTACCATGCTCTTAGAACACATATTTGAAGCATGGGAGAACTCGCAGGACGCGATCGGAGTTTTCTGCGACCTGTCCAAAGCTTTTGACTGCGTGAGGCATGATACTTTAATTTCCAAGTTAAAAAATTATGGCATACAAAATCAGGCAATTAATCTTGTAAATTCTTACTTATCCAATAGAGTCCAAAAAGTTGATGTTGGTGGTGAAAGGTCTTCAGGATCGACTATTGTCATGGGGGTGCCACAGGGTTCAATACTAGGCCCTTTTTTATTCCTAGTTTACATTAACGATCTCCCTTTTTTTGTGAAAGACATATGTGACATAGTTCTATTTGCTGACGATACTTCTTTGATTTTTAAAGTTGATAGATCTAAATCTAATTACGATGATGTAAATGATTCGCTATCGCGTGTTCTTGAGTGGTTCACAGTTAATAATCTTTTGCTTAATGCTAAAAAAACGAAATGCATCAAATTCACATTGCCAAATGTAAAACATTATCCAACTAATATTAAAATAAATGGGGAGACACTTGATCTTGTCAAGTCTACCATTTTCTTAGGGCTTAATATTGATGCAGGGTTGCAGTGGGCACCACAACTTGTGGCTCTTGCTGGTAGACTTAGTTCCGCTGCATATGCAGTTCGTATAATAAGGCAGCTTACTGATGAAGCTACAGCTAGGCTTGTTTATTTTAGCTACTTCCATAGTGTTATGTCATATGGTATCATACTGTGGGGTAAAGCAGCAGATATCCAAGCTATTTTTGTCTTACAAAAACGGGCAATACGTGCCATTTATAAAATGAAGTCGCTCGTCGTGACTCCTTGAGGAAGCGTTTCAAAGAAATCAATATTCTTACAGTAATATCGCAATATATCTATGAAATATTATTACATACACATAAACACTTGGATAGTTTTATGATAAAAAGTGACGTGCATGGTATTAACACAAGAAATAAACACAAACTTAATATACCAAAATTTCGATTAAAGAAAGTAAGTGGGTCTTTTATGGGGAATTCTGTACGGTTCTATAATAAACTTCCAGAAGGTGCATTTAAACTTCCTATTCGAAGATTTAAATCCTACATAAAGATGAATCTAATTAAGAAAGCGTATTACACTCTTGATGACTATATTAATGATAAAGCCGCGTGGCCTGATGTCGCTCTGCCCCTCGACTGCTTAAATGGAAATTTGCAATATCTGTACTCACCTATTTACATGTTTGTATTAGATTATTATTTATAAGTATAACAAGCATAGCGTGTGCTGTCTTGCATATTTTTGCTGATGTTTTTTTTACTTTTGACTACCTTTCTAAGGTTTTTAAGTTCTCATTTACTATGTATCAGCAACTGCTTGCTCCGAGGCACCACACAGGCGCTTCTCACCTAGTGGTAAGACGGACCATTTATGTAAGCCAAGCCGTGTTGGTTGCCTGATTCTTCTAGGCTTGGTCGCGTTGGAACAGGAGTAATTTTAGCTTATAAGACGATTCAAAATGATCCTTGTGATTTCAATGAATAAAGTTCTCTTTGACTTTGACTTTGACTTTGATAGCAATTTTGGTATTTTCAGCAACAAGTTATTGTTTTGTATGCCTTTAGCAAATAAAAACATGCAGATAGCCGAATTTAATGGCGGAAGTCGGTTTTTTAATGAAAAGTTATTTATGTTTCTTACCTCACAACTCTGTCACATAAACTATTTTTTATTAGGATTCCGTGTAAAACGGACCCTATTACTAAGGCTCCGCTTTCCGTCCGTCACCAGGCTGTATCTCATGAACCGTCTTCCGTGAGTCACTTACCACATCGAAATGAAAAACTACCGAATCCGATCGGAAACGTTTCCGATATTTTAAAATCGCCCTGCTGATGATGAAGCTGAATAGAAGATGGATGGATGGTTAGTTTCATCACTAGGCTAGGCCAAAACACACAACCAAACCAAACCTAAACATCAAAAACTACTTTAATTGTTGCAGGAAAGCCGGCTATATCGCTGGAGCCCAGTGAGCTGGTGCGGACGGAGCGCTGCGGCGTGTTCTTTTCGAATGGCTCCACGGGCGAAGTCAGCTGCACGGAGGAACTACCCTTCGTCTGTTACTTACCAGCACCTGTACGTGAACATGCATTGAAACTGGCACCGACACCTGCTCCGACACTTGCTCCGGCACCTGCATCGACACCTGCTCCGATACCTGCATCGACACCTGCTCGGAAATCTGCTCCGACCCCTGCTCTGACACCTGCTCCGATACCTGCATCGACACCTGCTCCGACATCTGCTCCGACCCCTGCTTCGACACCTGCTCCAACCCCTGCTCCGACACTTGCTCCGACGCCTGCATCGACACCTGTTCCGACATCTCCTCCGACATCTGCATCGACCTCTGCTTCGACACCTGCATCGACACCTGCTCGGACATCTGCTCCGACCCCTGCTCCGACACCTGCTCCGATACCTGCATCGACACCTGCTCCGACATCTGCTCCGACCCCTGCTTCGACACCTGCTCCAACCCCTGCTCCGGCACTTGCTCCGACGCCTGCATCGACACCTGCTCCGACATCTGCATCGACCTCTGCTCCGACACCTGCACCGACACTTGTTCCGACACCTGCTAAGACACTTGTTCCGACACCTGCTCCGACACCTGCATCGACACCTG
This sequence comes from Epirrita christyi, assembly GCA_951392215.1. NCBI lineage: Eukaryota > Metazoa > Arthropoda > Insecta > Lepidoptera > Geometridae > Epirrita > Epirrita christyi. The sequence continues at coordinate 1,118,047 of OX595861.1, forward strand.
CTCCGACACCCGCACCGACATCTGCGCTGACACCTAGCTGTGAAGAGAAGGGTAAGTCTCAGTTTTCTTTGCCAGGTTAGTTATGAAGCCTCATTACGAGAAGCATATAGTCACGCTGATTTGAAAACCAACATTATATCAACATATTATAGTCAACAAAATATGAAAACCAACATAGATAAAACGGATCCTATAAAACTCACTTTCTTTCAAAAAGAGATAGAGTTGGTTCGTCATTCAATTTATTAACAGAAATAATTTAACACAACTAAAACCTATATATGATATACTATTGGCGCGGTCGCAGCTAAAGACTTTGGGGGGTGGGGGGGAGGAGGGTCATGTGACACAAAGTAAATTACTTATTAAACTCCCTGACCTTCACAGGAAGCTTTTTATATTAAGAAATCATATCCGTTTTCAGTCGTTATTCTACCAATTTTCGCACTTTTATCCATAGTATTTCCGGTCCAGTGGTGACGCCCAGTGGCTGCGCGCTACTTTTGTTTCGTCAAATGTACCACGCCATCTTCATTTCATTGGCGTTTCGTATTCCGTCGAAGCAACTGGTGCGCAGCAGCTATGTCTCTGCGACCGTTGCGAATTAATTTTACACATATAGTTTTCTTGAATCGAATGAATATATTACGCAAGTTAATACTTGTAGTAAGGGGTAATTTGCGTCGGCAAAAAACTGTAAGTTTTTAAAATCACATTTTAACATTACGATTTAACGATTTCTCCGTTCACATCTCGTACTTAATTTTATGGTTTGGGTAAATTTTTTAAATTGTTTTCGTGTTTTATTAATGTTATAAAACCACGAATTTGTGGAATAGTTAATTGTCTTGCTGTATGAGAATGAATTATTTTACAGTCGGAGTCTACTCTGAGCAGGGACCTGCTGCCGGAAAGAAGCGGCGCCGCTGCCAGAAAGCAAAGCTAGTCGGAGATCCATATCATTGACTAGCTTTGCTACTTTGCTTTTTTGTTACTTGGTTTTTTTGCTTTTTCGCTATTTCGTAAGCTCCAAAATATGTTACGTGACGTGTTACTTTATTTCAAGGTTAGTGGACGACTATACGAACAACATATTGTAATTTTGCTAACAATGTCCTGGCGATGAAGGTTAAAATTCTAGGGTAGCTTCACCTTTGATATCTAGACAAAACTAAAGGAACCAACTATTCCAAAAACAACCGATAGCTTTTATACTACTAATGCCTTTAAGCAGTACATCTTGGAGAAACTTTGCGTCAGCTTGCACATGCTGTTAGATCGTATTCAACTGCATACTTAAACAAGAAGAAACGTTGTAAGTAAGTATTCGTAACCTTCTTTCTTGGACGTTAATTTTTGACAACTTGAGTGGAAAGGTTAGATTTTTTTTAAAAGAAAAACTTACCTAAGATCTCCAAAGAAAAGAAAATCAAGATGGCGCGGTGCATTTGACAAAACAAAAGTGGCGCGCAATTGCCAGGCGATGCCACTAAACCGGAATTACTATGGATAAAAGTGCGAAAACTGTTAGCATAACGACGGAATACGGATATGCTTCTGAATATAAAAAGCTTCCAGTGAGGTAGGTGTTTTAATAATGTGTTTTATTACAGGTAAAACGCTGCTATTATCACTTATTTATTTGTATATACCTTTAAAACATACAAATTAAGCGCCAGTCTGTTTGTAACGGTCTTTAGATAGCAACCGGACGAAGCTACCATAACTCGCAGGTTACATTGCATTTATTTTCATAAATTTAATTTATATACGAAACTCCATAGAAACGATACTGTCACAATGGAGTTGTAAGCATGCCCCTACTGTTAGTAATAAATATAAATAAATAATAAATAGTAAAGCAATACTTTCGTGCACAGGATACGAGTTCTCCAACCGCACCGGACACTGCTACAAGTTCCACGTGCAGGCAACAATCTGGGTGGACGCGAACACAACCTGTGTGGCGGAGGGCGCGCGCCTCACCGTCCCCAATAGCGAAGACGAGGAATGGGTCCTCGTGGAGCTGTTTGAGCGACATCCAGCTGGTGCAATAGTTAACGCTGACTACCCCCACGGGGCATACGTTGGCATCTATCTGGATTCTGGTGAATGGTGGACTGTCGACGGTGAGTTGTGGGCAGAACCTTGCTCACCAAGTGCTGAAATGTAGCTGTCGGCTTATCTATGAAAAACAAGCATTTTCTCGCGTCAGTACTTGTATTGGTTCCACCCGCGTGAATCCTCTGTTAAGTATAAATATATAAGCCTATACAGTAAAAAGACAGCTCCCGAATACTGAAGGTACCGGTAAAGCTACCTATATCATAGCTATATAAAATAGCTTTCGTTTGAGAGGTGATTCATACCGGAGAAAACCTTTTTTTTCGTTTCGTATCGTATTTGTCAGCCAGCAATGTATGCATTTATTCTGGCCACGCGAGTTCAACGCTCCCGGTCAGCTGATCAATTCGTAGCGCCAATATTTCTTATGTGGTTTTCATTGCTTTTTTTGACGTTTTGATTTATTAACGTGTTATTAATGATGGAAATTAGGTTTTTGTGTTCCTTTAACGATATTTTATGGATATTTATAAATAAAACACAAAAAAACCGTGCCAAAAGTGAGCATTTTTTTTTTGTGTTTTTAAGCTTAAATATTTTCAGAATAATGGTCTGAATACACTGTTTATTTTTTCGGGAGTAGTCCTTACACTGCCTGTAGATCCGGAACAATTTTTTGCAGATCATGCATTCAATTGTTTCGCAATGGGAATTGAACCCGCACCTCTTGCGTCTCAGCTGGCTACTCGCCCGCCCGCGCCTCGGAGGTATATGCCGCCACGGGGCGGCTCTCATCGCCAAAGAGTGCGCGTGTTCACTGTGTCGTCTCATTGCAGGTCAGACCCTCTCGCAGGCTGGTCACGCTCAATGGTGGTGGTTGCTAGCGCCACAAGATGGTCCAGGTGTAGACTACGTGCACATGTACAGAGACGGCACACTCAACAACTGGTTTAGTTCTGAAAAGCGTCCGTTCATCTGTGAAATGGTGCCTTCTACACCGCGCGCCTAACTGCACACTAACTCTCAACACTACGCACACTTAAGTCTGTTCAGCGGGAAAACCGTCGTGGGATTGGAGAGTGCTGCTGTGCTTAATTAGCTCTTTTTGTTTAGCGGGCAATATAGCGCGTCTGTTCCGTTTTGATCATATTACAACTGTTACTATTTCTTTAGTGTTTATTTCAAAATGCCGACAGAAGGAAACCATCTCCTAATTATGGTTTAAACTCATTTCATTTCATTTATTCATGTCCTTTGACATATTACATGTGCTTAGACAAGTCAAATCAACAAAGTAGTTACCTACGATTTTTTACAGCTTTGTAGGTATACAAAAAATAGAAAAACATCTTATAATAATTAATTCAAAAATACAATACAAGCGATAAGTTATCTGCAAAAGCATCGTCAATTGTATAACAAATAATATAAACCATTAAAACATAAACATTTTCACAAACAATGTTTTATCAGCAAAAACTTTGCAGTTTATTTATTTTCAGGAGAACCAACAGCTTACTTTAATATAGTAACACAAAGTCAAAGTCAATGCCAAAAAGAATTTTATTCATTGAAATCACAAGGATCATTTTGAATCGTCTTAGAAACTAAAATTAATACACAACAGAATAACAATAGGGAACCAATAACAGGATCCCACGAATAGTGATTCAGTAGGTAGTAAACAGGTTGTGATTGTGTAGGTTAGGTAGTAACAATTAATTAATGGGGAAAAAATTACCAATAAAACGCTTACTGCTTAACAAAAATAAATAAAAGTAAAACTGATAAGAATTTTAAACTAACTAACGCAGTAAAATAAGATTTTTGCATTTTAAAACATCATGGCTACGAAAAGAAATCGTGTGCGTAGTTCACAATTTGGCCACGACTGGTCTCTCGCTGAACAGACTCAACTCGGGCTATTATACTGAACGTCTAGGGTCCGCCATACAGTGTATTTAGTATTTTTTGTATTTTAGTTATTATTATATTATACCTACTTAGTTAGGAAAAAGTAAGTTAGGAAGCCTCTTTTGTATTTGTATTATTTTTATTGTTTTTTTATATTCTATTTTCGAGAAAGAATATAAAGTACCAGTAGTACCAGTAGTAGTAGTATTGACAGCGTATCTACCATGTCTTTTTTATGATTGTGACGGATGTCGCTATGTTCCTATACATACTATATTAATAAATTTCAGTAATATTTATTTGTTTTTAGAATTAATGGTGCTGTCCTAATTTTATTTTTGTTATTTTGAAAAATACTTCCACCAGTAGGTTTTTCTGTTGACGCTTGTTTGTTCCACAATAGTGTAAAAGAGTGCAAGCGAAGTATGGGCGGCATTCGTGTTGTAACTCTGATGGGAAATTATATTTATTGTGAATACAGACAAATCTTTTACTTCTTGATACAGGGCGTAAAATGACTACTCCCGAAAACTGAAACAGTGCATTCAGTCCATGATTCTGAAAATATTTAAGCTGAAAAAACACGAAAAAAAATGCTCACTTTTGGGCCGCTTTTTTCATGTATTCTTTTTAAATAGCCATAAAATATCGTTCAAGGAACACAAAAACATAATTTCCATCATTAAAAACACGTTAATAAATAAAAAAGTCCAAAAAAGCAATGAAAACCACACAAGAAAATAATGGCGCTACGGGTCGATCAGCTGACCGGGAGCGTTGAACTCACGCGGCCGGAATAAATGCGTACATTGCTGGCTGACAAATACTATACGAAACGAAAAAAGGTTTTCTCCTAGATGAATCACCTCTCAGGCGAAAGTTATTTTATATAGCTATGATATAGGTAGCTTTACCGGTACCTTCAGTATTCGGAAGCCGTCCTTTTACACGCTGTATATATTTATTTTCTATACACTACTTAGCAAGCAAACAAGCATACGGCCCATCTGATGGAAAGCAGTTACCGTAGCCTATATGGACGCCTGCAACACCAGAGGTATCACACGAGCTCTGCCGACCCTGAGACATAAGATGAAAAGTCTCATGTGCCTATAATTTCACCGGCGCCCGTAAACTTCCGTCAACCCTAAACACAGCAATGCGAGCACTACTGCTTGGTAGCAGAAATAGGTACGGTGGTAGTACTTTCCCGGATGAACTCTTTCACAAGAACTTCTACTACTAACAGATATTTGCTTAAAATATGCAAGATATAATTTAGATATAATTAACCAGCAGAACCAAAGCGGGTTATTAATGTAGGTAAATCACTTAAATAACCAATAAATAATTACTTCTCGTTTGGTAATTTAGATAAACGACGCTACGAGGTTATCATAATAATAAATAAATAAGGGTCAATTCACACGTACCACAACCGCACCACGTTGCAGCGACAAAATGTGGTCAAGCTGTGGTTACGTGTGAATAGTGTCGCAGCGGCTTTTTGCAGTTGCGTTGTGGTACCGACAAAATGTCGATGTGGTTGCGTTGTCGCTGTCGTTGCGATGTGGTAACCACGTGGTCATGTGCAGTTATACTCCGGCTTTCGTAGAGGAAACACGGCTTGACTGAACGTAGACATGGCGGAAAGATTGTTGTTGCTATCCTTGTTATGGCGTGGCGATGTGGCCGCGGTGCCGCCGCCGGTGGTGGCGTTGCCGTCGCGATGTGGTTGCGATGTGGTCGTATTACACAGGAGGTCGATAACAACGGCAAAATGTGGTACGTGTAAATTGTAATATTCATTTTCAATACAAAATATACGCCCGACCACATGGCGTCGTTGTGGTGTGGTTGTGGTTCGTGTGAATTGACCCTTAATAAATAGTGCTAGACATTACACACAACATTATCAAGCCCCAAACTAAGCAGAGCTTGTGTTATGGGTACTAGATAACTGATATACTTAATACAATACATTACATAGATAGATATTTTTATTATACATAAAAAATAATTGCAACTTACAACGTAAGGATGCCATTCAAACACATTACACATTTTTTAGCTTATTTACACATTTTTTTTGTGATTTAATAAAATATGATTGTTCCAATATTAAAATAAAGTGAATTTTTAGTAAAAAAAAAAAACGACTTCAAGACTCTACCTACATGTAGGTAGGTAGTAGGTACCTCCATGTAGGGTCTTAAACTACAAAGCACACTAAATTATTGATAGGTACTATTTCGTAACTCTTAAACGTCTTTTTGAAAAATGGTGTTTGTTTTTTTTATTATTTTTTCTATGAGTGTTGGTGCCAATCCAGTTTTGAAAGGTGAGGAACATAGTATTATTATTATTATCGTTTCCTACCCCTTTCTAAATACTCTTAATATAATCCGCCGTTGTGTCACCCCTCCATCTCCTCCAGTGGATGTTGTAGAAGTCAACTAAGAGATAACACCAGGGGATGGGCAGCAGCATTCACCTGAGTACTCAATACCAAACTGCGATCACCAATCCGCCTGGAAGGCGTGGTGACTGGAAATTCCCCCATTGTATTTTATGGAGGAGGCCTCGTCTAGCAGTGGATGTAAGCAGGCTGGTGATGATGATGATGATGATTACAACATTTTAAATATATATTAACGAAACAGTTGTGCAAACGATCAAGTATTTTATTAACTTAACAACAAGGTAGAAGTAAAGGTTTTCAATCAGTACTTACAATATTAAATCATATAATAAAGGAACCTTTAAAGATCTAAAGATCAAGCTCAACTTATCAAAATCACTAACAGGCGGAAGCGTCCCCAAGACACTGGCTGCATTGCCACGCCAATCAAATTATTTTTTATGTAGAAAAGAACGGTGGATGTCACATCCACGTGATGAAACGGAGAGGTATATTCAGAGGCTGGACACATTCCACGGCATTATTTTAATTATTATTAATTTACTTGAAGGTATTTTTCCGTTCTTTTCTACATAACAATAACAATACAATCTCAATTTGGTTCATTGATTGGCTGCCATAACTTCTCAAACAGGGCAGTGTCGTCTCAACCCGCATCCTTCAGTGGAATACCGGTGCATCCTTTTCGGCACCATCGAAGGCTCAAGAGTATGCGCTGCTACTGAGCCTGTTGGCACCGTCGTCAACCCTCAGTGTAAGACCAACTACTACTCGCCGGGCACTCTCGCGTTCATGCAATGCCTCGGCGGATACTGGGACTACATCGCGAAATGCATGCCAGGTTCGTATAAACAGTCATTGGCCGTGTGCCTGATTTCAAAAGTAGCATTTTTGAACGCACAGTGCCACGTGACGAAATTAAATAATAAGATGCAAAAAATAGTGTAATTAGAACAATATACTAATAATAGTTGTAACCGAATATAATTTTGAAAAAATGTCTGGTTTTGCAAAAAGAATCGCACAAATTACCTAAAAAACCTTGGCATTCAAATGCTCTTAATTTTGAAAGTCATGACTTGACATTTGTTTGTTTACAAAAATTGTCTAAGATTAAAAAAAAGAGTATGGACTTGTACTTATATTAAAGTTCAAACCGCATCTTTTTTATCTATGATTTGTATATTTCGATTAATTCTAAAAAACCCTCAAAAGTAATACAGTCTGAAGTGTACACCAGTTTCATCGTCAAATATAACATGCGATTTGGGTATTTTTATTTTATTATAGGAACATGGCGTACTGTCCTTAAATCTGTATTGAGACGTAGACTTTACTTACCTTTACTTTTATCCTATTATAACGCCAGCGAAGCTGAGGGTGGATACTCGTTGTAAATAATATCCTATTTCGTTTAAGATGACTACTGATGCCGGCTGAGATGCGAGAGTATGCGGTTTCGATTACCGCTACGAAACAAATGTTTGTATTATCTGCAAACATTTGTTCCGGGTCTGGGTGTTATGGTACCATGGTACTCGTAGGACCTGACATCAAATAAAATAAATAAATAATGCTGGACATTTCACACAACATTATCTAACCCCAAGCTAAGCAGAGCTTGTGTTATGGGTACCTACTAGATAACTGATATACTTAATGCAATACATTACATAGATAGATTTTTTTATTATACTTAGAAAAATACCCAGAACACCCTAAACAAATATCTGCAGATCGTACAAATATTTGTTCCGAGGCGGGAGTCAAACCCGCAACCCGAGCCTTCACCCGCCGCGCCACAGAGGTCGTCGTAAACAGGAATAGGGATTTCCCCCTGATAGGAAATCCTAGCCTAGTGTGGGATCAAGACTACGTATGTGAATATTGGGTGTTATGTTATGTTATATGTAAGAGTGCGGGACGGTGACACCTGAAGGGGTGGGACTGGTGGTTGGAGGCCAGCCCGTGAAGAGAGGCGAGCTTCCGTGGCATGCCGGGATCTACAGGAAGAATTTGACCATGCACGAGCAGATCTGTGGAGGCTCGCTTATCAGCACCAATATCGTCTTATCAGGTACCAACACACAGTTACAGTCCTAGATTTTCAATATATCGGAAGACTGTCGGGCTCCGCACATAGGTAAAGACGAAGTCAAACTGGAGAAGCAAGACAAGGCGTGACTTAAGAAGAGGCTACCAGGTTGTTACGTCCTTTCGTACGCGAACGAAGTCGAGCGTCAGTTTAGAAAAAAAAAAGTTTTTTAATTTATGTTTGGTAACCGTATAAGTTTATAAGAAACTAACGCACCACGGATATTAGTGTACTGATTATGTGAACAAAATTTCATAGAGTTTGATGAAATAATAGCCAAAATAGAATCAAACTTTATTCTAGTACAAAAGGGCTTAAGCGTTCTACTTGTAACCTTCTCTTAAATTACAACAAACGGGAGCTGAAGTAGTTGTTTTTAATTCTCATTTTTAGAGTTTTCCCTGTGCAGTTGTGTCCAAAGGCAATAGAAAAATATCAGCTTTGTGTGATTACTGGAGTTACCCTTCAAGATTTTTACCACATTTTGGCTAAAATAAAAATAATACACCGTTGTGGGTATCACAAAAGCAACAAGTTAGTAACAATTATTCAATTATTTTAATAGTAGTAGAACTTCTCGTGAAAGAGTTCGTCCGGGGAAGTACTACCACCGTACCTATTTCTGCCGCCAAGCAGTAGTGCTCGCATTGCTGTGTTTTGGTTTGAAGGGTACGGGTGCTGGTGAAATTACAGGCACATGAGGCTTTTCATCTTTATGTCTTAGGGTCGGCAGCGCGCGTTTGATGCCTCTGGTGTTACAGGCGTCCATAGGCTACGGTAACTAAAAAAAATAACAAACCAAATGGCATTAATTTCAGCGGCCCATTGCTTCTGGACAGACCTGGAGAAGCAGCTGCCTGCTTCGCAGTTTGCTGTAGCCGTTGGTAAGCTGTACAGATCGTGGGACAATACGGTGGACCAAGCTCAGAAGTCCGAGGTAAGCAACCGTTACTATCAGGAGACGGACACCTGGGTAGTACCACGTGGAGGGGACTCACTTGACTCACATTAAAACTAGTGGTTTGTTCTGGACAAATTACAAGTTGCCAAGGTGTTCCTTTAGTTTGAGATAATTACTACCTATGTTAGTAAGAAAGAATTGATCCTTGTAATTTACTCCTTTGATCAGTATAATAAAAATACAGAATGTTTGTTTTTTGTAATTTAGTGGGTTCGAGTCCTGGCTTAGGCTGCGTTTCCACCAAAGATGTGCGAGGTAGATAAGCGGTGCGAGGATGCGTAGCGAGGCTGTGGAACGATGTGAGTGTTTCCACAAGAGATGTGCGAGGTAGATGAGCGGTGCGAGGATGCGTAGCGAGGCTGTGGAACGATGTGAGTGTTTCCACAAGAGATGTGCGAGGTAGATGAGCGGTGCGAGGATGTGTAGCGGGCTCTTTTCAGACTGACAGCTAGTAGTTTCTCACTTTTTCTCGCGTCCATCCCTGGCGCACATCTCTCGCACACATCCCTCGTAACACATTCCTCGCACGCACCTCGCTTGTTTTGTACGTATAAAAACCTCGCTCGCTAAGCCGTTTCCACCAGAGATGCGCTGAGCGAGGCTAGGTAAATAAAGTGATTCTATTGGTTCAAAAACACATCCCTCGCTACGCATCTTCGCTCATCTCTGGTGGAAACGCAGCCTCAGGCAAGTGACTTTTTTAATATAATTGAATGCAGTATGCTGACTTTAAAAAATAAAGGAAAGTCTCCACTTCCTAACTTTAATATTTAAAGTACTTATCCTCTATGTAGCATGACCGTGCGACACACTGTACAGGTGAATCATAGCTCGTGTAGTAAGTGTGCGTAGTGTTGAGAGTTAGTGTGCAGTTAGCCGCGCGGCGGAGTGGGCGCCATCTCACAGATGAACGGACGTCTTTGACTAGGCATTAAAAAAGTTGTTGAGTCGGTCGTCTCTGTACATGTGCCTAAGTCTTGACTGTCCCCATTTTGAGTACTTGTCTTCCATGTAGCATGGCCGTGGGATACACTGTATTTTTTTTGTACATTTGTAACTTTATTACTTATTATTCTATTATTACATTACAATAGAAGTCGGTTTTTTAAATGAAAAGTTATCTATCTATCTTTTTCAGGTGAAAGTGATACATCTACCACCACGATTCCAAGGCGTCACCACAAGCTTCCAAGACGACATAGCCGTAGTCATAGTCGCCAACGAGTTCCAATTCAAGAACTATATCCGTCCTGTATGCCTCAATTTCGATTACAACTTTGAGGAACAGCAGCTGCATTCTGGGAATCATGGAAAGGTAACGACAGTCCCTCAAAATATGCGCAAATTAAATTTAAAATTTATTGCGATAGTGCTTACAAATTGTATGAGAAAACCTTTTATAAAATTTGACCAACTTCAACTGCTCAGATTTTTTTCTTCCGATAACAAACAACCCTTGTATGAAACTGAGACGATACGCATCAAACAAAATTTTGATCAAAACAATTTTTATGGAGAACTCACGCTTGACCAAAAAAATAACTATACCAAAATCGTTTTCATACAAAATGAGTAAATGGTTTCAAAGACAGTTTTCCCGTATCTCTTATGGATTCGGATATCCCAATACTGTCCCATTTCAAAAAAACACCCTGTATATTACTAGCGTAATCAATGCGCATGCAGTGGGAATCGAACCCGCAACCTCTTGCATATCAGCTGGCTTCTCGCCCACCGCGCAACAGAGGTCGTCAAAGAGGTTTGTTCGTTCAATTAAGGTAACACTTCTTTGAAAGCAACGCAACAATGTTCTTATTATGCAGGTAGCCGGCTGGGGATTGACGGCTGCGAGTGGCAAAGCGTCGCCAACGCTACAAGTGGTGGACCTGCCTTACGTGGAAGTGGGCATATGTATCAGCAATTCCCCGTACAATTTCCGCCAGTACATCACTAGCGATAAAATCTGCGCGGGCACTCTAGAACGTAAGTTAATGAACACAACAATTTGTATTATACAGCGTGTAAAAGGACGGCTCCCGAATTCTGAAGGTACCGGTAAAGCTACCTATATCCCTCCTCTCACAGAGGACGACCTCTGTGGCGCGGCGGGTGAAGGTTCGCCTGCGACGCTGGAGGTTGCGGGTTCGATTCCCGCCTCTGAACAAATATTTGTAGTGCAGATAATTGCTCAGGGTGTTCTGGGTATTTTTCTATGTATAATAAAAAAATATCTATCTGTGTAATGTATTTGTATTAAGCATATCAGTCATCTAGTACCCATAACACAAGCTTTGCTTAGCTTGGAGCTAGATAATGTTGTGTGAAAAGTCCAGCATTTATTTATTTATATCATAGCTATATAAAATAGCTTTCGCCAGAAGTGGTACTTCATACCGGAGAATTCTTTTTTTCTCGTTTTTACCGTCTTTGTCAGCCAGCAATGTACGCATTTATTCCGGCCGCTCAGCTGATCGACCCGTAGCACCAATAATTTCTTACATTGTTTTCATTGCTTTTTTTGACGTTTTTATTTTTGAACATGTTTTTAATAATGAAATTATGTTTTTGTTTTCCTTTAATGATATTTTATGGATATTTATAAAGAAAACACGAAAAAAGCGGCCCAAAAGTGAGTGTTTTTTTTTACTTAAATACACTCGAGAGCAATGAATCCGGGTCACTTAAAGAATGTTAAAAATCTCGGAAACTAAAAATGATAGATTAATGCAATAAATTGTATTTAATAGACAATGTAATATTCCTTAAATGAAGGTAAAAAAAATATGAGTCACCATACATTTTATTAACACAAAATTACATAAAGAAAAAAACTGCTGATCTCTCCTTAAAACAAAAATAGGAAACATGAAATTTTTGAACTTTATTACGATTTTCTTGAATTTTAATACTTCGTATTGCCTCCTCGTGCTTCCATTACTGCGTTTACGCAGAAAAAAAACAACAAAAAAACAGAAATCAAACAATGATAAATGACAGATTACAAACAAAAGCAAAACCAAATGCTGTAATTTCGTAGTTCCATCTTCGAAAGTGGCCCTTTTTCAAATTTGATTTTTTTATGATATAACTTTACAATAACTAAGAAGTTATAATACCTTCATTTAAGGAGTATTACATTGTCTATTAAATACAATTTATTGCATTAACCTAGCATTTTTAGTTTCCGAGATTTTTAGGATTCTTTAAGTGACCCGGATTCATTGCTCTCGAGTGTATTTTCAGAATCATTGTCTGAATGCACTGTTTCAGTTTTCGGGAGTAGTCTTTTTACGCCCTGTATATTTTTTACCAAAATGTTTTTTATACTATTATGTTTTTGTTGATAGTATTTCTTTAGAGCAAAAAATGATTTTTTGGACGAGATTATAAATAAATTAGTGACGTAATAATAACAATAACAAACGTTTTTATTTTTATTTCAGTCATTTATTTTCAAACACAGGCTTAACCTGGACCTTTAGGAGGCATTACTGGGGCCGTAGTAGCCAACAGTAAGAAGCCCTTTTACAATTAGGATATAATAAACATTATTGTTATGGTGGATCGAAGACAGATGATTAAACTATTGTGGAAATGGGTGAAAGTTGGTGCTATTGTAAGGAGAACATGCTAATTGAATGTTTATTGGGCTATTATAGTATGAGAAACGGCACCTGCCAATTCTAAATTATTGAAAACGATTTAGGCAGGTGGTGACTTGCCGTTCACTAAACGGGCCCCTTAAATGTGCCGCCAATGAAGGCAGCGTAAGGGGCAACGTTGGTGTGGGCGGCTAAAGGGTGTTGAGAGGTGTGCTGCAGTTTCACTAAGCGCTACTCCCGGCTTTATGCCTTTAACACTTCCACCCTTGGAGCATAGGCTTCGCTCTTGCGCCTCCACCCTCGGCCAGCCGGCTAAGGCAAGCCGAGGGTCAGTCTCTGTTGACCCCAGGGAGTAATGGGGTTCCGCGGTGTCGCCACTCACGGAACGCTCGCCACAAGCGTGCCCTGCGGTATTATTATGATTATTAATGTTTAATTGTTTGTCTCACAGCGACCACGGCGCTCTGCAGAGGTGACAGTGGTGGCGGACTCGTGTTCGCCGATTCCAACAGGGGAATTGTACGTTACTACCTTCGCGGCATCGTGTCTACCGCGCCGACCAGCAATGCCGCCTGCAACACCGCAACTTACACTAGCTTCACGTCGTTATCGAAACATGAACAGTTCATCAAACAATTTTGGATCGAATCGTAATGGCAACCTTACTAATAAGTAGTAGTTCTGCGAACAGTATAGGTAGACCTCGCGAGCACAAACTTTCTTGATAAACTTGCTTTTAATTTGGCTATTATTTCATGAAACTCCATGAACCTTTGTACTCATGATCAGTACACTAATATCTAGTCCCGTGGTGCGCAAGTTTAGTTTTTTTTTTAATTTATGATTTGGTAATGTAATTTTGTAAGAAACTTTCGCACCACGGGTCTAGATTATTATCGGATTAGACCAAGGCATGGAATAGTAGATTGTATCATAAGGGAGCAAAATAATATTTTTACGGCGAGGGCGCTTTTTTGAATCCAGAACGAAGTGAGGGATTCTAGAGTAGAATCCCGAGCATAGCGAGGGATTCTTTAGTAGAATCCCGAACGTAGCGAGGGATTCAAAGTACGTCGCCCGAGCCAAAAATATATTTTTCATCCCATCTATTCGAAAAGGACGACTTGGTTCGCCTTTAAGTGCACCCAAAGGTGGTGTTTTCTGTATGAAGCTTCTATAAGTGCACCGCAATTATCTTTGCCGCGCACTTTTTAAATTTGGAATATATCGAACTCAAATATAAGTGCGCCGCAATTATCTTTTACGGCCCTTTTTGAATTTGGAACATCTTGAAAAGAATCAAACACAAATAAGTGCGCCGCAATTATCTTTTCCGCGCCCTTTTTAAATTTGGATCATCTTAGTGTTCAGCGCCAAAGAAGGCGAACGCAAATATTGTTTAAATAAATACTGGCTGGTACGACGGCCCAAAGTCGCGCCACCGGCTGAATAAAAAAAACAAATTAGAAACGACGGCCCGCGATTTCGTCATTTAACCGACTTTACAAAAAGGAGGAGGTTCTAATTTCGGTGATGAAAAGTAGAGTGTAACACTCGGGCGCAAAATATATTTTTGGCTCGGGCGACGTACTTTGAATCCCTCGCTACGTTCGGGATTCTACTAAAGAATCTCTCGCTATGCTCGGGATTCTACTCTAGAATCCCTCACTTCGTTCTGGATTCAAAAAAGCGCCCTCGCCGTAAAAATATTATTTTGCTCCCTTATGATACAATCTACTATTGCGCCCGAGTGTTACACTCTACTTTTCATCACCCACTATGAGAAAATAAAAGGCGCCTCATATTTTATTTCAAAACAAAACCATGAATTTCTAACAATCCGTGAATAACTTATCATTTAAAAAAATGACTTCCGCCGTTGTATTCGACGTATTGTCGAATGCGCCGCCGTTGTATTGGACGATGACGCCGTTGTATTGGATGAAAAAAAAATTATGAAAGAACCATAGTGGTGAAAGGATTATGATACTTTCTGAATGCAAATGCTTGGTTTGTTGCTGAAAATATCAAAATCGCCATATGTATGCCTACAATATTTGAGGAGTTCCCTCAATTCCTCGTGGATTCCATCATCAGAACTGGATTCTGAAAAAAATGGGACCAATCTGGAAGTATATCTTTCAAATAAAAAAAGAATTTTCCAAATCGGTTCATAAACGCCGGAGATATGAGGTAACATTAAAAAAAATACAACCGAATTTAGAACCTCCTCCTTTTTGTAAAGTCGGTTAAAAATGACGAAATCGCGGGCCGTCGTTTCTAATTTGTTTTTTTTTATTCAGCCGGTGGCGCGACTGTGGGCCATCGTACCAGCCAGTATTTATTTAAACAATGTTTGCGTTCGCCTTCTTTGGCGCTGAACACTAAGATGATCCAAATTTAAAAAGAGCGCGGAAAAGATAATTGCGGCGCACTTATTTGTGTTTGATTCTTTTCAAGATGTTCCAAATTCAAAAAGGGCGCGTAAAAGATAATTGCGGCGCACTTATTTGAGTTCGATATATTCCAAATTTAAAAAGTGCGCGGCAAAGATAATTGCGGCGCACTTATAGAAGCTTCATACAGAAATCACCACCTTTGGGTGCACTTAAAGGCGAACCAAGTCGTCCTTTTCGAATAGATGGGATGAAAAAGATCTTTAACTTTCGAAACAACGGTTTACAAGAATGCAATACATTTTTAACGACCTCTGTGGTGCAGCGGGCGAAGGTTCGCCTGCGACGCAGGAGGTTGCCGGTTCGATTCCCGCCTCGGAACAAATATTTGTACGATCTGCAGATATTTGTTTAGGGTGTTCCGCGTATTTTCTAATGTATTGTATTAAGTATATCAGATGTCTAGTACCCATAACACAAGCTCTGCTTAGCTTGGGGCTAGATAGCATTTTTTTTGCGCATTTAATGCTCTATTAAAATCCGTACTGTACCCCCAAGTTGTTAAACCGTATCTAAGAACGGAGTCAACATAACCGTAGTGTGCCATCAGTACCGTTCACTGTTCTCCTGAGCCAACTTAAAACGTACATAAACCTATTATTATTTTTACAACTTGGTACAAATGTTTGTTCCATTTGAATTGATAACCAACTTCAAAAAAGGGAGGAGGTTCTCAATTCGGTTGTATTTTTATCAATGCATATACCTTAAAATTGACTTTCTATAAAGAGGTGAATTCCATTGCCAAGACGGTAGCTCGATAACAGCGACGAAGCACTGCGACGGCACCAAGGACTGCGCGGATGGTTCCGACGAGACGGTGGACGCGTGCTCGGCCAAGACCTGCTCCTCGTACCTGTTCCGGTGCGCTTACGGCGCGTGCGTCGACCGAGGAGCCACCTGCAATAACGTATGTCAGCACCATGTCTCTTGTCCTACCTTGCTGACTTCAAACATGTTGAAGTTTTTTTTTTTTAATGTAATGGCTCGACAAACTGGCATACGGCCTGCTGATGGTAAGCGGTTACCGTCGCCTATCTGCAACACCCGAGGCATTGCCAATGCGTTGCCTGCCCTGAAGAACCCTTGATGGACCCTTAGATGTTGTAGTTTAGCGGAAAAACCTCAGAAGGGAGCTCATTCCATAATTTGCACGTATGTGGGAGAAAAGATCTCGTAAAGCGAGCTGTACGAGATACCCACACATCGATGATGTGTGGATGAGCTCCCAACCGGAGTCGAGAGGTGCGATGATAGAACCTGGAAGCGGGTATAAGATCAAATAGCTCCTCAGAGCGCTCCCCATTATAGAGTCGATAGAATACACAGAGCGAGCCGATATCTCGGCGCAGGCTCAGCGGCTCTAGTGTACTGGTGAGCTTGGGGTCGTTGACGATTCTAACGTCTCTACGCTGTAGGGATTCAAAGCGAAGCAGCTGGTACTTGGTGATTTCCATTCTCATTTCGCTCCCCTATTCCAGGGGTAAAAATTACAAAAAAAAAACTACTTATTCCTTTATTTGTTACAAAATGGCTCCTTGCATGCCAAACTGAGCACCGTATAGCCAGTCAGGCGCCAAGGGCTACTACAGCTGCCCATTTTGGTAGAAAACTTTGACATTTGGCGCTCGATAGATACCAGATGAATCGTTGTAACATGTATGACCATAATCTTTTTATTCGACGGCCCAGAAAATGGTATGCCTTAAGAGGAGGTCACCGATTGCTAGCAAAAGGGCCCTTTTGCATGCGAACAAAGTTTGCTTCTAATTTGCCTATTATTTCTTCAAACTCCACAAAACTTGTACACAATGATCAGCAGGGCGATTCTAAAACGTCAGAAACGTTTCCGCTCGGATTCGTTAGTTTTTCATTTCTATACTTACTATACCTACGTATAGTAAGTAGGTAACTAAAACAATTTTCTAACAATTGCCTCCAGTAAAACACAGTAATATACAATGTTTATTGTTTTTTACTGTGTTTTACTAGAGAAAATGGTTTTAGTTACTCGGAAAACGTTTTGCAGTTTTAGTGCAGTACACTAATATCTAGACCCGTGGCCGTGGTGCGTTTGTTTCTTATAAAATTATAAATGGTTAGTTACCAAATCAAATAAGTACATATTACAATATAAAATAGACGAACAAATATATAGTAACAATTCCGCTCCTCTCCAACAAAAACTCTGAAAGAATTCGACACGTGTTTCGCCTCTCAACGAAGCATCCTCAGGAAACAGTAGGCTCACTGCGTGCTAGAACGAAAAAGACACACTACTGCAAAAACTCCGCAGCCATGTTGCCTCTTCGAACGCCGAACAGAAAGTGTTCACGTGTGTGTGTGTGGCACGTGTCGAATTCTTTCAGAGTTTTTGTTGGAGAGGAGCGGAATTGTTACTATATATTTGTTCGTCTATTTTATATTGTAGAATGGATTTCCGCAAAGTCACGCTTGAATCAATTAATTAAGTACATATTAACAAAACCTCTTTAAAAAACGGACGCACCACGGCTCTAGGGTCTACAGTTTCATGGAGTTTGAAGAAATAATATCCAAAATAGAAACAAACTTCGTTCGCGTACACAAAGGCCCTACCAGTAACCTTAAAATGCAGGTGCAAGACTGCGCAGACGGCTCTGATGAAGCTGTTAACCTGTGTGGAATGATTTCCATCAATGAGTGAGTACATATATACAATTATAATATTTATGTATAAGCATTTTACTACCTCTCATACACAACACGATGAACTTAAATTATATGTAAGTACCTATTCTATACAACTTGGCACAGTTCTGCGAACAGTAGACCTCGCGAGCACAAACATTCTTGTGTATTTTTTTTATAAACTTTGAAAATCGCATTCATAGCGTGATCAAGCATTAACCATGAATCTTACCTGAACCACAAAGTCGTTGAAACTCTAACAAATAAGAGCTCATGCTTTGATTATATACATGAGCTCTTTGATTACATGTGTATATAATCAAAGAGCTCATGTTTAGATTTTAATTTTAAAAAGTGTAACCCATAATAATTTTCATAATAAAATAATAATTAATAATAATTTAATTCATAATAATTTTTTAAACCTATTTTCGTTAAAATATGTTTTGTCTTGTTTTGACGTATGACATTTCACATCAGAGAGAACAAGACAAAACATATTTTAACTAAAATAGGTTTCAAAAATTATTATAAATAAGGCCCTAAGTGTTATTTATTAGTGTATTGCGTGTGTTTTCCAAGGAGTGGAAATGGACCAGGAACATTCAAGTAAAACTGCTATCGCATTGCTAGAACATGACTTGACATTATTTGAAATAATATATTCTTCTTTCTTAGAAAGGTGTGAGACAGGCAGATGTTATTTCTCCGAACCTGTTCACCTTTGCGTTGGAGGATGTTTTCAAGCTTCTGAACTGGAATGGATATGGCATCAACATCAATGGCGAATATATCACTCACCTTCGATATGCCGATGACATAGTCCTCATGGCAGAATCGCTGGAAGACCTTGGCATAATGCTCAGAGACCGCAATACCGATTCCGAACAGGTGGGTCTTAAAATAAACATGGGCAAGACAAAAATTATGTCAAATGCCCCATGTCGCACCTATGCCGGTACACGTTGGGAATGACAATGTCGAAGTTGTTGACCACTATGTCTATTTGGGTCAGACTGGGTCTTTGGGTCAACCAACGAATCCAACTCGGATGGGCAGCGTTTGGGAAACTATGCCATATCTTCTCGTCACAGATACCACAAGAGCCTCAGAGTGATGACATACGGCACTGAGACGTGGTCGCAAACTATGGCCGTATAGACACGCTCAAAGTTGCACAGTGGGCTATGGAGAGAGCTATGCGAAATGAGAAAATCCGTAGAAGAACCAAGGTCACCAACATAGCTCTCAGAGTTAGCAAGTTGAAGTGGCAATGGGTAGATCATATAGCTCGAAGAACTGATAACCGTTGGGGAATAAAGGTTCTCGAGTGGCGACCACAAACCGGACGACGCGGTAGAGGAAGGCCATCCGCTCGATGGACATTGTAAACGTCGCAGGAAGTCGGTGGATGGAGATGGCTCAAGACCGTTCGTCGTGGCATTCTAAGGGGGAGGCCTATGTCCAGCATGGCAGTGGACTTCTACAGGCTGATGAAGATGACGATGATGACTTGACATTGGCAAAATTGAGTTTTTATTCAGAGGCCCTAATGAAAAAAAAATGGTGGCGTCAATAAAATCTAATTAAATTACTATGTTTCAGATCAAAAGCCGGCTTATGCATTCTACCATCGTACCCAGAACATGGCATACGACATACGACAGCAACATTGAGGGGGCGGAGCCCGGGCAGGGCTTCGAGCGTGTGACTCTCTCTAACTTAACTTGCCAGCCTAATTATATGACGTTAGAGTTCAGCTGCTTCAACGGCGTATGGACAGAGAACATTCCGAAATGCGGCGGTGAGTATCTATATCCGTGTAGGTGGTATTTTCCCAGCGTCCCCCACCTATCTGGCCCCACTGGGGGGCGTTGGGAGAAAAAGTGCCATCGTCCCCCAGTAGGATTGCCACCCGTACTTTATAGTAAAGTATTGTACTCTATTTTGGCCAATCGTACTTTATACTTTATGAGGGCAGTAAAACACGTGAAAATACTTTATTTTTACTTGTGAAGATTTTTTAGGACTGCTATTTTTTACGTGTAACAGTACGGACTGCTTTGGAACGAAACCTAAAACGCCAATGTCAATGTCAATATCATGTCATGTCAACTTGTCATTTTTGACAAATATTTGTTTGATGTTGCTAGAAGCAACAACAAATATGTATGGAAGAGAAATAGTCTGGTAAATAAATAGTACTTTATTTTCAGACGTTGTACTTTTTTTAGCCTAAAAAATTCAATTTACTCTATTTGCTTAAAAAAAGGTGGCAACCCTAACCTCATGACACCGCCAGAAATTTTATGTTTTTTATGGCAACACTTGCCTCACGCATTATGACTGAATATTAGGGGAAGGTTACTGGTAGGGGCGCTTATTACGCTCTGTTGAACGCGAACGAAGTTTGCTAGCTACCGATGACCTTCTCTTAAACCGCTAAATGTTTGTGTCCAACTTGTTCTTCCAAATGCCCGGTTGATACCACAAACGATTGATTAAATTTTATTAAAAATCTATATATCAACTCGAGCGCAAAATGTAAAAATCTACCAAAATGGACATCTGTAGAAGCCCTTGGCGCCTGAGCGGATATTTATAAAACATTTTATTTTCCATAGTGATCTGCAGAATGCAACGGATATGGGATCAGCAACAATTCAAATGGCGAATACAATTCTCACCTTCGATTTGCGAGCCATAACCATCATGGCAGGATCGCTGATAAACCTTGGCACTATGCTCCGAGACCTAAATACCGTCCCTCAACAGGTGCCGGTGGGCAAGACGACCATCACGTCAAATGCCCATGTCGCACCCAGGTTAGTAAAAGTTGGAAGTGATAATAATAAATAAATGCTGGACATTTCACACAACATTATCTAGACCCAAGCTATGCAAAGCTTTTGTTATGGGTAGGTACTAGATAACTGATATACTTAATACAATAAATTACATAGATAGATATTGTTTATTATGCATAGTAAAATACCCAGAACACCCTGAACAATTATCTGCAGATCGTACAAATATTTATTCAGAGGCGGGAATCGAACCCGCAACCTAGATCGCAGGCGAACCTTCGGCCGCCGCGCCACAGTGGTCGTCATGGGGGGATGATGATGATGGTGAATATTTGTTGTACAACATTTAGCTGTAATTATCCAGTTTGAGGCATAACAATTCGGGAGACAGTGTTTGCGAAATGAAACTTACAGAAATCCATTTCGGCGAAACATTCATATGCCATTGTTTGTGTCTATCACCCGAATTGTTCTTCCAAGTATCCCTACGGATACTCAAAACAAAACTCGGAATAGGCCTACGCCTATTCCGAGTTTTGCATTGCAACAATCACTTTGCGAGTCGTGAGTATTCAACGTGACTTACGTAGTAACTATTTAAGAATCTGTGCTGTTTCTATCGACTGCGCGGCACAGAATGGTGATATTTTTTAAACTCTCGCGATTAGGAACAGTCAGCCCGCGACCATGATTGCTGTAACGCATTCGAAACGTCGGGAATAATAAATAATAAGGTAACACGCGATAAATACCCGATGAATAGTTATACTATGTGAGTCACGTTTGAATACTCACGACTCGCAAAGTGATTGTTGCAATGCACAACTCGGAATAGGTCTACCGGCTGCTACAAAAAAGACCGATTAAGTTTTATTGAAAATCAGTATTTATAAAACTATATTTTTTTTATTCTTTAGCGATCTGCAGAGGCTCAATCACTCCCGGCGACCGTATATCATATATGATATGAACTTAATTTGGCGATGTCTTACTATAGTAAGACATCGCCAAAATAAGTTCAAATCCATCAAAATATAATATAACTAGTGGTTCGCCCCGAACTGAGACCTCGCGATGACACCTTTATCAGCCCGACTAATTTAAGAGGGGAAGAAAGGGTTTTGTATTTAACGGCTATGTAAGTATGTTTGTATAGTTGTATTGTATGGACTTGGATAGTTTTATGATAAAAAGTGACGTGCATGGTATTAACACGAGAAATAAACACAAACTAAATATACCAAAATTTCGATTAAAGAAAGTAAGTGGGTCTTATATGGGGAATTCTGTACGGTTCTATAATAAACTTCCAGAAGGTGCATTTAAACTTCCTATTCGAAGATTTAAATCCTACATAAAGATGAATCTAATTAAGAAAGCGTATTACACTCTTGATGACTATATTAATGATAAAGCCGCGTGGCCTGATGTCGCTCTGCCCCTCGACTGCTAAAATGGAAATTTGCAATATCTGTACTTACCTATAATTACATGTTTGTATTAGATTATTATTTATAAGTATAACAAGCGTAGCGTGTGCTGTCTTGCATATTTTTGCTGATGTTTATTTACTTTTGACTACCTTCCTAAGGTTTTTAAGTTCTCATTTACTATGTATCAGCAACTCCTTGCTCCGAGGCACCACACAGGCGCTTCTCACCTAGTGGTAAGACGGACCATTTATGTAAGCCAAGCCGAGTTTGTTGCCTGATTCTTCTAGGCTTGGTCGCGTTGGAACAGGAGTAATTTAATTTTATATAAGACGATTCAAAATGATCCTTGTGATTTCAATGAATAAAGTTCTTTTTGACTTTGACTTTGACTTTTGGATGATCCATCAGAAATCTAAAACTATCGAGTCAATTTCTCTAACATGAAAGAAATGTGAAGCAAAATAAAAGTTTTTTTTAATTAAGCAGTGCCATCTAGCTGTAGTTTTGCTACCTAATTTTTAAAGATTTAAGTTCTCTACTCTAAAAATGCATATTACAAAGAAAAAATCCTCAATTTTCGACTTCTCCCCGTGGAACAAAATATACTTAAATAATAAATTTCAGCATTACCAGAGAACTTGAAGTATCTTCGAGATATTTTTTTGCATATTTTACTTTCTTCACCCTTCTAACCGATTTCTAAAAACATTTACTGAGAAAAAAATTTAACCTCTATAGGTAATTATTATACACATCATCGAAATAGCCTTTGAATAGGACTAAGCAACAGGGCGTAAATACTACATACCTGTTAGTATTTAAAGTACTCGACGAATTAATTGATGACGTCCTTTTGAAGAAAACATAGAACTCCAACGTCATTCATATTCTTAGAAATGGGAGGTCAACAATGGATGTTAAATTGGTTATTGTTTTTTATGGTTCAGGTTTCTAATTTCTTCAATTTCAGACTTTTCCCTGTAGTTGTGACACAAAAGCCACAAGCATACCAAATTTCAGCATTGTGGGACTGCTGGAACTACCCTAGAATTTTTGATTTTTGCGTTTTTTATCTTTCCTAATATCTCGGAAACTACTAAGTTTAAATACTTATTAAAAACAGTTTTGAAATGTCCAACTAAAGCGCTTTCATTAGACACCCCACTTGATCTGACTGTCTCACTTTTATTTTTTTTACCCCCTCTTGGACCCCAATATCTCAGCAACCCCCTGACCGATATAGCTCATAACCTTACCTACAAATTGTACCAATACTATCTACCCCCATACCAAATTTCATGAAGATCGGATTAACGGTTAGGAAGTTTTCATCGGACAAACATACATACATACATACACACATACATACAATGCCGATTCTTCCAACTTGACTCAGAGAACTCGCTTCGCTCGTTCAAAAAAAAATGTTTTATACCTGTATTGTATATTAATATACAATGCTACAATACCATAACGTTATTTTACTGGCTCTTTTTATACCTACTTACTACAAACTGTAAAGCAGGGCTTGGAGTACCGGTATTTTTTGGAACCGGTTCACTCGCTTGGACTCTGTACCGGTACTGATATACAGGTATTTCCTGGGGTATCGGTACTTTATACCGGTTCTAGAATCGGTATTATTCAGGCATAATACCGGTATTTTCGGTGTTAATACCGGTTCTTGCCACTAAATTTGTGTAAAGTCAGTGGAAAGTCGTACATTGTAAATACAAGTGCTCGAAATGTGTGCTAAGAAGGTCAGTGAGCAAGAGTGAAAAATAAGATTTTCTCTTCTCTTGCTCGAAAAGTCCGTCATAGTAGCGTACCAAAGCGTGGAAAAATAGCATATTTGCCTCTCGTTAAATATCCAGAATTGTATACTTATTTAATTTTTGTTAAATAAACTATTTACTTTTGGATTTTTTATTTGATCGCAATCATAGTGAAAAGAGAACACACGGCGCTAGAAATCCATTATAACTCTAGTCTATTTACTCATTCGCTCGCAAAATTTTTGTATGAACTAAAGAAGGCGAGCGCACGCTCTGATACCTTGGTTTTGTGTATTAAATAATAAAAAATGATAAAAAAAAACCCCTTTAAAGTTTTGTTGATGAATTCACTAACCCAATTTATAACTTATAAGTTACCAAATGTTCCAAAAATTAAAACGTGTTAGAAGTTAGTCTAAAATAAGATTTCAATTTTTAAAAAAAGGTATCTTTGTTTATTTTTTTTATAGAGTGGAGTGATTCAAATTGTGTACTGAATTATGATTTCACTAGATAAAAAGCTGAAGAATACGATATAATTTTTTTATTTTTGTAAACTATAAGAACTCATATCAAAAACTAACATATTCTAAGAGCTCATTAAAGTGTGTCACACACGTAGCAGATGCGGTAAGATATCTGTATCTGAGCGCGTATCTGTCCATATCGCTCTCTATACTAAACTCAAGAAGCAACACACACGTAGCAGATCACTTATATTTTACCGTCAAGCATCTGTAGGCACCGACATATATCAAAAGATGGTCAGATTATATCTGTGTATACAAATTGAAATACAATACAGTTTGAAGGTTTCCGCGTGAATGTATCATTTTCGTAATATTATCGTATCTGCTATGTGTGTGATACCTTCAGATGCGATAAGTTTTATACGCATATAAAATATTACCGCGTCTGCTGTGTGTGTGTGAACCTATAGCGTCTGGAACGTTTGGTAACTTATAAGTTATAAATTGGGTTAGTGAATTCATCAACGGAATCTAACAAAATCTTTAATTGGAATTTTTATATCATTATTTTATATACAAAACCAAGGTATCAGAGCGTGCGCTTACTTTCATTAGATCATACAATAATTTTCGTTGAACCTAACCCAGACTAAGGGCATTTTTTATAATAACACCCTATTAGGGTGTTATTTTATAAAAAATGCCCTTAGTCTGGGTTTAAACCAGGACTACCAGTCTAGGCTTAAATATTGACCTATAGGGTATATACGACTGTAATACAAAAGTAGATGGTTTGTTTTCCAGAAGCAACTTTCGAGCTAGATATGCCAAAAATGACATAAGCTTGGACTATCTATTTATCTAAAACCAGGCAGCCCCCTAGTTTAGCAATGGTCTATAAATTGACAGTTGATTGCTTGCTAGAGGTAAGAATTTGGACATCTCAATGAGGGGTTTTCACGGCCGTTTCAAATCATGCTTTCAGTATTGAAAATAGATGACGCTGCTCTGTAACGTAACTGTCAAGTGTCAAAATAAAGTGAAATGTCAACATCGACAACGTAGACATAATTTTCGTTCCGTGGTATTTATTTTTGCCTACTTCTAAAAACACCACGAAATCACTAGCGCACACTCAAGAAGCAATCGCAAACAGAATATCATGACTAATAGCCACAGACTACTTCGATAATAGTTTTGTGTACGCGTGCACCACAGACAATCTTGATTGATACAGTTGAGTCAGCGCCATCTATCAAACCAATTTGAAATACTTTTTTTCTTTTTAATCGAAGATGAAAAGCCCTCATTGTGATGTGACACAATCCGTCAGTTTGATACTTTGGAAATTTGCGAAGTAGCGCGAGAATTGATTTCGGAAAACAAACCATCTGCTTTCGTATTTAAAGTCGCATATGCCTAATGACGATATTTAATCCTAGACTAGTACGCCTGGACTAAATTCAGATTTAGTCCATGTTCTGTAATAAGGCCGAATTGATTAAGCATTGTAACGCTTATGGAATGCATGGTTACCTAATAGCAAGTCTGCTACAGAATGCTATACGGCTGAGCATAATAAGATGAGATCCCTACACCGGGGCAGATGTCACATCCGAGTGCTGATAACCTGTAGGAGTAGGGCAGGCTTATCTCCGAGCAGTGTAGGGGCACAGCAGTATAGTACAGCCGGATAACCGTAGAGAAGTAGCGTTAGTTGGCGTAGCTCAGTAGGAGAGAAATGAGACAAGGATATAAGGTCCTTCAAGATTTATTAGATATAAGTAAGCAAATAGGGAACACCAACAGGGTGTCCCATAACTATAAATGTTGGGCGCCTTAGTTAATAATTAAGTTATCAGGGTCGTGAGGTAAAGCCTACACATTCAATATTTCTTAGCAACCAGTTCAGTAAAGTAAATAATTAAAGCCGGTGAAGCCGGACTCCTCCCAAGCGAGTGAAGATGTGTATGTGTAGATTGTGTGGGTTAGGTTGGACGAGACAATAGGAAGCTAAAGCACTGCCAAGAGAGGTGAACCCTCTCCCAGATCGTGATAGGCCCCGAGATGCTGGCCTCAAAAGAAGGGGGCTCAGCGACTCAGGTTCCTGGACCGTAGGACTCCGGACTGGAGAGGAAGCGGCAGGCTCCTACGCCCACACACCAGCGTCTCCCACAAGGAAGATAAAACTTCCTCGATAAAACGAAGAACCTGTTGAATAGATAAAATCTAAAAGGATCTATCCAACAGTATAACTGAGCAAACAGATTTACAAACGACTAATAACTTGCCCCAATGGGGGTTCCTAAGCCTAAGAACACATCCAGCCACACACAGCCACATCTCAACGAGACCGCCGTAAGCTGGAATACAAAGAATAAATAAGCACCTGTGGTAACCTCTAAAAAAAATGCCACGCATGCTAAAAATTAATTTACCAGCATAGGAATCCGCTCCAGCCTGTGATAGCGATGGGCTGGATGGCGACCGTCGTGGGTACGGCACAGGGCAGATGGAGTTGCCAAGGAGGGTTCCCAACGAGTAACACCCAAACGAGTAACACTGTTACTCGTTGGGAATTTTTGTCCCAACGAGTAACACCACTCCCATGGTGTTACTCGTTGGGAATATTTCTAGAAAAAAGAATCCCAACGAGTAACAGTGTTACTCAACAGGTATGGACCGCCACGAGGCCTCCCAAAAGCTTTCAGCTCGGAGCCCTAAAAATATCACCGACTGATGAGCAAACGGCTGCAGTTTAAGGTCCCTAGCAGAGCCTCCTCCAGAATACTCACCAGATCAAATCTCCACTTTTTCGAAATGTACTAAGTTCAATCAATCGACAACGACACGTCTAACTAACTAAGCAAGCAATGAATCTCATGGCCATGGCGGCCGCCCGCGCTGTCTCGTATGCGAACGTCATTGTTGGCTTGACACTGACGTCCACTCTATTCAATTGTGACAGTTAGCCACAGATGCCAACAACTAAAAACCACAGAGGGTGAAACAAAAAGGGTTACAGTATAGACAGACGTTTTACAGAGCAACATAGTAGTTTTGTTAGTAGTAGAACTTCTTGTGAAAGAGTTCGTCTGGGGAAGTACTACCACCGTACCTATTTCTGCCGCCAAGCAGTAGTGTCCGCATTGCTGTGTTTCGGTTTGAAGGGTACGGGTGCCGGTGAAATTACAGGCACATGAGACTTTTCATCTTTATGTCTCAGGGTCGGCAGCGCGCGTGTGATGCCTCTGGTGTTTTAGGCGTTCATAGGCTACGGTAACTGCTTTCCATCTGGTGGGCCGTAAGCTTGTCTGCTTGCCAAGTAGCATAAAAAAAATAAAAAAAAGTATCACAGAATTTTGACTGATTTTTTATTAGAATAAATTCCAAGGATTTTTTGTTACGCGTCATGGCATGTCACCATGGAGTAAAAAAAGTCACATTAAATGGTCAACAATTTATTTTCAACAATAAACAACATTATTACATCCGTCACTAAACTTACTACATAATTAAAATTTAAATAAAATTATTTACTAAAATTTTACACAACATACGAAGTACATAAGCAACTATGTTATTTTCATTTTGCAACTAGTCAAATATAGAAGATGTTTTACAAAAGCAGTTAAGAATCTATTTAAAAAAAAATGTCTACTTACTTTTAATTAATATTTTCTAACAATTAACACTGGCAACAAATTAATTCAATATTATGAATATAAAAAATACATTTCTATTCAATGAAATTATAATGTTCCTGTTTTAAATTAAATCTAAGAACTAATAGAAAAATCCCGCTGACTGGATTAATCAGTAAGCACGAGTATCTAACGGTATCGAGACTATATTCGATTTCAAATATTGGCCAATGACATCGCGGTAGCTTGAAAATCTTTGTATTTTGATTGGTTAATAATTGTCATAAACGATCATCTCGCTAGCGCGACGCTAGCGTCTCAATAACGACAGATGTTCGTGCTTGAGCCTCAGTGGGGTAAACACGAACATCTAACGGTATCGAGACGCTAGCGAGACGGTAGTTGCTGTCAAAAATTTACCAATGACATCGCGGTAGCTTGAAAATCTTTGTATTTTGATTGGTTAATAATTGTCATAAACGATCATCTCGCTAGCGCGACGCTAGCGTCTCAATAACGACAGATGTTCGTGCTTGAGCCTCAGTGGGGTAAACACGAACATCTAACGGTATCGAGACGCTAGCGAGACGGTAGTTGCTGTCAAAAATTGACCAATGACATCGCGGTAGCTTGAAAATCTTTGTATTTTGATTGGTTAATAATTGTCATAAACGATCATCTCGCTAGCGCGACGCTAGCGTCTCAATAACGACAGATGTTCGTGCTTGAGCCTCAGTGGGGTAAACACGAACATCTAACGGTATCGAGACGCTAGCGAGACGGTAGTTGCTGTCAAATATTGGCCAATGACATCGCGGTAGCTTGAAAATCTTTGTATTTTGATTGGTTAATAATTGTCATAAACGATCATCTGGCTAGCGCGACGCTAGCGTCTCAATAACGACAGATGTTCGTGTTTGAGCCTCAGTGGGGTAAACACGAACATCTAACGGTATCGAGACGCTAGCGAGACGGTAGTTGCTGTCAAATATTGGCCAATGACATCGCGGTAGCTTGAAAATCTTTGTATTTTGATTGGTTAATAATTGTCATAAACGATCATCTCGCTAGCGCGACGCTAGCGTCTCAATAACGACAGATATTCGTGCTTGAGCCTCAGTGGGGTAAGCACGAACATCTAACGGTACCGAGTCGCTAGCGAGACGATAGTTGCTGTCAAAAATTGACCAATGATATCGCGGTAGCTTAAAAATCTTTGTATTTTGATTGGTTAATAATTGTCAATCACGATAGTCTCGCTAGCGTCTCGATAGCGACAGATGTTCGTGCTTGAGCCTCAGTGCGAACATCTATCGGTATCGAGACGATACTTGCTATCAAAAATTAACCAATGACATCGCGGTAGCTTGTAATGTTTGTAATTTGATTGGTTTATTTTTGACATAATTACGATCGTCTCGTCTCGATAACGACAGATGTTCGTGCTTGGCCCTTGTGTATTTTTCACCGAAAATACATGAGTCAAATTAAAATAGCATTTATGCGTGAGAGTTTCGACTTAGTTTCGTGCATCACCAGGGGGGTATTGCCTATCAAACCGATAATCGCTTTTGATAACAATTTTGCAGTACATTGCGCTGCGTGTTTTAACTTTTTTTCCAAGAGCAGAAATATTCGAAACATAAAGCGCAATGTACCGTAAAATCGTATTCGAAAGCGATTACCAGTTTCATAGACAATACGGGGGCAGGTCTATTATACATAATTTTATTAATTTTATTGTGTCAAGTCGGCCGGAGTTGGGATACTGATCTGAAAATACAAAGAGGTTAAGTTATTTTTTGTTATATATAAAAACCAAACACCCAACAGTCACATACATAATCCTGATCCTAGACTAAGATTCCCTGTGTTGTGTGTATCAGGAACTACGAGTACCATGGTACCACAACACCCAGACCCGGAACAAATATTTGCAGATCATGCAAACATCTGTCCCGCAGCGGGAATCGAACCCGCAACCTCTTGCGTGTCAGCCGGCTACTCGTCCTCTGCGCCACGAAGGTCGTCAATTACCACTAACAGCTACTTGAGGTACTTGAGGAATTAGCAAATTGAAGTGGCAATGGGCAGGTCATATAGGTCGAAGAACTGATAACCGTTGGAGTGGCGACAACAAAGCGGACGACGCGGAGGAGGAAGGCCCTCCACTCAATGGACTAAAGACATTATAAACGTCGCAGGAAGTCGGTGTATGGAGGCGGCTCAAGACCGTTAGTCGTGGCATTCTAAGGGGGAGGCCTATGTCCAGTAGTGGACTTCTACAGGCTGAAGTCAAAGTCAAAGTCAAAAAGAACTTTATTCATTGAAATCACAAGGATCATTTTGAATCGTCTTATATAAAATTAAATTACTCCTGTTCCAACGCGACCAAGCCTAGAAGAATCAGGCAACAAACTCGGCTTGGCTTACATAAATGGTCCGTCTTACCACTAGGTGAGAAGCGCTTGTGTGGTGCCTCGGAGCAAGGAGTTGCTGATACATAGTAAATGAGAACTTAAAAATCTTAGGAAGGTAGTCAATAGTAAATAAACATCAGCAAAAATATGCAAGACAGCACACGCTACGCTTGTTATACTTATAAATAATAATCTAATACAAACATGTAAATAGGTAAGTACAGATATTGCATGTTTCCATTTTAGCAGTCGAGGGGCAGAGATGATGATATAGAATAGAATAGAATATTTTTATTTATACCAAACTTCTATTACATAGTTGTTATTTATGCAAAAACATGATTGTGGGTGCATCAGAAAACCAAAATAGGTTAATATACCTGTGTTATGGTTTTTAACCGACTGCCCAAAAAAGGAGGAGGTTCTCAGTTCGTTGTTTTTTTTTTTATTTTTGTTACCCCATATCTCCGGCGTTTATCAACCGATTCGGAAAAATCTTTTTTTATTTGAATAGATATACTTCCAGATTGGTCCCATTTTTTTCAAAATCCAGTTCTGATGATGGAATCCATGAGCAATTGAGGGAACTCCTCAAATATTGTAGGCATACATATGGCGATTTTGATATTTTCAGCAACAAACCAAGCATTTGCATACAAAAAGTAGCATAATACGGAATATCTACATTCTTGCGGCCACCTCCACAACATTAGTTTATTTTAATAATACAACACAGTGCAACGGACAAGTAAATGAGTACATAAATTAACAATTTCCACACAATGCACAAGAGAAAAGGAAAATAAGCTCAATTCACCTCATCCAAATGAGACAAAAACATCAAAATTTTAGATTGAAATTACTTAGGTACATATTATTATTTATTATTTTTTTATAGATCGGCTCTTTTGCCTAGGTACCCATTCCAATAACTAACTGAAATTACATTATTTAATTGTAAACATTGTGCGAGAATACAAAAAGGCAAAAATGTTGTTTGATGAACAGTAAACGCAAGATTCCAGATAAGAGATCGCATCGCATGACACAGGCGGCCACTACGCGGCACCAACATAGTTAGCACCTATTAACTACTTTCTTGAGACAACTTACCTTTCAAAAGGTAATTACAGTAAATTAGTATGAGAGAGTTACAGGTGTGTTTATTTGTGAATGTTGTAGATTGAAAATTGGGAATGTTGACAGAGAATAAACAGATATTAAGTAATGATTATGCTAAAAAAAAAAAAGTACGTGTGTGTGAGTTTATACAATTTTTTTTTTCCATTCATATAGATTACATAAGACAAAGTAAAATAATACTATTTCTAAAGCAGAATTTACATTATACAAAAATTAAATGATCATTATAAATTACAAAATAAATCATAAACGTGAAGTTACATCACCTAACAGAAAACACATTAAAAGTAATTAGAAGTTATCTAATTATTATAAAAAGTTTTTCAATATCATCATAACTTAGAGTTTTTAGCCATAAAGTCACAATTTTTTTACATTTTACATAATTACATTCATAAAATCCGAGAGTATTATTTAATTTATTATATAAAGTGGGTCCCAAATAACATTGGTAGTTTCTTATAAAGAATTTCGATGATTTCGGAGGTTGACAGATGTTATTTCTTCTTCGTGAAGTTTTATTTATATCAAAGATGAGCTGCGAATGTTGACGTAGAATAGATGCCTTAACAAATAGTTTCCTAACCGATAACACATCACACTCGGAGTAGAGAGCTTCAGTAGAATATCTGTAAGGTTTAAATTTGGAGACCTTGAGCAGAGACCGCTGTGCTCTTTCGAGTTGAATGATATGAGTTTTGGCGGCACCACCCCAGGCAGCAATACAGTACGTGATAACAGATTGGGCCAGTGAAAAATAAACTGTCTTGACTATGTCAAAATCAGCAACGTGTCGTAGAGTTTTAAATACATAAATAAGTTTCCTAATTCTGTTGCTAGTGGCAGTGATATGAGGTTTCCAAGTTAATGTTTCATCAAGTAGGATACCAAGATACTTAATAGTGGTTGTTCTGTTTAGGTTTGAGCATTGACAGTAGTGATTTCTGAGATAGCTATTGTTGCAAGTATGTGCTTTTACAGAGAAAAGTTCTGACTACTGATATACTTAATACAATACATTACATAGATAGATATTTTTTATTATACATAGAAAAATAGCCAGAACACCCTGAACAAATATCTGCAGATCGTACAAATATTTTTTCCGAGGCGGGAATCCAACTCGTAAACTCCTGCGTCGCAGGCGAACCTTCGCTCGCCGCGCTACAGAGGTCGTCAAATTTAATTGAGGTGTCATCGTGTACTAACTCACCCAGTGTTACAGGAAATGCGCGCCCAGCCCGAACTGCAGTCCAGCGTGCGCTCTGTCCCCCCTCAGCGCGCGCAGAGGCACACAGTAGTTGAGTTCGAGTCGCGCTGCGCGACCAAGGCGCAGCGCGACACCGAGCCCGCCAGCCACGCGCACTTCGCGCAGTCGCTCGATCGCCGCCATACCGCCCTCCTCTGCGACACAACAAATTATATTTAGAAGAATAGAATAGAATACTACTACTGTAACGGTACTGACAGATGTGCTCAAAAAAAGCATGCTCATAAGCTTGCTTAAAATTAGCATGCGGATCGAGATCGAATCGATAATAGTAGCATGCTGATAAGCAAACCAGAGGCCCCAATTCTCTAAATTATTTGATAACTACACTGAAAGAATTGTTAATTGACAGAAAGTTGGCATTCTGCTCCCTCATAAATAACGATTTAGTCTACTTTCAATTCACGGTGAATAACATTAGAGTAGGATGGTTATATATATATCATTGGAAAGAATAAAGAGAGACCACTCCATCTACTTAAGCTAAAATTATCGAAAAAAAATTGAATCGTTTCAGTTTCGGTCACATTTCGATATAATCCCATTACAGTGTTGTATTTTATGTTATGAAAATACCATTTCTGACATTTAAGACATCAACACAAGATCGACACATGATTCGAACTCTATTTTAACTATTTTTTAGTTAGAGAATTGGGCGTCAGTTCAGACGCGCTCGGAGCACGCCCCCTTCTACCCGCGCCTCAGGTAGCATACTCGAAAATCAAACGTCGGTTGATTTATAAACACGGTCAAAAATCGCAATGTTGCTACACACGTGCTACTAATGAGCATTTGCTCAATAAAAGCATGCTTTCGTGCTAGTAATGAGCACGTCTGTCAGTACCTTTATTGCATAAAAAACAAATCATGTACATAGGCGAACTTAATACGAAAACAATGGACGCTCTCACAAAAATCAATGTTTTTCAAGTACTATTTAATGAACCATGATTCACAATTGTGAAGATATCATAGTACAAAATTAGAAATAATATATTAATCTTTAGAGATAGCGAATAAAAACTGGGCAGTTTGATACAAAATTTTCACATAAATTAGTTTTAACCATCGCAAGAATCACTGAAAATTACGAAAAATGCCGTTTATTTAGGTACCAATGTAGCTAAATCCGCTGCATATGTTACTTATTAGAGTAAATAATATGCAAGTCAATAAATGAAAGAACAAAGGGCAGATTCAGTTTTCAAGCTCTTGATACAAAAATATTATGATAATTTACAAAAACATTTTATCGTTCCAAGATTTCCATACAAAATTTCCACGATCCGCCATTCTGCCGTCAAACGTCAGAATGTTGGTTTTAGACTGAAATAGGTATTCCAAATTCGAATTTGCATTTTTTTGTGGGAGCGTCCTTAAAACGTAAATAGAAACAAACGCGTTATAGAACGTATAAACGTAAACGTAAATAGTAGCTAGGTCCACTAAAGTAGTGTCCGCTCCGCTATATTTTGGTGTTTTACAAACATGTAACATATTATGCAAACATATTTTGTTAATTCGCATTTTTGGCCCCGACTTGGTGTCGCATTTTTGGCTAGGTCTCGCATTTTTGGCTAGATCTCGCATTTTTGGCTAGTGCTCGCTAATTCTTGTTTGCCATCGCCGTGATTGCTAGGGTGCGAGATCATCTGTCAGCCCCGGCTTGGTCTCGCATTTTTGGCTAGTGCTCGCCCATTCTGTTGGCTCTCGCCGGGATGGCTAGGGTGCGAGATCATCTGTCAGCCTCGGCTTGGTCTCGCATTTTTGGCTAGTGCTCGCCAATTCTGTTGGCTCTCGCCGGGATGGCTAGGGTGCGAGATCATCTGTCAGCCTCGGCTTGGTCTCGCATTTTTGGCTAGTGCTCGCCCATTCTGTTGGCTCTCGCCGGGATGGCTAGGGTGCGAGATCATCTGTCAGCCTCGGCTTGGTCTCGCATTATTGGCTAGTGCTCGCCAATTTTGTTGGCTCTCGCCGGGATGGCTAGGGTGCGAGATCATCTGTCAGCCGCGGCTTGGTCTCGCATTATTGGCTAGTGCTCGCCAATTTTGTTGGCTCTCGCCGGGATGGCTAGGGTGCGAGATCATCTGTCAGCCTCGGCTTGGTCTCGCATTTTTGGCTAGTGCTCGCCCATTCTGTTGGCTCTCGCCGGGATGGCTAGGGTGCGAGATCATCTGTCAGCCTCGGCTTGGTCTCGCATTTTTGGCTAGTGCTCGCCAATTCTGTTGGCTCTCGCCGGGATGGCTAGGGTGCGAGATCATCTGTCAGCCTCGGCTTGGTCTCGCATTTTTGGCTAGTGCTCGCCAATTCTGTTGGCTCTCGCCGGGATATATGCACATTTTCATGAACGGAGTCACAAGAACCATGGTTTCCCTTCACCGCACTATTTCGTTCTCTATCGGTCATAACCTAACTATACAAAAGTACAGCAGGGCGATTCTAAAACGTCGGAAAATCAAAAAGTTTCCGATCGGTTTCGTTAGTTTTTCATTTCAATGTGGTAAGTAACTAAAACAATTTTCTAACAATTTTCAATAGTAAAACACAGTAATATACAATATTTATTATTTTTTACTGTGTTTTCCTAAAGAAATTTGTTTTAGTTACTTACCACATCGAAATGAAAAAGTAACGAATCCGATCGGAAACGTTTCCGACGTTTTAGAATCGCTCTGCTGGATGGGTGACCAGAAAAAGACCAGCAGACTCGACAGAATACTGACCGGGCATGGCGAGGCAGCCCGCGTTGAGGAACACGTGCGATCGGAACAGCTCCCCGAGCCCTCCTCTACCCGCTTGGAAGGGGAGCGGCGAGTACACGTGCACACCACCCGCCCAGTACATCTGAAATTAACATGAATCATCATAATAAGTCATCATCAGTAGCAGCAGCCTTTAGACGTCCACTGTTGGACGAGGCCTCCCCCATAGAATACTTCTGGGGGGATTTGCCATAACCACCACGCTTGAATTAATGAATGAATGAATGAATGAATTATTTATTTGCTTGGCAGGCGGATTGGTGATTGCAGAATTGGTGTGTGTTGACGACCTCTGTGGCGCGGTGGGCGAGTAGCCGGCTGAGATGCAAGAGGTTGCGGATTCGATTCCCGTTGCGGGACAAATATTTGTACTTATGATCTGCAAATATTTATTCCAGGTCTGGGTGTTATGGTACCATGGTACTCGTAGTTCCTGATACCCACAACACAGGAAATCCTAGTGTGGGATCAAGACTACGTATGTGACTGTTGATAGACCTTACCACTGTGCTGGAAGTCCTTCAGCGTCCTGCCTAGAGCACATACCTTGCCATCCATAGCCAGTATATCGCAGTGGAGCCCCACGTCACGCTTCTAGAAGCCTCCCAGCGTCGTGGGGCCCTCGTGGAACTCGTGCTTTGCCAGGCCAGTCTGTAGCAGTGGGGCACGTCACGCTTCTAAAAGCCCGTGTCATGGGGCCCCCGAGGAACTAGTGCTCCTGTATCTCATACCTTGCCACCTGTGGCGAGTCCGTCGGAGCACGGCCGACGTCACGCTTCTGGAAGCCTCCAAGCGTCGTGGGGCCCCCATGGAACTTGTGCTCCTGTACCTCATAGCTTGCCCCCCGTGGCTAGTCGGTCGTAGTGGGGCCTACGTCACGCTTCCGGAAGCCTCTCAGTATCATGGGGCCCCAATGGAATTCGTACTCCTGTACCTTGTAGCTTGCCCCCCGTGGCTAGTCGGTCGTAGTGGGGCCTACGTCACGCTTCTGGAAGCCTCCCAGTATCATGGGGCCCTGAGGAACTAGTACTCCTACTGTATCTCATACCTTGCCACCCGTGGCGAGTCCGTCGGAGTGGGGCCCCACACCACGCTGCTGAAAGCCCCTCATAGTCGTCGGGCCCCCGAGGAACAAATGTTCGGGTATTTCAGTCCCGAACATGTCGTGAAGTACGCCGCAAGCGCCCGACAGTTGCAGGACCTGAGAGATAAAGTCGTGTTCATTCATCTTTAGTATAAATGTCAACTTCTGTCTGTATATCAGCTTCAAACACGAGTTCTACTAAACGGACAAAAAAACCAAGATCACGCGAGCGGATCCGCGGGCGAAAACTAGTTATGAATAAGACTTACAATGTGCTCAGTGAGAGAAAGATTTTGTTGCGCCTTCAGCTCATTCTTCAAGTGAGCCACGCCGCCTCCCAGTCCGCACACCTGGAACCAATCAGTGAATCAGTGAGCAAAAAAACAACAATAGATAAGATACGTTTATTTCATTCAGCTTAGATACACGACATAAACAAAACATATGTACTATAACTATAAAATATGTAACAGTATTATTTGCATCTATAATTTATAAAAATGGTGAAAGGGTTAATACATATGTAGTTTGAGAACTTTACCTACCGTGTTAGTTTAAAAAAACTGTGTTACGGCAAGGTAACGCTTCACGCCCCATAAGGAACCATAAACATATTCGGGTAAAATATGAAAAGATGCAACAAGGTTTAGTACAAGAATAGTGTCCCTAGATATAAATTATTTTAGATTTTGATGCAATGGGCGGTCTTATCGCAAACAGCGATCACTGCCAGGCAGCCTTTAACTCCGTTAGCTTGTGTTGCGAGTGAGTTTTAAAATGAATTACTGATTTGACTCAGTGAGCTGGTGGTAGAGTCAATTAATTGATTCGATAGAATTAATTGAATTAACAATTAACTATTCCTTGGAAGTAAATGTTACAAGCTATTGAGCAGCTCTGAGCATGAGTATGACGGTGAGTGACCAAGTGAGCTATCCGATGAGTCGGTGAGAATTCACATTTACTCATAGTTTTGTTTCGTAAGGTAAGTTAATGAGTGAGCTTGTAAGTCAGTTCGCTTGTGTCGCAGTTGGCTTCTGGGTCAGTCAGTGAGATGGTAACGCTAGTGAATGAGTGACATACCTCGCTGGAGAACTGCACGTAAGCCCCACGCGTGGGGAAGATGGGCTCGTCGCGGTGGTCCACTGAGACGCTATGGCGGACCACAGACTTCATTTGAGGACCTGCATAAAAAAAGTTATGTACCGCGACTCCGGATTCTCAGGTCAGGTGTTGATCCTGGTCGTGGCACCAATTTATTTTTGCAATTAAAAAATTTTGGCACGCATTAATGCTTAGAACGGTGATAAAAAACATCATGAGGAAACCGTCATGCTTTCGTAGAAGAACCAAGATCACCGACATAGCACTCAGAATTAGCAAGTTGAAGTTGGGCGGGCCAGGCGAAGATGCGGGTTCCAGTACCAATCAGTCGTTTTTGGGCCCATTAAAGTTTTTGTTGAACGTAGGAATTATTAAATTGATTAATGATTGATTGGATGATTGATTGAATGAATGAATGATTGAATGATGTGTCTCACCGCTGCTCTCGCGTACTTTGAAGCTGGTGTTTTTGCTAAGTACCGCTGTGTCACGCACCATGCCTTCCCATTGTAGGTTATGAGTCGTCTGAAAACATATTACGCCTCTTACAAAAGGTAGTTTCAGCGCCAGATCTAATTTTCTAAACCCAGAAACCAACATAGTTTTTTTTTATACTACTTGGCAAGCAAACAAGCATACGACCCACCTAATTGAAAGTAGTTACCGTAGCCTATGGACGCCTGCAACACCAGAGCCATCACACGCGCGCTGTCGACCCTGAGACATAAAGATGAAAAGTCTCATGCGCATGTAATTTCACCGGCACCCGTACCCTTCAAAGCGAAACACAGCAATGCGAGCACTACTGCTTGGCGGCAGAAATAGGCACGGTGGTAGTACTTCCCCGGACGAACTCTTTCACAAGAAGTTCTACTACTGAGAATAGGTATAAGGGCATATTTTAAACGTCGGCTTTGTATTATATCACGTAGTGATACTTCAAGCATAGCACTCTCTATAGCCCGCTGCGCGACTTTGAGCTTGTGTACGGCCAATAGACAGCGAGATTTTTTTTTATAAAATCTTGTTATAATAGTTACCTTAGAAGAGGTTCTAAAGGCGAGGTCTAGCAACAATCCGCGGTCTAAAAGGCGGTAGCCGGACCACGGGAACTCCTGGTTCTGTTGGTACACCGACGCAGATAACCTGCAAATGAGTCAGTGGGTGAGTCGGTGAGTGAGTGAGTGAGTCAGTGTGTGCGTTAGTATCTGAAGAAAGTATGTAATGCGTGAGTGAGTGGAATAAGACAAAGCATGAATGGGTCAGCCAGTGAGCGAGTAAGTCAGTAAGAGTATGAAATGTGTGAGGTCGTTTATCTGTAAGTGCGTCAGTGAAGGTTTGTCTCATAACATTTACATAACAGTGTGATCAGTGAGTGTATATTCAATGAATTTGTTTTACAGTGAATTCATCAGTCAGTGATTGTAACAGTGAAAAAGTGCGTCTGTCGGTGAGGAAGAGACATTCGGCCTTATTACAGAACATGAACTAAATCTGAATTTAGTCCTGGCGTACTAGTCTAGGATTAAATATCGACATTAGGCATATTGAACTTTAAATACGAAAGCAGATGGTTTGTTTTCCGAAATCAATTCTCGCGCTACTTCGCAAATTTCCAAAGTATCAAACTGACGGATTGTGTCACATCATAATTGAGATGTCCAAATTCTTTCTCCAACAAGCAATCAACTGTCAATTTATAGACCATTGCTAAACTAGGGGGCTGCCTGATTTTAGATAAACCAGAGATAGTCCACGCTTATGTCATTTTTGGCATAAGCGCGAAATATCTAGCTCGAAAGCTGCTCCTGGAAAACAAACCATCTGCTTTTGTATTACGGTCGTATATACCCTAGGTCGATATTTAAGCCTAGACTAGGTAGTCCTGGTTTAAACCCAGACTAAGGGCATTTTTTATAATAACACCCAGTGTGTCTGTGAGTGCTTCAGTCAAGGATAATATCAATCCCTAAGTTCGTCACAGTCAGTGAGTGAGTGAGTGAGTGAGTGAGTAGGTGGGTGATAGGGCAGGCGAGTTGAATGGGTTGACGAGTGGTTCTGAGTGGGTAGGCGAGTGGGAAGGTGTAAATGAATATGTAGGTGTGTTCAAGTGAGTGGGTGAGTGGGCGGGTGGGTGAGTGGGTGGGTGTTTGAGTGGGTGGGTGTATCAGGGCGTTAATACGTACACGGGCACAGCGTGTTTGTGCGGGAAGGGCTTAGTGGCATGTAAACTGAAGTTCGAGGAACTGCGGTGCCCTAAACTGTATTCCGCCTGCACCTTCTCACCCCTTCCGAGGACGTTCGGGAGTTTGAGACCTAAAAAATATCACTCTTACATATAGGTCGCGCAACGAGTTATATAAAAGCTTTTAAAAAATATTGAAGTGACGAACAAATATATAGTAACTATTCCGCTCCTGCCCAACGAAAACTCTGAAAGAATTCAACACGTGTTTCGCCTCTCAACGAAGCATCCTGAGTAAAAAGTTGGCTCACTTTTTCTGTTGCCTCACTTTGTTGTTCTAGCGCGCAGTGAGTCAACTTTTTCCTGAGGATGCTTCGTTGACAGGCGAAACACGTGTTGAATTCTTTCAGAGTTTTCGTTGGGCAGGAGCGGAATTGTTACTATATATTTGTTCGTCTATTCAATATTGTAGAATGGATTTCCGGAAAGTCACGCTTGAATCAATTAATTATGTCAATTATATACAGGGTGTTTTTTTTAAATGGGACTGTATGGGGATATCCGAATCCATAAGAGATACGGGAAAAGTGTCTTTGGAACCATTTGCTCATTTTGTATGAAAACGATTTTGGCATAGTTATTTTTTTGGTCAAGCGTGAGTTCTCCATAAAAATGAGTAGATTTGATCAAAATTTTTTTTATGCGTATCGACTCAGTTTCATGTAAGGATTGTTTCATTGTATCGGAAGAAAAAAATCTGAGCAGCAAAAGGTAGTCAAATTTAATAAAATGTTTTCTCATACAAATCGTAAGTAATCTGGTACCTACGTTAATAAAACTATCGCAATAAATTTTCAAAATGGCCTCCCTCTTGCTGTTTCCAGGTACGGGCACGTTTCAGAACACCTCTAGTGGCATGAGACAAAGATGTGTGGTGAATGTTGTTCTACTGCTCTGATGGTCTCGTGAATTGAGAAAAATCAGAGCCGTAGAAGTTAGTCAAACTTTAATAAGAACATCTTTTTATACAAAATGAGCAAATGGTTCCAAAGACACTTTTCCCGTATCTCTTATGGATTCGGATATCCCCATACTGTCCCATTTAAAAAAAACACCCTGTATAGGTCAATTATCGCTCATTGGGTATTGGCTACAAAAAAGTACTACTATTCCTTCTGTCCCGCTACCAGGCATACATTCTCGCTAGTGGAGAGTGTAAGGGCCGGTACTTACCGAGCACCAAGTTTCCCTCATTCTCGCTGACAGTGGTATTAACGCCTCCGACGATACGAGATAGTTCCACTACTTGAAATGTCACCTGTAAACAATAGCGTTGGCAGTTGGCCCATCAGCCCTATTCCATAGCTTGAAAGTCACTCGGTGACCAACGTTTGCCAAGTAAAATTACCATCAATTAACAATTCTAATGATAATTTTGAGCAATTGGTGGTCATTTTACTTGTCAAATGTTAGTCACCGGGTGACTTTCAATTAGGGAATAGGGGGGCTGATGTAAAATGGTAACACCAACATCAGCCTGTAGAATTCCGATGCTGGACAGAGGGCCTTCCTGCACTGTCGTCCGGTTCGTGGTCACCACTCAAGAAACTTTACCCAATGGTTGCCTGTTCTAGAACCAAACATTTTTTAACATTCCATGTGCCAAAGAAGCCTCTTTGAGACACACTGACCTCACCAAACTGGTTCTTTCCCATCCTATCTCAGCCTATCTCAAGGCTGCCATAACTCAGAACAAGGATACCAAGAAAGAACCAATGTTACAATTATAAAACAAAGTATTACCCCGAGTCCTTTCGTGAACCTGGAACCGGATGGTACGTTAATAGACACTCCCAATGTCACGGACAACCATACCTCCTGGTCCACTGGTCGCTTACGGCAAAATGCCCAGGAAAATACAAGTGTCATGAAATAATTACCTCAAGTCCTTCCGGCGTGGATCCGGGACCGGACGATACGTCAATAGACACTCCGATGTCACGGAAACAACCCATAGAGTCTAATGCACGACGAACCTGTAACATATAGTCACACGTTTTACACATACACTTAATTAATTCCCCAACGTTTGTC
Source organism: Epirrita christyi (assembly GCA_951392215.1). Taxonomy (NCBI): domain Eukaryota; kingdom Metazoa; phylum Arthropoda; class Insecta; order Lepidoptera; family Geometridae; genus Epirrita; species Epirrita christyi. Next base: position 1,160,425 of record OX595861.1, read on the forward strand.
AGTTCTGCAAGCTATATGACCTGCCTATTGCTACTTCAACTTGCTAATTCTATAAGAGCTGTTATTGATCTTTGTTCTTCTACTGATTTTCTCATTTCGGATTCTATCACATGGGGAAACTATGACTACAACAGGTTATGCACAAGGGGAGGTTACACAAACCTTGTGCGCGCGCAGTATGACGTCTTCAAAGTCTGTGGCGTGGAACAGCTCATCCACAGTATTCCGGATGATGTCATCATTTGTACGATTCAGTCCGTCCACGTGGACGCGGTCCACTCGAGCCTGTAAACAAAACAAGCATAGTGGATGGTCACCTTATATAATTAAAGTTAGTAATCACTGCTCAGGGGGTCACCTTGTAAAAGTTAGTGATCACTGCTCAGGAGGATCACCTTGTAAAAGTTAGTGATCACTGCTCAGGAGGATCACCTATTATAAGTTAGTAATCACTGCTCAGGGGATCATCTATTATAAGTTAGAAATCACTGCTCAGGAGGTCACCTTGTAAAAGTTAGTGATCACTGCTCAGGAGGATCACCTTATAAAAGTTAGTGATCACTGGTGGCGCTGAAGATGTTTTAATTTACGCCTTCGATAGGTTTGGCTCATAAAGTAGACCCTACGTGGATAAGACACATTGGATAGGTAAAAGGACGTGCGCCACTGACCTTCAGATCCTTGCAGACCAGCTCCAGTAATACGTATCGTCCTTGGGACTGCGATGGTTCGCAATCGCGTCCTCCAATTTAGGTAATATCGCCAGCAGAGTCGCGGTATTCAACTTCACCATAAGGATTGTTTAAAAGAACTGTAATAGCTTCTTAAGGCACAACTAGTAAGCACTTTGTCGCGGAAAATGTAAAAAACCACAAAATCGGTTCTTGCTGTATGCGGCGCGGTCAGCGGATTTTAGTGGACTGTCCAGAATGTTCAGTCTCGCGGGCGCACGGCGAATCAAGGTGTTTGGAAAAATGGATAGGAAGGATCACTTTATATTAGAGACCAAAAGATGGCGTTACCATTTCCGCCCGCCTTGATGGGTCACCATAAAAAGACAACCATAAAGTGAGATTAACAAAATCTCACATCTCATGAGGTGAGATTAGCGAGAGGAGACTAGGATGAAATCCCAATATCTCATAGCGGTGTTCAAATTGAGCTAACTCAACTTGTTGTGTACTCACGAGACTCTAGGGCTCTGCTAATGAGAGTAGAGTTCATAAGCGCGGTAGAATTATATTAAATAGAAAGCGGTGTTACATGTATTGATAAATTAGATGCTTATAAACTAAATATAATTTATCATAGTACACTATTGACGCGGTATAGGGCAGATGCGAACGGCCGGACGAAGTAGAGTTGTTCCACTCGCGTATCTAATTGTACAAGTACGGACTACTCCGTCCTTTGAGGGATGTACCTTATCTACAATCGCTAATGGCCAGGCTAAACTCGGCACATTATCCTCTATCACGACTACAACGACTCCCGGTGTGATAGGCGTGGAAAGCGTATTCCACTTCTGTCTAACCTGTAATCCATGTAGATATTCCATCCTCCATCGCTGCCAAAAGGACTGAACCATTTTGTCCAATAGCGAGTGCCTTTGAAGAAGGCTGAGATTATCAGAGTCTACCTCTGGCGCGGGTAAAGAGCATAGAGGCGCGGTATGCAGAAAATGACTAGGCGTAAGAGCCGAAGGCTCTGCGGGATCAGAGCTCAGTACTGTCAGCGGTCGCGAATTAAGTAAACACTCTACTTGAGTGAGGACAGTACAGAGTTCTTCATAAGAAAGAAGCTGTTGACCGATTACTCGGTAAAGATGCGTTTTTACTACCTTAATCATACTCTCCCAAGTGCCGCCTTTGTGGGGCGATCTTGGGCTGATATAAGACCACCTGAGACGACTCTCAGCTAACACTTGTTCCAGCTTAGGACGATATTCGTCATTTAAGAATTTGTATAAATCGCGTATGTACGCGGCAGCACCTTTAAAATTAGTTGCATTATCCGAATGCATTACTTGGACTGGACCGCGACGCGCGAGAAAACGTTTGAGAGCGGCAAGAAAGCTGGGGGTGCTAAGGTCGGTGGCTACCTCAATGTGCACAGCCCTTGTCGTAAGGCATGTGAATAGGCACAGATAAGCCTTTTCGCTGCGCACTCCACGACGGCGTATGGGAGTGTACGCGATAGGCCCGGCGTAATCGCAGCCCGTGTGCGTAAAAGCTTTGACTGACTGGCGTATGCGACATTCAGGCAAGTCCGCCATCAGCGGGTAAGTTGGACGCGGGTTAAGCCTAAAACAGGTATTGCACATGTGGACTCTTTGTCTCACAATGCGGCGCGCGGACAGGATCCAGAACCTTTGTCGAAGTAGTGACATTAATAATTCTGGTCCAGCGTGTAGGTATTTTAAATGATAATAATCTATTAGCAAGTTGACAATATGGTCATTGCGCGGTAAGATAACCGGATGAATCTGAGTGTAATCTAGACCCGAACCAACAAGACGACCGCCTACACGAATCAGTCCGTCGTTATCAATGAAAGGCCTCAACTTGTTGAAAGCACGAGAGCCTGATTGATTTTTCCGTAAGTTATTTATTTATTTATTTATTTATTTATTAGGACACCCAACACAAGTCCACACTTCACATTCCAAAAATAAAAACAAGGTAGTCAAAGTTCATAGTGTTCCCGTAATTATAGGGCATCACAGCGTGCGCAAAAATAAAAAGACAACTTATTTAAAGTAGCAAGCACAAAGCATAAAGTTCAGAAATCAAAAGATAAGAATAACAATTCAAACAAATATTAATTACTTAGTGCTAGATTTATAATAGATATTTACGCTGACTTATTGTTTACTATTTGTGTAGTTAAAAGTAACACGAAGGACTCAAGACAAAAGTTCTTTTAATTGTTTTCTAAATTTGGGTAATGGGTCAGATATGTCCAAATCGCTTGTTTTTGAAATCGTATTATATTGCTTACATATCCTTGGCATAACGGAGTGCTGACCGTGGTTCGTTCTCGAGTACGGCAAGCTAAACAAGTTAAAGGCTCTTATTCTAGGTAAACGAGATGGCGCGGCAATACTCAAGCTGTTTACAAGGACCGTACAGTCCACATTTCCATTAAAAACTTTATGTAAGAAAAGCATATCGATTTCTTTTCTACGGTTATATAGTGCAGTCATCTTATAATGCTTTAGTCTGTTACTATAACTAGGCATCTTCTTGGCTAGGTGGTCTTTATAAGTTAAATGGTACATAAAACGTCGCTGAATGCTTTCTATTCTTTTTGAGTAAATTTCGTATTGTGGGTTCCAAACAACAGAGCAATATTCTATTGTAGGACGGACTAGTGTTTCAAAAAGTTTTATTCTGGTTGCCGGATGTTTGAAGTCCTTGCTGTTGCGTATAACAAAACCTAGCAGCCTAAGGCATTTAGACACTGTGGTTAAAATATGTGTATTGAAACTAATTTTAGAGTCAATAATAACTCCTAAATCCTTAACTTTATCTACATTTTGCAATATTTGTCCGTTTATAGAATATTTGTTGGGTAATTTACTGACAATACTCCGAGTGAAATGTATGTGATGACATTTATTAATATTTAATGACATGTTATTACGGTGACACCAAGATGATAATCTATTTAGATCGTCCTGCAAAAGTTCAATGTCAGATGGCGACGCTATTGGTCGCATTATTTTAAGGTCATCGGCAAATAAATAAACATTAGAATTTTCAAAACAATGTGGGATATCATTTATAAAAACGTTAAAAAGCATTGGGCCTAAGTGTGATCCTTGTGGCACCCCTGAGGAAGCTGAAAATGAGCGAGATAAATGACCACTAATAGCCACTCTTGATGATCGGTTTAGCAAATATGATGAAAACCACTTCAGTAAGGAGCCTGAAATACCAAGATGGGAAAGCTTGTGTAATAAAAGCGAGTGGTCAACTTTGTCAAAGGCCTTGCTGAAGTCGGTGTATACGGAGTCTACAGGAATTCGATTATCAAGGGACTTGATCAAATCTGAAGTATAGCAAACCAAATTGGAAACAGTGGAGCGAGACTTCATGAACTTCATCAAATTCTTCTGCAAAGTATTTTATTTGTAGCGCGAGTAATAATTTATTTTCAGCGAGCTGAAGTTGATCAGCTGTTACTGCAATAGTAACGCGGCGGGTTAATAATTTAGCGAACGTAAAAACATATACAAGAATGCGCAACAATTTAGACCATGCTGATATGCGTAATGCAAGATCATAAATTGTGCACTCAGTCACAGGCGTACATACATTATGATACATCACTTTCTGTTCTGGCATGTTCTCGACAGGCTGGCCGTCAAGGTCACGGAGGGGCCACTGACACGGGTCAAGTATGACCCAAGAAGGTCCATGCAACCACAGAGGATGCGAAATTAAGTTCTGCGGCGTGATTCCACGCGACAGACAATCAGCTGGATTCTCAGTACCCGAAACGTGGTAGAAGTGGTCAGCCCGAATATTTTCGGTAATCTGAACCACGCGGTTTGAAACAAAAGTCTGCCACCTGTGAGGTGAGCTTTTAAGCCAATACAAAGCGACTTTAGAGTCGGTGAAAGCGTATGTTGTAATTGGGAGGCGATGGGCATAATTATTTAGAACTGTGCGTAGTAGCTTGGAAAGCAAAACTATTCCACAAAGCTCCAATCGAGCGATCGTGAGCGGCTTCATTGGCGCAACTTTAGACTTGGCGCAGACCAAACGAACGGTGTTACCACTGTCGGAACTGACATGTAGGTAAACTACGCCGCCATAGGCATGTTCGCTTGCATCTGAGAAACCCACTAGGGTGACAATGCTTTTCGCAAACACACCAACATGGCGCGGTATGCGCAGCTCATTGAGAGCTGGCAGCTCGGCACAGAATTGTCTCCACACTTTTACAATGTGGGGCGGGGGTGTATCGTCCCAATCAAGATTTAAATGCCACAGCTGTTTTATTAACAGCTTAGCATAAAGGACTGTAGGAGCTACGAAACCCATAACATCCCACAAGCGGGCAATAGTAGATAGGATTGAGCGCTTAGTGCACTGCTCATCTGCGGGTGGTTTTATTTTATAGTAAAAGGCGTCATAATTCGCCGACCAATGCAACCCCAATATTTTGTGATGCACTGACTTATCAAATTCAACCTCAGTGGAAAGCTTGTGAGTAGCGGGAATGCTGTCTAGGACACAGCGAGAGTTGCTATTCCACTTGACTAGATCCCACTGCGCGCCCTTGAACAACTCGATCAGCTGTTTGGAAGCGGCGATCCCCTCCTCCTCATTCTTGATAGAATAAACAATGTCATCCATATATATGGAAGAAGTAGCTATATCACTCGCGAGAGGGTATTTAGCGCCGTCATCATCGATCAGCTGTCTGACCGTGCGCATTGCATGGTACACAGACGAGGCCAATCCAAAACAGACTCGTTTGAATTGAAATAGGGTCAGTGGATCTTGCGGATTGAACCGATATAATATACACTGATAACGACGGTCACATTCACGGATGGCAATCTGTAAAAATTGCTGGCGGCAATCTGCCGTCATAGCGACGGCAAACAGGCGGAAGTTCAATAGGATTTGAAATAAATCGCCTTGCAAGTTCGGCCCGTGATGCAGTATGTTATTCAGTGAAGTTCCGGAGCTAGTCTTGCAGCTAGCGTCAAGAACTATGCGGAGACGAGTTGACGTTTTATCTTCACGGATAACTCCGTGGTGCGGGATAACATAGATGGAACACGAGTCATGTGACATATCTGGAGGTGCGGGTGAAATATAATCTTTCTCTAAATATTCTTTGATCACGCCATCATAAGCTATTCTCAAGCTAGGCGAAGCTTCTAACTTTTTTTCGAGGCACAAGAAGCGCCGTCGCGCGGTTTCGTAAGACCTACCTAACGAGTATACATCCTCACTAAATGGCAGGCCGACAGTGTATCTACCACTAGTGGGATCGCGGGTTGTAGAACTTTTATAAAAGTCTTCACATTCAACGTCAGCGGGACGGAGAACGGGCGGTGCGGAAGGGGGCTCTTCGAGCTCCCAGAATCGTTTAATAAGATTATCAATACCTTGCTCCTGCACTAAACAACATGTCAAAGGCTGGCGGGAAAATAATGTAGGTACGGAACCCATGACTATGTATCCTAGTACAGTACGTAAGGTTTGCGGGGCCTGTGTGTCGTCAGATGGGTGAGTCACGTCAGGCAATAATAAATGGACGAACAATGGAGCGCCGATCAAAATATCTATTTTATTTGGCGTGCCAAAAGTCTCGTCCGCGAGCGGTAAGTCGTGCAAGTGTGATAGGACAGACGTATCTATCACAGCACTAGGTAGCGAGTCAGTAATTTGATCGACTACCAGCGGTGAAATATTAAATTTAATATTCTTATCAAAGCGGGAATAAAATTCTAAATTTACTGAACTTGAATCTATTATCTTCTCAGCCCCCCCGAACCCCTTTATAATAGTGCGGCCGAGGTTATGAGACTGAATACCTAACAGATCGCAAGCTTGTTTTGTTATAAAATGACTTTGCGAACCAGAATCAAGCAATGCTCGCAATAAATGCCTACTTCCCGTACTATCATATACAGCGATCTGTGCGGTAGCAAGTAAAACGGTACACTGCTCGTTATGAACCGGCTCAGATAACGGCGACTGTTTCAATGCAGCAATGGACGTCGCGCACAATGCTACGTCCGTGCGCTCAGACGGCGCGGATCCCGAGGCAAGCGAAGCCTTATCGACGATCGCGTGGCTACGCGCTTGCGCAGCGGCGCTGGCGCCGGCATGAGGCGCGGGTTCGACTCCCGACTCAAAGTGCAATAGGCTATGATGGCGAGATTTACAAGAGCGACAATTTGTGTCGGATTTACAGTACGAAACACGATGTTTTATGCTAAGGCAGTTTATACATGCGTTTCTCTCTTTAGCGATTTTAAAACGTTCTTCTGGCGTCATTTTATGAAAATCAGGGCATTTAAATAAATGCTGATGCGTTATGTTTTTACACAAACATTTAGTAATAGCGGAATCAACGGTGTTTACATAGTAAGCGTGATATTTCGGCGGTTGTTTAGCTATATAGCTTTCTTTCGGGCGAATGCGGTCTACTTTATTTGTTGACGTATTTTTACTAGTGATGGGACTAGCAGCGGCGGATTTCGTGCGCTCAAACACTTTTGCACGATTTTTAATGAACGACTCAAGATCGTCAAATGTAGGTACTTTAGAACCTACACTTAACTCGAAATCGCGAACAGTTCCTGAGTCTAACTTCTTTAGAGCAATATGTACTAGAATTAGATCACCTAAGTTTTCTATCTTTAAATTATTCAAAGCGCGGACTGCGTTGATAAACTGTTCATGAAACAGATCAAAGTTACTAGCTGACGTAGAACTAATAGGTTGGAAATCGAACATTTGATTTAGATAAGCGGAGGCTACCATTCGCTTGTCTTCGAACTTATCAATCAGCGTTTGCAATATTAAATCATAGTTCTCTGCGCATGGTGTAATACCTGCACACAAAGATTCAGCTTTGCCCGACAATTTACCTATCAGATAATATAGTTTTTCTGCATCGGTGAGTGTTGGATTATCATGGATAGTCGACTTAAAACAGGCATAGAACACTGGCCATTTACGAATGTCTCCTGCAAAAGCAACCAACTCGATGGGAGGTAATCTAGGCTTAGCTTTATTTAACGTAACCGGCGTCACAACACTATCAACAGCTGATAATGGCGAGCGCTGTACTTGCAGTCGCTTGATGCGGCTATATAGTTGTTCGAATGCAACCAGACATTTATAGTCAGGTTTAGCGGCGGGATTAACAATTAATAAACGCGAGTTGTAATCATCCAATAACCTAATGAAATCACTACGTAAAGTGTCTATAGAAGCACTTTCGGCGAGAAAACGTTCTCTTGCCTCAGCATTCGAATTTACATTCGAAGACGAATCATAAATTCCTTGAATCAATTCAAAAATAGCTTCCCTTTTAGCTAGTAAAATTAACAGCTGGTGATCCGGTTTATCGGAGCTGTCAGTAGCTGAGGATGCGGCAGTTGACCTTGTTAGCATTTTTGCGTTATGCAATGCAATATTACAACGGCTAAATACCTATAAATTAACGCGATGCGTGTAGCTAACTTGGTCGGACTTTACTACCTACCTACTTTGGTCGGACAACTACCTACCTATCTCCGAGCGTGGCGCGGCTGGCCTATACAAGATACAATAATAATTATATGGCTAGCGTAAACCAACCGGAAAGTATAGGGTAGTTTTGAATTTGATACGTATCAAATAAATGAATTTATTAGCGAATAAATAGCAATAATTTATCAATACACATAAGTAAACACCATTTGTATGCGGGGAAACAAAAAATACAATATTTTGTTGCGGGATTGAGATGATTTTGTCGGATGTTCACGACACAATGTCGCATGCGGGTACGTCTCAATGACGTGTATGTGACAAAATCAACTCGAAATACGCAATGTACTTCGTATGAACAGCGGTAAATAACCTTATTAGACCAGTAACTTAGGTATTCTAATAAGGGCGGTTAGATATAAAAGAAACGGATCAAGATATCCGTGCTCGATTAGGACCACTTTATGGTGGCGCTGAAGATGTTTTAATTTACGCCTTCGATAGGTTTGGCTCATAAAGTAGACCCTACGTGGATAAGACACATTGGATAGGTAAAAGGACGTGCGCCACTGACCTTCAGATCCTTGCAGACCAGCTCCAGTAATACGTATCGTCCTTGGGACTGCGATGGTTCGCAATCGCGTCCTCCAATTTAGGTAATATCGCCAGCAGAGTCGCGGTATTCAACTTCACCATAAGGATTGTTTAAAAGAACTGTAATAGCTTCTTAAGGCACAACTAGTAAGCACTTTGTCGCGGAAAATGTAAAAAACCACAAATTCGGTTCTTGCTGTATGCGGCGCGGTCAGCGGATTTTAGTGGACTGTCCAGAATGTTCTGTCTCGCGGGCGCACGGCGAATCAAGGTGTTTGGAAAAATGGATAGGAAGGATCACTTTATATTAGAGACCAAAAGATGGCGTTACCAATCACTGCTCAGGAGGATCACCTATTATAAGTTAGTAATCACTGCTCAGGGGATCATCTATTATAAGTTAGAAATCACTGCTCAGGGGGTCACCTTGTAAAAGTTAGTGATCACTGCTCAGGAGGATCACCTTATAAAAGTTAGTGATCACTGCTCAGGAGGATCACCTATTATAAGTTAGTAATCACTGCTCAGGGGATCATCTATTATAAGTTAGAAATCACTGCTCAGGGGGTCACCTTGTAAAAGTTAGTGATCACTGCTCAGGAGGATCACCTTGTAAAAGTTAGTGATCACTGATCAGGGATCACCTAGCAAAAGTGAATGATCAGAGGGTCACAAAGTTTATGTAACTGATCAGGGGTTACCTGGTTAAACACATCCATATAAACAGGGGTCACCCGGTAAATTTGGGGTCACTCAGTCAGCTGGATTGCAAGTGGATTGATACATACCCGCACTCCATTTAGCCGTATAGTTGGCTTGGAGATAGGTTCATCTTCCAACTCGATGGGGTCATCAAACTCAAACAGTTGGTTGCCTCCTTCTGTCACACTGTCGTTTAGCGACTGAAATCAAATTAATAAATAAATATAGAATTCCCTAGACTTTGCGCTAGTTTCAATAAAGAATAATTTTGAAAATTTTTGATGGATACAATCGTATCTTCCTTGATCTTACAATATTTGTCAATGAAGTCTAATTTTTTTTTTTTTACATTTTGACGGATACAATCAAATATTCCAATGCTCTACCGGTTGAGTGCCACCATAGTTTGCTATGGTGCAGCGTATGAGTAGCCAGCTGAGATGCAAGAGGTGCGGGTTCAATGTTTAAAGTAAAGGTTGAACTTGGCCTAATAAACATAACATAATATAACCCCAGGGGATGCCCCTTAGTCAACTAACAGGGGATGTTATGTTATGTTAACTGAGTACTTAACATCAATCAAGCTAAATGTGGTGATTACAGCAACCCTGATCAGATATACAGATCCCTTACTCTTTGGAGAGGCCTCGTCCAGCAAAAGACGGCTACCGGCTGATGAAGATGAAGGTAATAGGTATAGTCTTGCAGAGTACGTTGCTAAAACAGAGCTCTATGAATAAGCATATTAAGTTGGTAAGTAATCAATTTTCTTTGATGTAGGTACCGTACCGTATTCTACCTGCTGTTAATTGTCATGGTATGCGCTGTCATGTAGGCTTTTCAGTGGCTAAATCTTCCACCACCAGCTCGTTTTATTGTTGTTGAATTTTTATCGAAAAGATTTAAAAAATCCTAACCTGTAAAATAGTCTAATATTTCTTCAAATGATCAACGTACCTTGGCGTGCACAGTACCCATTTCAAAAACAGTATTTCACGAAATATCACAAACAAGAATATTTAGCAATAAATAGATTTTCGTCAGTATCTATTTGTAATTTTGAATTTTTTATTTTGAATTGAATTACATAAAAATACGAAACTAACTGACACTGACAGCGACTCCGTGACTGACGGAGGCACAGACAAACAGTAGGGTATGAAAACATGTAAACAAGGCATGGGTGTAGTCTTAGAGAATTTATAGTAGGGAGATGGCAAGCATACGCTTTCCCCTCTGCCGAAGTACATGAACGGGCGTTCGTGTCAGTTTATAAAAACTAGTTTAGCCACGATCGTTCGCCATTCTGCGTTCCTACCTGTCGCTATACGGAGCTCCTAAAAATGGCTGGTTGTGCTGTGGTTTCGTGTAAATGGCGGTCGGAAACATAAAATTTAACAAAATATGGAGTTTCTTATCACATTTAAGTAATTGACAACACAATTAAGCCATTAATTTCACCGTAAAATATATTTTCTTACTGCAAGCTTACGACAGAAATAACGATACGTAATTTCTTGGTACGGGGACAAGTGATGTGAAAACAACGAACGAATGAATGATCCTCCCGCTAAAAGTGGCAGAAATAATTTAGTACAAGAAATTGAGCATGCCATCTCCCTACATAAATTCTCTAAGGGTGTAGTACCCAACCAAGAACTACTACACAGACTAGAGATGTACCTTGATGTACCCGTACCATAGATAAATCTTCTTGTATGATTTATCTATGCCCGTACCGTCTTAGAATAAAGACTGAAGCGTACCCGTACGCATGGAAGTAATAAGTACTAGTTGTACGTAGTACATACTTATTACTTCCATGACCGTACCTAAATGAGATGTCTCCATGGAAGTAATAAGTACTGTTGTACGTAGTACTTATTACTTCCATGGATGTCTGACTATGTCATTGCCACAGACTAAGGAGAGTACAACCGTAGTACTTATTACTTCCATGGTTGTTCTATTCTATTACGAATTACGAATTATCACTATAATTCGTCCAAGATTCTATTTGTATGGTTCAAGTTCAAGACGTGAAAATATCCACGGCCGGCTCTAATATTGTTATTTGTACCGCACTAGCCACTACAACTATATATATTTGCTTGCCGGCGTAGCGTAAATTGGGCACATGTAAATGTAAACAAAACCCTTTTTCTGTCTCTACCTACTTATTTCAATCGCAAATATGGATCACAAAGCAATAATTAAGACCTGCAGGGGAATGGGATGCTGCGATGCTTGTTGCGTTCGGTACTGTGCACTAAGAAAGCCGACAATTTTCGGGAATACGCGACAATTCATTGACGAAGTGAGTAAATATCTCTGTATGTCTCTGCTTTCGTATTGTATACTGCTTTCTAATCCTATGTGTTTATAATTTAAATCTATTTATCTGAAAATATCAATTCCCATTCATAAAAATAAAATTCAAACCAACATAACCTAACTTAGAACTTTTTAATTAATATAATTATGAATATTTAATTTCAGAACACAGAATCAGACAAAGACCTCAAAACAAATACGTCCTCTGAGTCTGAAAATCTTGCAGTTCTAGAAGTTGTGGAAAGCAATGGTACACCGGCCAAGAGAGCTAAAACCAGTGATGTCTGTGTCACCTGTCTCGGTATCCTGCAGGAAGACACCTGGCCAGAGTGCCTCGCTATGACCAAAGAGATCATAGATAAAAAAAAGTGAGTACTATACAAATAGATAGTCTGATACTGAATAATCTGGTATGTCCAATAGACCGGCCCTTATATCAAGCCCTAAAGCCTATAGCTGGGTTTCAGGGCCCATAAAGTCTGTGGTCTGTGCCCAACGTTTGTTGTGTTGGTTTATTGTGCGAAGCCGCATCCGAGTGCGTAGATGAGAAGAGGGTAGAGGAAGGAATGGAGATGGGCCTCTGTGGGGGTCCTGTATTGCGGATACCCGGACTGGAATTGGCAAAAAATAGTTATAATACTAATGCAGAAAACAATACGCGATATGATAGTGTGGGTTCAGAGTGGCGATTATGTAATTCTGTTGCTATTGATTTCAATCAATTTCAATGTTGTTTCTATTTAAAATTACGTTTATGCAATTACATAATTTACGCGGTCTTGTTGCATTTAATCTTAGTAAGCAAAATGCGTTAATTGGGTAACCGCAAGAGCGTCATTTCGTATAGAAACAGTATTGAAATCGATTGAAACCAATAGCAACACAATTACGTAATAGCACCACAGGACTGTGTATGTGATTGTTGGATGTTATATTTGTATTTCAGATATGACACTAATACATTTGCGTGCGCCCTGTCCGCTCCCATCGCTACAATCATCAGGGAGAAAGCTGTGGTGCTGAGACTGACTGAAATGTTCCCGTTGTTTGATAGTGGTGAGTTCGGAGGTGACCAATGGTTAGTGTATGTCAGATTAAATAAGCCAAGATTTTCGTCCCCAGCGTAGTCTTGCACTATATAGAAATTGGCAACGCATCGCCCATTTAAGTCGAAGGTTTGTTTCTTGCTGGCTGGTTCGAAAAAAAATTGGGTGGTAAGCTGTTGTTCCTTTAAAATAATAAACTTTGATTAAGTAAAGTGATTAATTTTTGTTTCCAAGTACTAATAGTATATAAGAATTAGAATTAGAGGGTGTCAAAACCTGCACTGAATAGGGTGTCAAAACCTGCACTGAATAGGGTGTCAAAACCTGCACTGAATAGAGTGTCAGAACCCATCTGAAGTTAAGTGGTAACCTCTGCCTATAACAATGCATTACGTCATAGGTCACGTCAAACTCGAATCAAATCAAATCAAAAGAATTTTATTCATTGAAATCACAAAGATCATTTTGAAATAACGATTTTGGATGTCAAACAAAGATAAAAAGTCTTGTGTGCCTGTTATTTCACCCGTACCCATACCCTTCAAACTGGAACATAGCAATGCATGCATCACTGCTTGGTGGCAGAAATAAGTATTTATACCGATATGTATAACAAATTTTAATTATTAATAATGGCATAAATTAGTATCCAGCTCATGTACATCAAAAATAGACATTCAAACAAGCAAAGAAACAAACGGCTTAGGGTAACTTATGTCCAAATAACAAAATGTCCAATGAACATTTATGGCCTCAAACTAATAACATCTTTTTAGTCGAAGTTTAAAAACCCTCTCGGTCCTTACTTGATCCAGTTCTTGTATGAGAAACACCAGGAGATCACAACTAAGCAGGAGCCCCTTCCAGACTCAGTGACTCCGCTGAAGGAGGCATGGAAGTGGTCCTTCGGGCCGCGTCTCGCCTCACACATCTCGCAGACTCTGGACTCTGGCGCTGTCACTCCTCTCATGATCACGCTCAACATGGAATATGTTGATGATAGTCTGGTGAGTGGACTTTAGGATTCCCTTTCGTAAAAAGTTCTTTTGCAAGAAGTGCTTTTCTTAAAAAGTGCTATTCGCTTAAAGTAATTTTCGCATGAAGTTCCTTTCGCTTAAAAATATTTTCGCGTAAAGTTCCTATCCTAAAAAGAAACTTTCGCAAGAAGTCCCTTTCTTAAAAAGTCACTTTCGCATTAAGTCCCTTTCGCAAAAAGTCTCGTTCGCATAAAGTTCCTATCATTTAAAGAAACTTTCGCAAGAAATCCCTTTCTTAAAAAGTCACTTTCGCATGAAGTCCCTTTCGAAAAAGTCCTTTATTTTTATAGTCTATGACAGGCTGACACTATTTCCATGGCGCATGTTTAATTTTTTAAATGGTACTGGTTCATTCTTTGTCACGCTCGCGTGGAAAGGGTTCCGTCCAATTAACTTATTAGTATTTTTTTTTTATCTTTTTTATTTACACAATTTACGCCTGTTGCAAACCTATCGCGAGATAGAGAATAGCCCTGCCTATGACATTGCAACGGTAAGTCGGTGGATGGAGGCGAATCAAGACCGTTCGTCGTGGAATTCAATGGGGGGAGGCCTATGTCCAGCAGCTGATGATCATAATGTTGTTTCTCTTGGTACAGGAGTGCGAAGTGTTCTCACCGTCCCCGGATCAGCTGCGGCACCGCCAGCGACGTCAGCGCGTCGGTGGCGTGCCCGTCACTCGCTGCTTGCTCGACCGCGCGTTGGACGGTATGCATCACACTTATATTACTAACTAGCTGCTTCCTGCGGTTTCACCCGCGTGAACAATGATAATGATTCTGAAAAGTAGTTTATGTGTTAATCCAGTGTAACTTCATTCATAATTTCACTCAAATCCGTTCAGAGGTTTGAGCGTGAAGAAGTAAAAATACATACTCACCAACTTTCGCATTTATAAAATTATAGCTGTCCCGGTGAACTCTGTTCCGCCTTAGAGGCAATAAATAAGCAGATTTTTTATTTTATTAAGGTGATTGCTCTCGCATGTGGCGCGAAATTCAAATTTTATTGCGTTTTTGCTCATTACAGCTCATCAACACTTCTTGAGATAGTAAAAACTGATTTTGCGAAAACTAGGAGACCTAACACACATGTTTTAGTTTATAGTTTAACATATAGATCATTACTTCAGCTACGAATACTCTTCAAAGATTTTTACAGTGTTTTTTTGGTTTAAAGGTATGCGTAGCTTAACTAATGACATTTATGAGATACTATCAATTAAAACATGTGTGCTAGGTCTCCTAGTTTTCGCAATATCTGTTTTCTCTATCTCAAGAAGTGTTGATTAGCTGTGATTTACAAAAAACACAATAAAATTTGAATTTCGCGCCACATGCGAGAGCAATCACCTTAAGTAGTTTTTTTATTAGATAACTTTTCATTTAAAAAACCTACTTCCGCCATTTTATTCGACAAAATATTTGGATGAAAAAAAATGATGAAAGAACCATAGTGGTGAAAGGATTATTATACTTTTTGAATGCAAATGCTTGGTTTGTTGCTGAAAATAGTAAAATCACCATATGTATGCCTACAATTTTTGAGGAGTTCCCTCAATTCCTCATGGATTCCATCATCAGAACTGGATTTTGAAAAAAATGGGACCAATCTGGAAGTATATTCAAAAATAAAGAATTTTCCAAATCGGTTTATAAACGCCGGAGATATGCGGTAACAAACATAAAAAAAAAAAAAAAATACAACTGAATTGAGAACCTCCTCCTTTTTTGGGAAGTCGGTTAAAAATACAAATAATTGATATAATACACGTTATGGGTATGTTGTTTTTTTTTCTATTTTTTTTCTATGTCCTTCTGCTGGTTCTAAGCTACCTCCCCACCATTTTTCAGCCAAATCGGTAAAGCCGTTCTTGAGTTATAACTAACACGACTTTCTTTTATATATATATATATTGTGACTACCTCTGTGGCGCGGCGGGTGAGCTGAGATGCAAGAGGTTGCGGGCTCGATTCCCGCTGCGGGACAATTGTTTGTGTGAACTGCAAATATTTGTTCCAGGTCTGAGTGTTATATATCATGATACTCGTAGTTCCTGATACCCACGACACAGGGAATCCTAGTGCGGGATCAGAACTACGTATGTGACTGTTGGGTGTTATGTTATGTTGTAAAATAACCACTATTATAGATATGAACACCTTTTTTGATGAATTGTAGTTTTATTTCATTTTTCTTCATACAAATTACACATTTTAATACAGAAGGTAAAAAATTCTCAAACGAGTATCGAGTAGTTTGTTATGATTTCATGGTTTCAGGAGTTATGTCACGCCATTCTTACATCTACGTTTTATCTACGGATAAAAGCGCGACATAAATGACATCTTGCTTGCTTGCTTTTCGGTGTGCTCAAGCGAATGTCAGCGGTAGCTAGCAAATGCTTGCTTACGCCCTTTTGCACGCAAACGATGCATATAATGGGGACTAAGGCTGCGTTGCCAGCAGAGATGAGCGAGGATGTGCTTATTAAGAACCAATACAATCACTTCATTTACCTAGCTCCGCTCAGCGCAGCTCTGGTGGAAATGGCTTAGCGAGCGAGGTTTTTATACGTACAAAACAAGCGAGGAATGTGTTGCGAGAGATGTGCGCGAGGGATGGACGCGAGAGAAAGAAAGAAACTACTAGCTCTCAGTCTGAAAAGAGCCCGCTACACATCCTCGCAACGCTCATCTACCTCGCACATCTTTGGTGGAAACGCAGCCTTAGGGGGGCTGATGATGATGATTGTGTTATGTATTCGCAGGTATCGCGCTGGATACCCTTCACAAGATTTGCAAGTGGGATGCGGGTATACCTTTGCCACGGAGCAGGACGCGCTGTGTCAGCGTAGAGGCGAACCACGCGCCCATCTACCTGGGCGGCAGGTGAGACCACTGGCGTAGCCAGGTTTTAGTTTTGGGGGCGAGGGGGAGACATGAAAATAAAACAACAAAAAAATGTACACCTTTTAGTTTCGGGGGGGAAAGTGACAGATAAACTTTGAAAACACCTGTCAAATGCATTGGTTAGGTTTAACCGCCTGCTTATTTGTTGGTGACTGCATAGTCTTGAGCCCACACTAGGATTCCCTTTGTCGTGGGTATCAGAAATTAAAGTCAAAAGTCAAAGTCAAAAATAATTTTATTCATTGAAATCACAAGGATCATTTTAAATCGTCTTATAAAGATAATTTATTTGTTTTGAATATGGTAATTTTTACATTGGTGGTCATAATTTACATGTCCAACATACTCAGTCATACATTATGACATACAAACAATTTAGTTCCCACAAGTAGGTACTAGGTGAATACATCCATTATCATGTCATTATAAAAGCAATAGTAAATTAAGATGTAATAATAATAATTAATCGTAATATTGAATGTCACCAAACTTATAACTACCTACATTTTATGATCAAAAAATTCTTTTATATTATAAAAACATTGTTTTATCAACCATCTGTGTAATTCACTAGGGAATCTCCGCTCAGGGAGTTCAAACTAAAATCACTCCTGTTCCAACGCGACCAAGCCTAGAAGAATCAGGCAACAAACACGGCTTGGCTTACAAAAATGGTCCGTCTTACCACTAGGTGAGAAGCGCCTGTGTGGTGCCTCGGAGCAAGGAGTTGCTGATACATAGTAAATGAGAACTTAAAAACCTTAGGAAGGTAGTCAAAATTAAATAAACATCAGCAAATTAAAAAATATGCAAGACAGCACACGCTACGCTTGTTAAAGTTATTGTGTATTACGAGTACCATGCCACGAATATTAGCCTGTAGACATCCACTGCTGGATGAGGTCTCCCCCATAGCATGCATACTAACCCACAGCATGCAATGGGGGGTTTTGCCATAATCACCTCGCTTGGCAAGCGGATTGCTGATCGCAGTATTAGTGTTAAGTACTCAGGTGGGTGCTGCTGCCCATCCCCTGTCGTAATCCCTTAGTCGCCTTTTAAGACATCTACAGGAGGTGTTGAAAGCTAATCTTAGGCCATGACTACCATGGCTAATCATTCTGTATAAGATAAGATTATGTGTAGTATGATCTGTTACTTGTTTTTTAGGTACATAAAACTGAGTCGCGAGCTGTCCCAAAGCCCGTGGGTGCTACACGGTGAGCGAATGATGGAGTCATCAGTACAGGAGATCATTATCAAGCCTTTAACCGATATCTATGAGTAAGTGGAATTGGGGGAGTGAACGGTGTATAGCGAAGGGGAAGATGGTGTGGGGAGGGGAACTTAAGGGATTGATAGGTAGATGGGGGAGTGAAGGATAGATAGAGGAAGAGTGAGAGGTAGATGGAGGAGTGAAGAATAGATAGGGGAAGAGTGAGGGGTAGATGGAGAAGTGAAGGATAGATAGGGGAAGAGTGAGGGGTAGATGGAGAAGTGAAGGATAGATGGAGGAGTGAAGGATAGATCAAATCAAATCAAATCAAATCAAATATTTTTATTTCCAAATAAAAGTACAAACCACTTCTTACTTAAACTAGGTACAAACTTATTCAAAAAGAAATACAAATGAATCAGCTGATTCGATTGAGTAGTTTGTGTAACAGTAGGTAATAGTATTATGTAAATATAGTAGTTGGTGGCAGATTTAGATTCGCCCTACCACTCCGAACTAGTTTTTAACTGTATCTCGGAGGGTAGTATTCCTCCTCCTCGTGCGTGCCAATCGGCTTTACCTGACCTTGCTTCTAACAATTAGATATAGTATAAGCAGAACAAACAGATAGATTCATGTTTGGAGCCAAATTTGATATCTTCACTCAATCACAGTAAGTATCTACCTCCTGTACCTACTCCACAGCCTATACAAGCAGCACTACAAAAAAAACAAAAAACAAACTAACAAAATAAAATACAAATAAAAACAAAAGTAAAAAACTATATTTTCCGATTCCTTATTTACTAGTCATGTTAAACTGAATATAGAGTGTGTGTGTGTGTGTGTGTGTGTGTGTGTGTGTGTGTGTGTGTGTGTGTGTGCGTGTTTATGCAAGGGTGTGTGTATGTGTGGGTCATATATATATATATATATATAATATATATATACATATATATATATACCCACGTATATAGTTGGTTGTGTGAGTAGGAGGTAATAATATGCGAATTCATATTTGTTGATATGGTGTGTTTGTAATTTATGTTATTTATAGCGTGTTTCATGCCTAAATTCTATTAAAATATATAATGTTATGTGTTTACTGTTCTGCTCAAATTTAAAGTTTATTGCTTTTTTCTCTACCTATGGTTTTATAAATGATTCTATGTCGTCGTAACTCATTGTCTTCAGGTGGATGGAGAAGTGAAGGATAGATGGAGGAGTGAAGGATAGATAGGGGAAGAGTGAGGGGTAGATAGAGAAGTGAAGGATAGATGGAGGAGTGAAGAATAGATGGGAGAGTTGAGGAGAAAGGGAGAGCAATAGAGGAGAGGGTTATTTGGTGTAAGAGAGCAGGGCTCCTCTATACTATTATGTTTCACAATGAATGATGTTTGATTTGATTTGATTAGTGGTTGTGTGGTTGCAGGTTGAGTTGTGAGGACGCAGAGCATCGGCTGAAGTTCCTCTCCGCGGGCCGCGAAGACGTGGACGTCAGGTGTCTGGGGGACGGTCGACCCTTCGCTATAGAGGTCAGTCAAGTGTCTGGGGACCGGAAGACTCTTCGAAAATAAAGGAGTTTTGGGGATGGACGACCTTTTGCGATAAAAGCACGCTAGGTGTCTGGGAGATGGACGATACTAAGCGATAGAAGTGAGCCAGGTGTCTGGGAGACGGTCGACCCTTCGCAAATTTTGGGGACGGAAGACCTTTTGCGATAGCGGCAACGCTAAGTGTCTGGGAGAAGGGCGATAATCTGAGATAGAAGTGAGTTAAGTGTCTGGGGGACGGTCGACCTTTTGCTATAGAGGTCGGTCAGGTGTCTGGGGCCGGAAGACTGTTCGCAATTAAAGGTGTTTTGGGGACGGCAGACCTTTCGCAATAGCGGCATAGTATATTTTTAACCGACTTCACAAAAACAGGAGGGGGTTCTCAATTCGGTTGTTTTTTTTAATTATATTTGTTACCTCATATCTTCGTCGTTTATAAACCGATTTGGAAAATTGATTTTTTATTTGAATAGATACACTACAGATTGGTCCCATTTTTTTTCAAAATTCAGTTCTGATGATGGAATCGATGAGGAATTGAGGGAACTCCTCAAATATTGTAGGCACGATTTTGATATTTTCTGCATCAAATCAAGCATTTGCATTCAGAAAGTATAATAACCCTTTCACCACTATGGTTTTTTCATATTTTTTTTTTCAACCAGATATTTAGTCTAATACAATGGCGGAAGTCGGTTTTTTAAATGAAAAGTTATCATACCTACAGCGCATAGTTTGACAGTCCTGCCACTGTAGGATAATCCATCTTGTTTCTGTTTGTGTAAGGTATAATTTGGTTTAGATTTCAGACCCGCGTCGGTCCCTCACAGCGGACGAGTTGAGTCGAGCGTGCGAACAGATCTCGGAAAGCGGAAAGGTTGTGGTACACAGCCTTATACCTATTACAAAGTGAGTTCAAACAAACAACGTCTCTTTTTAAGGTGGATCGTCTCGCAAGTGGAGCAAAATTAAAATTTATTCGTGTTTTTTGCTCATCACAGCTCATCAACACTCCTTGTGATAGCGAAAACTGATTTTGCGAATATAAGGAGACCTAATACGCATGTTTTAGTTGATAGTATCTCTTAAAGATAATAAGTTTAGCTACGAATATTGTTCAATGATTTTTACAGTGTTTTTTTGGTTCAAGGATATCCGTAGCTTAACTAATGATATTTATGAGATAATATCAATTAAAACATGTGTGTAAGGTCTCTTGATTTTCGCAAAACCTGCTTTCCCTATAAGCAAAAAGTGTTGATGAGCTGTGACGAGCAAAAAACGCAGTAAAATTTGAATTCCGCGCTACATGCGAGACGATCCACCTTAAGGTAAGCGTCCACAAGTCGGCATCTTACGCATCGGACGGATCACATCAAACGATTTCAATATTATTTGTATGCCTAGTTATACAAGTAAAGATGATTAGCGTCCACAAGGCGCTAATCCATAAGATTCCCACGTAACACTTCAATGAACTTTTCAGTTGAATACCGCTTAATTTATTTTGCTTTACTGTTATAACTCAAATCCTTCAAAACTCCACTGAGATAAATTTATCTCCTACGAGAGAAACTCACATTCTTCAAAACTCCACACAGAAAAACTTATCTCCTCCGAGAGAAACTCACATTCTTCAAAACTCCACGGATAAAAACTTATCTCCTTCGAAAGAAACTCACATCCTTCAAAACTCCACAGAGAAAAACTTATCTCCTTCGAGAGAAACTTAAATCCTTCAAAACTTCACAGAGAAAATCCTATCTCCTTCGAGAGAAACTCACATGCTTCAAAACTTCACAGAGATAAACTAAATCCTCAGACAGAAACTCATAACCCTTAAATATGCACAGAGAGAAACTGGCCGAGCTGAAAAAAGGCGAGGAGAGTAAATACAAGACTTACGAAGCGCTCTGCATCAAACTCTCTCACACAGAAGAAGATATCGTGAGTAGACCCTTGCCGCACATTGTAGCAATTGTTCTTCCTGCCCCCCAATTAACACCATAATACCGCCATGGTATTTGGTACCATGGTACTCGTAGCTCCTGATACCCACCCACCCTTGGACGACCTCTGTGGCGTGGCGGGTGAAAGTTTGCCTGCGACGCAGGAGGTTGCGGGTTCGATCCCCGCCTCGGAACAAATATTTGTACGATCTGCAGATATCTGCATAGAAAAATACCTAGAACAAATATTTGTTCAGGGTGCTCTAGGTATTTTTCTATGTATAATAAAAAAATATCTATCTATGTAATGTATTTGTAAGTATATCAGTTATCTAGTACCCATAACACAAGCACTGCTTAGCTTGGGGCTAGATAATGTTGTGTGAAATGTCCAGCATTTATTATTTTATGGGATTCCCTGTGTCGTGGGTATGAGGAATTACGATTGCCATGGTACATCGTCAACTGAGATCGAACCCGCACCTCTCGCATCTCAGCCGTCTACTCAACTGCCGCACTAAGGTAGTCAAGACAATTTTTTTATTTAAAAAATAGTTTTATTTATATTTTTTTCAGTGTGAAGGTGCTAACATAGATTTGCCAGTAACCGTCCACGCGCGGGACATAGCGCGGCTGAACAGCTGGTGCACTGCGCACGGCGACATCCTCCAGCGAACGCCACTGCGCGTGCTGCACAGGAGGGCGCTGCTCACGCGTCCTAGGAAGCTGCTAGCATTGCAAGCCCAGGCTGTACCTGGTATGATAGCTCATCATTTAGACGTCCAAAGAGGGGTTTTCACGGCCTTTTCAAATCATGCTTTCAGCGTTGATAACTTTTCATTTAAAAAACCGACTTCCGCCATTGTATTCGACCAAATATTTGAATGAAAAAAAAATGATGAAAGAACCATAGTGGTGAAAGGATTATGATACTTTTTGAATGCAAATGCTTGGTTTGTTGCTGAAAATATAAAAATCGCCATATGTATGCCTACAATATTTGAGGAGTTCCCTCAATTCCTCATGGATTCCATCATCAGAACTGGATTCTGAAAAAAATGGGACCAATCTGGAAGTATATCTATTCAAATAAAAAAAGAATTTTCCAAATCGGTTCATAAACGCCGGAGATATGCGGTAACAAACATACAAAAAAAAAAAAAAATACAACCGAATTGAGAACGTCCTCCTTTTTTCGGAAGTCGGTTAAAAATAGATGGCGCTGCTCTGTATCTAGCTGTCAAGTGTCAAAATAAAGTTAAATGTCAACATCGACAACGTAGGTATATTTTCGTTTCGTGGTATTTATTTTTGCCTACTTATAAAAACACCACAAAATCACTAGCGCACACTAAAGAAGCAATCACAAACAGACTAGTTAGATAATAGCTTAGTACACGTACACCAAAGATAATACGTTTGACAATCTTGGCAGCTACAGTTGAGTCAGCGCCATCTATCGAACCAATTTAAACTACTTTTTTTTAAATCGAAGATGAAAACCCCTCATTCATTAAATAGGAATTTAAAAACCATACCAGTCACAATATAATTTCAAAAAAAAACAAATAAAATATAATCTTTTTCATTACAAAAACAAAAAATACTTAATCTTCTTTTAAGAGAGACTAATTTAATAATTAACTTTGGTCACGTGAATTGCATAAATAAAATCAACACTGAAAATCCATGAAACTTATTATAATAATCAGTTTTATCATATTTATTTCGCGATGATACATTTTTAAGGAAACTTTTGTCATTTAAAAAACTGTAAATTACGTGAGAGGATTCGCAAAATTCGAGAAAATATCAGGATGTTTCAATGGAAATCAGGCCGTCATTTCTCCGTACTTTTAAATTTTCTATGTGGTAACCCTAGTCGCACTGTCACGTAGTAACTATTACTTCGCGTTATTAATTAATAACCAATTGATAATAATAATAATAATAACCAATAATAATATTAACCATAATTCAGTCTTGGCGTCAGCAGCCATTTCTTCGTACAGCGTATTGTATTTTTTCCAGTTGTCTTCCGCGGATTCCAAACGCGCCTCCAAATATCCGCGTGTAATGCGAGATTTGGGACATTTTTTAGTGTTCGATAGAAGTTTTTCAAGCCTGAGAGCTATGGTTTTGATATGCGTGGTCAGATCCTTGGATTCCTTTGTAACAACGCTTGGTTCTAACATTTTGATAAATTGGAAAAATCTTACCGATTTTCAGCCGTATAACACACATAAAACACATTCGACGACGAAGGACCATTAAATGTTGGATAATCAGAGCGATTTCACAGGATTTTAATTCTTAGGTTTATAGTAGGGAATTTCAGAGCAAAACACCGGCACAAATATTTTCTCATCACAGAAACTTATATATTTTTTTTTTCTTCATAGAGGTTAAACTGCACAGACAATAATTTTCTACTGACAGGTAATACAGAGGTTTAGTACAAGTATAGCAAATAAAACCATAGAGGAGATATGCATCCAAACACCATTACTCCCTGGGGTCAACAGAGACCCCTGACCCTCGGCTTGCCTCAGCCGGCTGGCCGAGGGTGGAGGCGCAAGAGCGAAACCTATGCTCCAAGGGTGGAAGTGTTAAAGGCATAAAGCCAGGAGTAGCGCTTAGTGAAACTGCAGCACACCTCTCAACACATCACTGCACCTCTCATAACACAAGCACTGCTTAGCTTGGGGCTAGATAATGTTGTGTGAAAATGTCCAGCGTTTATTTATTTATTTATTCTCAGTATTCCTCCCGCAGATCACCCCTCGTTGTTCGTGGTGCGCGTGGAGACAGAGGCCGGCACCTACGTGAAGGAGTGGGTTCACGGTGAGCTAGGCCGCACCGCACCATCCCTGCGAGACGCTCTCGGAGCCAAGACAGACATACTGGCGCTTGATGTCACACAAGTACAACTGCCGTGGCCTTAAAACTAAAAATATAAATAAAAGTCATTGTTAAAAAAAAAATGTTTCTTTAATCCAGGGGTTCCCAAACTTATTTTGTCTACTGCCCACTTTGAAAATTTTTTCACCTACATAAAGACCACTATACCTTCAAATTAAATAATTATTGTGAGCTATATTAGCGGAGAGTTAAACATTCATTCTAAACGAGACTTTTACCCGCAAGAGTTAACTTGAGACCTGAGCGCACCGACCATTTTTTTTCTGGGTCTCTTAATGCCCTTTAGGCCTGCAGCGCCCACAGAAGGGCGTCATCGCCCACGTTGCGTTAAGTCAGATAAAAGCCAGCTTTCGGGTATTACTTTAAAAAGTAATATTTGTATAGAAAAATGATGATAATTTCATGGTAATTAAAAATTTTAATGGCCTTTCAAATTAAACTTTAATGTCGTGTGAAATTGTGAAATCCCATTTTGAGTTTCGTTAAATTGTCATCTTAAAATGTTCGTCCATGTAAGTACAATAATTTTTAGTTATTTAGTTTTTAAGATACCAACACGGGAAATGTTAACATTTACTAATATCACGAAAATAATTCATAAATCATTTATAATATTCGCCTGGTTGGTAATTATTGATTACAGAAATCATTTTAATTTATAATAACCACAACCCACAACACAGGGAATCCTAGTGTGGGGGTTAGTAAATTACCTACTTACTTATGTATGTTTACAAATTTTGTTTATAGTGAGTACCTACCTAGGGTACTTACTACTTCAATAATATTAAGGTACCTATAACTTATTTACATGATTAAGTGTATAGATTCAGTGTTTTTTGGAAACAAATAAATGATTTGTAATTTGTAATAATATTTTTTTGTCAAGCCCAAAAATTTGTTCCGGTTCTGTGTGTTTGTGGTACCATCGTACTCGTAGTTCCTGATACCCACGATTGTGTGGGATCAAGACTATGTATTTGTGCATATTATCAGGGATAAGACACACCAAATTAATACATAATTCAGGCGAAAACATTTTAGGCATACTGTTTCATTGGAATCTTTCGTTTAGGGCAGGGGTCGGCAACCTTTAGAGTCGGAAGAGACAAAAATTACAATTTACAAAATTTCAAAGTTTTTAAAGAGCCACAATTTTTTTTATCTATTCATTCATAAGAGAAATATCTATTTATTCATATAATAAGTAGCGTTTTTCACAACAAATTAGATAATATAATACTTTAATATGGTATTATTAGATAATCACTTATTATTTAAGTAAAAAATTAAAACAATAAAACATTTACATACATTGTATGTAAATGTATGTCATACAACACTAACTTGTACTTCAATAACAAACAATTGAGCAAACAAATTCAATGGGATGTTTTTTTTATAAAATAAACAATATTTGCGTGTGGAACAAAAGAGCCGCAGCTTCACATCCAAAGAACCGTATGTGGCTCGCGAGCCGCAGGTTGCCGACCCCTGGTTTAGGGTAAACAGCTTTTTAGGCAAATCTCATGTTTAGGTATAATGCCCTCATTGGCAGATCAAAAGGGAAGTTCGGTGTACGTGGATATTTTGTTCAGGGTTGGCTCGTGGTTACATCTACGCTCGCCGTGGGCTCGTTGTGTGAGATGAGACGCGCGGGCTGGCTCGACCGCGTCGTCCTTAACGTGAGAAACAAGTTTATAGAAGACCTCAACCAGGTGGTACCGACAAATATACAAGGTAACTTAAGTTCTTTGGACCTACTTAGGGCGCTGCCACGCACGGGCGTTGCGGCTGCGCTGCGACGACGCGACGTAGCGGTGAAGCTCCGTAGTAGTAATAACTTTTATTTTATTTTTTGTTTACAAATTAGTGTGATAACATGTGTTTCCCCCATGCTTGTCTGTTTTAAATGGCTTTGAGGTAACTTTCTGTAATTGTTATGTTATTTTATATTGTACCGTGTTTAAATTTGACCAAACCAAGTGTGCTGTAAACCACCTACGGTGAATAAATGAGTATGAGTACTACACACAAATTAGGGTGGTTATTCGCTATGACCTAAGAGTTTCCTTGTCAATAACGTGTGACGTCACCCATACGATTCAGCGATGATTCCACGCAGATATCGTAACGAGCCCGCGTTATGTTACGTTTGGTCATAGCGAATAAGGGGGCTGAACGACATGCTACACGGGCGTTGCCGGTGCATTGCGGTGCCCCGGGGCGTTCGTGACGCGCGCGCAACCGAGAAGGGGCTGGGGAGATGAGGTTGGGAAGGGAGCTGCGTTGAAACGACGGAGCAGCAGCGCAACTATTTATAGCATAGCTGCGTTGACGCTGCGCTCGTCTGGCATTGACTGCGTTGAAATCATTGCGTTGCGACGACACAGCGCAGCCGCAACGCCCGTGTGGCATCGCCCTAACAAATTTAAAATGATCCTTGTGATTTCAACGAATGTTTTACATAAACGACCTCTGTGGCGCGAAGGGTGAAAAGCCGGCTGAGATACGAGAGGTTACGGGTTCGATTCCCGCTGTGGGACAAATGTTTGTATGATCTGTAAATATTTGTTCCGGGTCTGGGTGTTATGGTACCATAGTACTCGTAGTTCCTGATACCCACGACACAGGGAATCCTAGTGTGGGATCGACTACGTATATGACTGTTGGGTGTTATGTTATGTATATGTGTATGTTATTTAATGAATAAATTATTTTTATTTGTATGTTATCGCTCTGCTAGTGCAGAATTGGGTCTCTTAGTTTTCGCTATATCAAGAAGTGTTGATGAGCTGTGCTAAGCAAATCCCACAATAAAATTTAAATTTTACGCCACATGCGAGACGATCCACCTTAATGTTTTAAAATTAAGTACGTGAATTTGGCCTGATACCATGCTGCGTTTGCAAAGGCCTATGACGACACGTAGATCTGTGGGGTCAGCACGAATAATTTACGTTAGCAAGACGCTAGCGAGACGATCGCAAATGTCAAATATTGGCCAATGACATCAGGGTAACTTGAAATCTTAGTAAGTTGATTGGTTCATATTTGACGTTTACTATCGTAACGCTAGCGTCTCGATAACGTTAGATGTTCGTGCTTGGGCCTCTGGGGGCTTAGTACGGGTTTTGATAGTTTTCAAAACTATGTGAAGTTTCGTTTCCTTCCATACTTGCAGCGCCCCTAGCGAAAACAAAAAGAAAATTAAGGACGCTGTTAGTAACTGTACAGATGGAAGTTAAACTTCATTTAACCGCTCAGGCGCCAAGGGCTTCTTCAGATGCCCATTTTGGAAGAAAATTTTGACATTTGGTGGATATACTCTGATTTTTAATCTTAGAAATTTTTTGTAAACAATGAAATGTCAAGATATGCCACTGTGTGTATAAGTGTCATGTATGTGTATCATATGTGTACATGGAAGAAGAAATCCAATGGAAGTACAACTAAAATAGCTGCTGATGTTTATAGTGTGTTGCTTCTTACACCTATACTAAAAGGCACTATGTTAGAGATAGACAAATGTATTGTCATAGAACAGTCTGTTTTCCTTTCCGTACCGCTAAATATTTGTCATAGGCAATTGAAGTTTTCCCTAGTGAAGGGAACATCGTAGGTAAATATTTTTTGTCGATAAAATAATTGACTATGATGATGATTAAATAGTTAATTTCATCGTTGATGGTTTCCAACAGTTACAAGAAACCGGCCCTAGGTACTATATTCAAAATACAAAATTTGCACATACGCGAGGCAGGTATCAAATAAAACCATAATATCTAAACACACTATTTTTTTATTTACAGTAGCTTACTAGATAGGTACACATAACTGCAGTGGTGTGTCCGGCCTAAAATAGACCCCTCCTTCTCTTCCCGTGGATGCCGTAAAGTAAGATGAAGATGTTTTTTGTATAGATGAACGTTCAGAACTCAAAAACTCAAGCTGAGTCGACCGATGGTCAAGTGAGTGAGTAGCAAAGATGTGACGAGCGAGTCTTGTTTAGACATTTATAAACAATTTAAGCAGATATATATAACCACTATGGCGCGGCGGGCGAGTAACCGGCTGAGATGCAAGAGGTTGCGGGTTTAATTCCCGCTATGGGACAAATATTTGTATGATCTGCAAATATGTGTTCCGGATCTGGGTGTTATGGTACCATGGTACTCGTAGTTCCTGATAACCACGACACAGGGAATCCTAGTGTGGGATCAGGATAACGTATATGACTATTGGGCGCTATGTTATGTTACTATAAATAAACCAGCATTACATTAGACAAAAATATACTTATTCTAACTTGAAAACTAACGTTGGAGTAGAATCTTACTTTGACTTGATGACTGGATTGTTGACTTAGCGGTAAGAAGAGCGTGCGTACTGCATCAGGCTCTAATCTCCGCCATTTCAAATCATCATTTTTTTTTACAAAGTATTCTCGAATAAAATGTTTGGTACAGATTCGTCTATCGTTAGGGATCCAATCTGGTTTGTTAATTAATAGCCTCTAGCCATTTTTTTTATGAATAATATCTTGAGGAAAGAATTGAAAGGAATACTCCTGTAAGAAAAACGCAACGATAAGACTAAAATATTTACTTTGAAAAGGTTCCAACCCATTTTGATAGCCGCGTAGTTTATATGCGTAAAATCTATCGATAGTCGATCGTATCAGGTGCATTGGTACAACGCTATGATAACCAATACTATTTGTATTTTTTGCATAAAAATGACTAGGAATCCTTATAAAACAGGATTATGTGATGGTACTTTGGTATACAAATAGCCCCCAAACACATATAGCCCTGACCCCTAAACCCCTAATCTACAATTACCTACCTAAACAAAATAACTTACCTACCGGTGGAAACTTATATTCACATCATTGTTTTGTCTCGTGGAGGAATGGGATTTACATCCCGGCACTGCACATGCCATTTGTTGTTAGTTTGCTTGCCTTTTTATGGTAATTTTAATTGTAAGTCGCAGTATTACAACAAAATTTTATAATTTTTCTCTCCTGTCAAAACGACGTTCACATGTAAACATAACCCGAATACACGAAAATGTCCTAAATCACAAGGTGATTTAGATATTTAGCTGGACCTCTTCAATTTGATGTAATGTGGTATCATGACGTCATAAATGGACCCAAGTACCTGGTACGATGCAAATAAAATAAGAACAGATTTCTAAATGCTTTTCTCATTCCAACACATTAAAACATTCATTGATAAGAATGAGACGGATACAATTAAAAAACGCTGGCTTTAAATCTTACTTCCATTGACATTCATTCTTCCGTGTATGTGTACAGTGTGTATTCACATGATACACATACCTACATGACACTTATACACAGTGACATTTCTTTGTTTACAATAAAAAATCAGAGTATAGTTTCGAAAACTATCAAAACCCGTACCTACCTACTAAGCCGCCTGACATTTATTTGTTTCACGAAGCATCGATAGAGAAAGCGCCAGCCGGTTACGTGGATTCGACGGCGTGGAACTTCGACTCTGTCGCTCGCCTACTGAAGCTCATAAGAGCGAGCGAGACGGCGCGTCCCGTGCGGGCCTCGCTGCGCCGCATGCTGGCGCCGCAGACGCGCCGCTTCATGCACATGCAGAAGACTTACAAGCTCTTCCCGAGCTTGACCAACGTAGGTAATCGTTTGTCGCCACTGGTTTTTTCTTGGTATATAATAATAATAATACCAAATTTATTTCAGACTAAAATGGGATATGTACAATAATTTATCCCTAGATACATATTTTATATCTAAATAACTGTTCATTTAAAAAACCGACTTCCGCCATTGTTTTCGACTAAATATTTGGATGAAAAAAAATGATGAAAGAACCATAGTGGTGAAAGGATTATGATACTTTCTGAATGCAAATGCTTGGTTTGTTGCTGAAAATATCAAAATCGCCATAAATGTATGCCTACAATATTTGAGGAGTTCCCTCAATTCCTCATGTATTCCATCATAAGAAGTGGATTCTGAAAAAAATGGGACCAATCTGGAATTATATCTTATTCAAATAAAAAAAGAATTTTCCAAATCGGTTCATAAACGCCGGAGATATGCGGTAACAAACATACCTCCTCCTTTTTGTGAAGTCGGTTAAAAACTCATTTATTGATTACACGTGAAGACGGCGACGTGTAGCGCACCTGTGCGGTGTCTCGTGTCAGGCGTCCAATGAACTTCCTGAACTTGACTCCCTTCGGTCAAAACTTCTCACTCATATGATTATATGAGGATATGATATAATATATTTGACGACCTCTGTAGCGCGGCGGGCGTGTAGCCGGCTGAGATTCAAGAGATTGCTGGTTCGATTCCCGCTGCGGGACAAATGTTTGTATGATCTGCAAACATTTGTTCCGGGTCTGGGTATTGTTGTACCATAGTACTCGTAGTTCCTGATACCCACGACACAGGGAATCCTAGTGTGGGACACTGTGGGATCAGGACTACGTATGTGACTGTTGGGTGTTATGTTATGTATGTTATCTTATTTTATTTTTATTTTTTACATAATTGGAAAACAAACAGCGTATGAACAATGGTCACAGTCAATATAGAAACGCATTTGCTTAACAGTTTTCACTTATAGTTCTATAAAATAAAGTTATCCTAAATCCTACTTCCTACTAATATTATAAACGCGAAAGTTTGTGCGGATGTTTGTTACTCTTTCACGTAAAAACTACTGAATGGATTTGAGTGAAATTTGGAATGGAGATACTTTACGCCCTGGATTAACACATAGGCTACTTTTCATCGTTATCATCATCATCATCATCATCAATTTTCATCATTATTCACGCGGGTGAAACCGCGGGGCGCAACTAGTAAGGTTATATTTTTAAAGATAAAGATACTTACTTAATAGTTATTTGTTATACAAGAGTGCAAAGTTGCTTTTTAACCGCGTGCTCAATTTTGATGACCGAGCGAGTAGCGAGTGATTAAAAAATTAGAATCCTGAGCGTTAGCGAGGGATCAAAAGAGCACGAGGTGAAAAATCTTTGCACTC
This sequence comes from Epirrita christyi, assembly GCA_951392215.1. Lineage (NCBI taxonomy): Eukaryota > Metazoa > Arthropoda > Insecta > Lepidoptera > Geometridae > Epirrita > Epirrita christyi. Next base: position 1,191,979 of record OX595861.1, read on the forward strand.
GAGTGCAACACGTAACTTTCCATGCCACCTCAGCGAGGAAATGACTTAATGCAAAAAAAAACACAAGATACTTTTGTGCATTTTTAACAGTTTCAGTCAATTTTGTTGGCGTCAAATAAACTTCCTCGGCGCTAGAATCACTCATTTTAGGTTTTTCACTTGTTTTCAAGTTTCTTGATTGTAACCTAAGGTTTGAACATGGAAGAAGAAATCCAATGGAAGTACAACTAAAATAGCTGCTGATGTTTATAGTGTGTTGCTTCTTACACCTATACTAGAAGGCACTATGTTAGAGATAGACAAATGTATTGTCATAGAACAGTCTATTTTCCTTTCAGTACCGCTAAATATTTGTCATAGGCAATTGAAGTTTTCCCTAGTGAAGGGAACATCGTAGGTAAATATTTTTTGTCGATAAAATAATTGACTATGATGATGATTAAATAGTTAATTTCATCGTTGATGGTTTCCAACAGTTACGAGAAACCGGCCCTAGGTACTATATTCAAAATACAAAATTTGCACATACGCGAGGCAGGTATCAAATAAAACCATAATATCTAAACACACTATTTTTTATTTACAGTAGCTTACTAGATAGGTACACATAACTGCCGTGGTGTGTCCGGCCTAAAATAGACCCCTCCTTCTCCTCCCGTGGATGCCGTAAAGTAAGATGAAGATGTTATAGATGAACGTTCAGAACTCAAAAACTCAAGCTGAGTCGACCGATGGTCAAGTGAGTGAGTAGCAAAGATGTGACGAGCGAGTCTTGTTTAGACATTTATAAACAATTTAAGCAGATATATACGCGGCGGGCGAGTAACCGGCTGAGATGCAAGAGGTTGCGGGTTTAATTCTCGCTATGGGACAAATATTTGTATGATCTGCAAATATTTGTTCCGGATCTGGGTGTTATGGTACCATGGTACTCGTAGTTCCTGATAACCACGACACAGGGAATCCTAGTGTGGCATCAGGATAACGTATATGACTATTGGGCGCAATGTTATGTTACTATAAATAAACCAGCATTACATTAGACAAAAATATACTTATTCTAACTTGAAAACTAACGTTGGAGTAGAATCTTACTTTGACTTGATGACTGGATTGTTGACTTAGTGGTAAGAAGAGCGTGCGTACTGCATCAGGCTCTAATCTCCGCCATTTCAAATCATCATTTTTTTTTACAAAGTATTCTCAAATAAAATGTTTGGTACAGATTCGTCTATCGTTAGGGATCCAATCTGGTTTGTTAATTAATAGCCTCTAGCCATTTTTTTTAATGAATAATATCTTGAGGAAAGAATTGAAAGGAATACTCCTGTAAGAAAAACGCAACGATAAGACTAAAATATTTACTTTGAAAAGGTTCCACCCCATTTTGATAGCCGCGTAGTTTATATGCGTAAAATCTATCGATAGTCGATCGTATCAGGTGCATTGGTACAACACTATGATAACCAATACTATTTGTATTTTTTGCATAAAAATGACTAGGAATCCTTATAAAACAGGATTATGTGATGGTACTTTGGTATACAAATAGCCCCCAAACACATATAACCCTGACCCCTAAACCCCTAATCTACAATTACCTACCTAAACAAAATAACTTACCTACCGGTGGAAACTTATATTCACATCATTGTTTTGTCTCGTGGAGGAATGGGATTTACATCCCGGCACTGCACATGCCATTTGTTGTTAGTTTGCTTGCCTTTTTATGGTAATTTTAATTGTAAGTCGCAGTATTACAACAAAATTTTATAATTTTTCTCTCCTGTCAAAACGACGTTCACATGTAAATATAACCCGAATACACGAAAATGTCCTAAATCACAAGGTGATTTAGATATTTAGCTGGACCTCTTCAATTTGATGTAATGTGGTATCATGACGTCATAAATGGACCCAAGTACCTGGTACGATGCAAATAAAATAAGAACAGATTTCTAAATGCTTTTCTCATTCCAACACATTAAAACATTCATTGATAAGAATGAGACGGATACAATTAAAAAACGCTGGCTTTAAATCTTACTTCCATTGACATTCATTCTTCCGTGGGTTTGAACAATATGGCGTGAAAAGAAAATGGCGCGCGTAAAGCAAATTAAACAAAATAGTAATACACCAAGAAGGTTCCGAGTCTGAGTTTTTAACAAATTAAAAAAGGTTGTATGATAAATTCGGAGGATGGAGGTAAAAGTAAATAGGTTTAACGATGTTTTGAATTCACAAACTTAGTGTACGATGTTCTAAATTCAATTTTACTTTATCCTCTAGCGGATAAAAACGGCTTTTGCACTCAGATATCGAATAGCAAAAATACTCTTTCCGAGATGGTGGGATGAAAATTCCGGCCCGCGCGGAAGACCGTGTTGCTCGAAGGATGAAATAGTTATTTGTTATACAAGAGTGCAAAGTTGCTTTTTAACCGCGTGCTCAATTTTGATGACCGAGCAAGCGAAGGATTCTAAAATTTAATCACGAGCGTAGCGAGTGATTTAAAAGTTAGAATCCTGAGCGTCAGCGAGGGAGAATCAAAAGAGCACGAGGTGAAAAATCTTTGCACTCGAGTGCAACACGTAACTTTTCATCCCACCTCAGCGAGGAAATGACTAAATGCAAAAAAAAACATTTGCACATTTTTAACAGATTCAGTCAATTCTGTTGCCGTCAAATAAACTTTCTCGTCGCTAGAATAATTAGTTCGTCATTTTAGGTTTTTCACTAGTTTTCAAGTTTCTTGTTTTTAACCTATGGTTTTAACAATATGACGTGAAAAGAAAATGGCGCGCGTAAAGCAAATAGAAATAACTTTTCATTTAAAAAACCGACTTCCGCCATTGTATTCGACTAAATATTTGGATGAAAAAAAATGATGAAAGAACCATAGTGGTGAAAGGATTATGATACTTTTTGAATGCATAATGCTTGGTTTGTTGCTGAAAATATCAAAATCGCCATATGTATGCCCACAATATTTGAGGAGTTCCCTCAATTCCTCATGGATCCCATCATCAGAACTGGATTTTGAAAAAAATGGGACCAATCTGGAATAATATCTATTCAAATAAAAAAAGAATCAAAAAAAAATCGGTTCATAAAAGCCGGAGATATGCGGTAACGAACATTAAAAAAAAAAAATACAACCGAATTGAGAACCTCCTCATTTTTTGGGAAGTCGGTTAAAAAAAGTAATACACCAAGAAGGTCCCGAGTCCGAGTTTTTAACAAATTAAAAAAGGTTGTATGATAAATTCGGCACCATGGAGGTAAAAGTAAATAGGTTGAATGATGTTTTGAATTCACAACTTACAACTTACTTAGTGCACACGATGTTCTGAATTCAATTTTACTTTATCCTCTAGTGGATAAAAACGGCTTTTGCACTCGGATATCGAATAGCAAAAATACTCTTTCCGAGATGGTGGGATGAAAAGATAATTTATTTATTTTGAATATGGTAATTTTACATTGATGGTCATATAAACTCATAATTCACACGTGCAACATACTCAGTCATACATTATGACAAACAAATAATTTAATACTCATAAATAGGTACTTGGCAGATACATCCATTACCATGTCATTATAATAGTAATTATTAACAATTTTAAGAATTTTTGGGATGCGCATTGAAATTAAAAATTATTGCCTTCTCTCGTACAGCAACACTTGAACAATTTCTACTACGACGACGAGCCAAACTCCGACGAATACTATGACTATTTGGATGATGGCAAAAAAAATGTAAAGCCGCCCCCTGACAACGCAGTGGTGGTGGTCCGGAATCCGGTGGAGTCCCGCTTACCCAGTGCACGCATCAGCGTCAAACTGCTCAGGTACCTAGGGGATCTGGGGGGGTTGCCGAGGTCTACTCTAATCATAGACATACACTATACACCGAACTATTTCGTGTTTCGTTTCGTGCAATCGGTAACCCTAATCAAGCTAAAACCAAAACTACGGCACGAAGTTCGTAGTTCGAAGCTCGAGCGTCGCGCACCCTCTCTCTCTTTCGTCTCTGGTCGCCGTACGACAGCGGCCGATCCGAAAGTAAACAAGAGTAACTACAAGTTACGTTTTGGTCGTTCTTCGTTCGGAGCCGCCACTGCGGATGTATACAATACAACAAGAGTATACCTCCAGATGGGTCGGAATAAAAAATCGGTAATTTTTTTAAAATCAAGTATTGATATTTATATGTTGCAGGAAGTTGGTGGATGGCGGCGGCTCGGAACCGTTCGTCGTGGCATTCTAAGGGAGAGGCCTATGTCCAGCAGTGGACTTCTACAGGCTGATGATGATGATGATGATTATGTATGTTGTTTTAATTTCAGGGAAATATTGGAAGCAAGAGCTTTAGCCGCGAGAATAATGCCTTCACCAAAAACCACTCCGTAAGTATCTAATAAAATAACACAACACACAACAAAGATTGCCTGGAAGAGATCGCTTTCAGCGATAAGGCCGCCTTTGTATTCCTTTCTATAATGGGGAGTTTTCAGGGAGGCAATTAAAAAGAAAAAATAGTTCTTAAAATTCCGGTAGATGGCGGTGACTCGCAATGGTTGTGTTTTCTGAAGATTTTGCAAAAGTACCACAGAGAACAAATTCTCTTTGTTTTATCTTTTTTTCCTCCAAGTTTCGCGTTGCGATTCCGAAGCTCGTTTTCCAAGTCTACCATAGGCCGGTCTACTTGGTCCGGCTTCAAAAATAACAACAAAAAATTATAACAATAGCGTAACACTAACAAATATATCAGAATTTCAACAAAACCTTTACGCAGATACTTACTTTACTTCACCAACAAACAGCATGAGCAAGTGAAGTCAGTGACACTGACAATAATTGGTGGCTGACCGACAAAATTTAGACAACCAAATCGGACTGCGCCATCTATGAATGGATTTAGAACTATTTTCTCTCAGCTGTCAGAAAACTCCCATTACTTTTCATTGTTTCTGGGGATCAATAAGGTTTTAATCTATCTATCTAACAGTCACACACAGTCCAGGGGTGTGATTTTTGAATGTCATCAAGTGACTAAATGTCAGTAATATTGCCGAATTTCTATAGTATATTGAAACATATAGATGACTAAAATTCTTATACCTTAGATAACAGACATCAGTACAAGTGCCTCCTGCAGTACATCTCCGGAAAAACGTTGATTTGCGGCCTTTTTGATGATATTTAGTCACTCAGTGACATTCCGTCAATGTCACTCCGTGCGTAGACTAGTAACTATTACTCAATCTTCGCATGCATACGTTATCTTTCTCGCTCTAACGCCTTCCGAAGCGACAGAAAGGTTGACGATTAACATAACATGATCCCAACAGGGGCCCAATTCACTAACTAAAAAATAGTTAAATAGAGTTCAGATCATGTTTCGATTTTGTGTCGATGTCTTAAATGTCAGAAATGGTATTCTCCTGACATAAAATACTACACTGTAATGTGATTATATCGAAATATTACCGAAACTTGAACGGTTCAAAGTTTTTTTCGTTAATTTTAGCATAAGTAGATGGAGTCTCTCTTTACTCTTTCCAATTATATATATAACTATCCTACTCTAATGGTGGTCATCATGAATTGAAAGTAGACTAAATTGTTATTTATGAGGGACTAGAAATTCAACTTTCAGTCAATTTACAATTCAGTCTCGATTCGGTCAACTTTCAGTGTAGTTTTAAAATAACTTAGAGAATTGGGCCTCAGTTAGTAAACAACATACTAAGTCTTGATCCCACACTAGGATTCCCTGTGTTGTGACACAGAATAAATATTAGTACAAGGTTGTGGGTATCAGGAACTAAGAGTACCTACCATAACACCCAGACCGGGACAAATGTTTACATTTGATTTGCGCGCCGCCGCCCCGCCATGCTCGAGGTGCCCACTTGTAAGACCAACCTACTTAAGTTTGCCCCCATGTCACTCGCTATCTATTTACTAAATTTTCTGTCCCAAAACAGCGTTGATATATTTTTTCTAAACCTGCCGAAAGCCATGGAAATGGCACAGCTTTTGTTTGAAACAAAATTATAATTAAGTTATATTTATATTGTAATAAGTACTTGCATTTAACATCGCCTTAGGGCTTACCTGTAATGATGTTAAAGTCTCAATAAGTAAATAAATAAATAAATAAATAAATAAATTTTGATCATTCTTTTGTTGTAGTAGGTATTAACTTCAGAGGTGGTCATATAATTTTAATTAAAATTGATTCAGCGCTTTTTGTAAGAAGTTGGTTTTTGTTTTTTTTTTCTAAAACTTAACTTTGTATAATAAATAAATTATCGGTCGAATATCGTATACCTGCTGTTTCTCTGCTAAACATTGATTTGTAAATTTCAGTAAGAGGCAATGGCCGACCAGTAAAACAACCAAGACACCTAGTAAGTATGAACATCATCAGCCTAATTGAAGTACACTGCTGTATTATAGGCCTCCTACATAGAATGCAGTGTACTTGACAAGCAAACAAGCATACGTTCCACCTGATGGAAAGCAGTTATACCGTAGCCTGCGAAGTATCACACGCGCGCTGCCGACCCTGAGACATAAAGATGTAAAGTCTCATGTGCCTGTAATTTCACCGGCACCCGTACCCTTCAAACCGAAACACAGCAATGCGAGCACTACTGCTGGCAGCAGAAATAGGTACATCACACTTATATTATAAATGCAAAAGCCTTACACATAGGCATAGACATACACTAAGGACACGGCGGACGCTCGCTAGATAACCGCCAAATAAACCGGTGTCAAAAATCAGTTGACTGACACCACGATAATCAGTCGGTGACGTACACCGCGCGCGATCGTTTCGGCCACAAAATGCCGTATTGAGTGGTGAAAGGCTGTAGAAACAACTTTGCAAAATGTAGCTTAAAAAAATATGACAATAACAATTTTATTTCCTTGGTAAATCGCTCTCCAATTCAATAAAGAGACACTATACAAGCAAAACGCTATAACTTTGTAAGGATGTTAATTGATACGCGTGCAAGTTTCTTGGTTGTAAATAACCGGACTCCCAATCAGCAAGAAGGTTATGGCGTTCGGGTTTTTGTGTTCATTTCAACGTAGTTATAATGTAATCCGAGAGATGGCGCTGATTTTGCTATAAGGAGACATTGCTTTATTGTTTTGTCTGTCAAGCGTATTTTTACTATAAATCTATGCATACTTTTCACCATCATCAATTTTTATTATTGTTCACGCGGGTGAAACCGCGGAGCGCAGCTAGTTTATAATATTAGTGTTAATAGTATAGGATTAATTGGAAAGAGTCTCATTTGACTTGTTATTGTATTGATTTTGATATATTATACTTGAAAAATGTGAAAAGGGTCCTTCAAGGTAGGCAACGCATTGGCAATGCCTCGGTTGTTGCAGATGTCAATAGGCGACGGTAACCGCTTACCATCAGGCTGGCAGTCTAGCCATTACATCAAAAAAAAACTGGTGATTGCAAAAGTCGTGCTTATGCCAAACATTAAAAAAAACCGTAATACCTACAGTAATACTACTTAGCTACTTCCATAGTGTTATGTCATATGGTATCATACTGTGGGGTAAAGCAGCAGATATCCAAGCTATTTTTGTCTTACAAAAACGGGCAATACGTGCCATTTATAAAATGAAGTCGCGTGACTCCTTGAGGGAGCGTTTCAAAGAAATCAATATTCTTACAGTAATATCGCAATATATCTATGAAATATTATTACATACACATAAACACTTGGATAGTTTTATGATAAAAAGTGACGTGCATGGTATTAACACGAGAAATAAACACAAACTAAATATACCAAAATTTCGATTAAAGAAAGTAAGTGGGTCTTTTATGGGGAATTCTGTACGGTTCTACAATAAACTTCCAGAAGGTGCATTTAAACTTCCTATTCGAAGATTTAAATCCTACATAAAGATGAATCTAATTAAGAAAGCGTATTACACTTTTGATGACTATATTAATGATAAAGCCGCGTGGCCTGATGTCGCTCTGCCCCTCGACTGCTAAAATGGAAATTTGCAATATCTGTACTTACCTATTTACATGTTTGTATTAGATTATTATTTATAAGTATAACTAGCGTAGCGTGTGCTGTCTTGCTGATGTTTATTTACTTTTGACTACCTTCCTAAGGTTTTTAAGTTCTCATTTACTATGTATCAGCAACTCCTTGCTCCGAGGCACCACACAAGCGCTTCTCACCTAGTGGTAAGACGGACCATTTATGTAAGCCAAGCCGAGTTTGTTGCCTGATTCTTCTAGGCTTGGTCGCGTTGGAACAGGAGTAATTTAATTTTATATAAGACGATTCAAAATGATCCTTGTGATTTCAATGAATAAAGTTCTTTTTGACTAATGCGACGACCTCAGTGGCGCTTTGGACGAGTAGCCGGCTGAGGTGCAAGAGGTTGCTGGTTTGATTCCCGTTGCGGGACAAATATTTGTATGATCTGCAAATATTTATTCCTGGTCTGGGTGTTATTGTACCATGGTACTCATAGTTCCTGATACCCACGACACAGGGAATCCTAGTGTGGGATCTGAGGCCCCATTTTAAAACTACACTGAAAGTTAACCGAATTGAGACTGAATTGTAAATTGACAGAAAGTTGGTATTCTGCTCCCTCATAAATAACAATTTAGTCTACTTTCAATTCACGGTGCCTACCACTAGAGTAGGATAGTTATATAATATAATTGGAAAGAGTAAAGAGAGACTCCATCAACTTATGCCAAAATTATCGAAAAAACTTTGAATCATTCAAATTTCGGTCACATTTCGATATAATCACATTACAGTGTTGTATTTATGATAGGAGAATACCATTTAAGACATCGACACAAGATCGAAACATGATCGGAACTCTATTTTAACTATTTTTTAGTTAGAGAATTGGGCCTCACGACTACACATGTGACTGTTGGATGTTATGTTATGTTACTCTTTTCCCCAGGTCGGGTAACTACAGGTGTGACCGTTGCCGCCACAGAATCAGAACAGAAGGAGTCTGCGACGGGAGGATCTCAGAAGGGAGGGCCTGTTACAGAAGGTCCTCTGACGGAAGGATCTCAGAAAGAAGCATCTTCTTCGAGCAGTATTACGGCCGGTGGTGACGCGATTGCTGATCCGGCGGCTGACAAACCGGTCGAACCACCGGCTGACAAACCGGACGAACCACCGGCTGACAAACCGGACGACCCACCGGCTGATCCACCGGCTGAACCAACCGAACCGCCGAAAGAAGAGTAGAGGCGAGATGGTGGTTGTAGCGACGACGACTGGCGGCTGACAGCAACATCTGTTCAGCCTGTTATTCATCGACCACACAGCCACTACCCACACGGACCGTTCACCGTAAGATATCCCCCGCAGGCAAGGCAGTCTGTCCCACGGCGGGGACATCTTATGGTGAACGGTCTGTAAACGCTTAGGGCCTTATTCATAATCATTTTTTAAATTTATTTTAGTTAAAATAGCTTTTGTTTTCTTCTCTCTGATGTAAAATGTCATACGTCAAAACAACACAAAACATAATTATTTTAACTAAAATAGGTTTTTAGAATGATTATGAATAAGGGGGTAAATGTTTTCATTTCTATTAACAAAACCTTAGAATAAGGACCAATCACCTTATTCTAAGAACAAAACATTGTTTCAAAGCGCTGAGGTTATATGCAGATCGGGGGGGAGCGGTAAAAAATGCATGCTGATTGACCGACGTCAACGCGACCTGCATCACAGATTAAATAATAGTATGTATACTGCACTGCGTACGGTACGAATAAAACCAGTGACGCTTGACCTCTCAATAAAATTTATTCCTGGGATTTGTAATAATTAAATTAGCTTACCTATGAAATTTTATGCTGTTTTATTTAAATTAAATATTCGTCCTTTTTAGTTTCAAATGATTTGGAAAGCGCTAAGGCTGCCAAAATTATCCCCATTTAATGGGAAGTTTTCAGGAAGGCAAAGAGGGCTTTTCAACTTCGATTAAAAAAAAAAGTAGTTCAAATTGTTTCGATAGATGGCGCTGACTCAACTGTAAATGCTAGGATTGACAAATGTATTATCTGTGGTGTACGCGTACTAAGCTATTATGTAACTAGTCTGTGGCTATTAGTCATGATATTCTGTTTGTGTTCTGCTTGTGATGTTTTTTAGAAGTAAGCAAAAATAAATACCACGAAACAAAAATATATCTACGTAGTTGATGTTGACATTTAACTTTATTTTGACACTTGACGTTTACGTAACAGAGCAGTGCCATCTATTTTCAACGCTGAAAGCATGATATGAAACGGCCGTGAAAACCCCTCATTAAAAAGAAAAAATAGTTCTTAAAATTCCGGTAGATGGCGGTGACTCGACATGGTTGTGTCTTCTGAATATTTTGCAAAACCATCACAGAGAACAAATTCTCTTTGTTTTTTCTTTTTTTCCTCCAAGTTTCGCGTTGCGATTCCGAAGCTCGTTTTTCAAGTCTACTATAGACCAATCTACTTGGTCCGGCTTCAACAATAACAACAAAAAATTATAACAATAACGTAACACTAACAAATATGTCGGAATTTCAACAAAAACTTTACTCAGATACTTACTTTAGTTCACCAACGAACTGCATGAGCGAGTGAAGTCAGTGACACTGATAGTTGGTGGCTGACCGACAAAATTTAGACAACCATATCTGGACTGCGCCATCTATGCATGGATTTAGAACTATTTTCTTTTAGCTGTCAGAAAACTTCCCATTGCGTTCCCCATTGCCATTTGCTACTGTAATTGGGGGGCCGTATATGTTATACTACATTTTCCACACTACTACTTTAAGAGCCATGTTTCTTCTCTAAATGTCAATATGTACCTATTATACCTACTGCACAATCTTCTTCTTTTGATACTTCCAAGGCCCCAACCCTGCATGTTATTATTCTGAGGCCCAAGCCTAGTAAGAAACATGAGTGAAACCCTTAGAATAAGGACTGAGTCCTTATTCTCCTTAGAATATGTCGTTATTCTGAGAGTGAAAATAATTTTATTTGTCGGCAAGACTTGTAACGTAATTCTCGAGGACGTGTCTGTCTCTGTCAGTAGTGTCAGTCTGACAGTGTGCTTAACTGTCTACCTACTCTGCTGTATTTATTTATTTCTGTATTTAATTTACGAGTGTTAAATAAACTTTTGATTAGAAAATTCCTAATCTTTTGTAGTGTAGTTAGTTGTAGTTTTACCAAACAAAACTACATCTATACAGAGAACTTTAATCTCACTATTTGAGTTTATTGTGGATTCCTTCCATTCCCACCTATTGATTGTAATATCAAGTCTACCGACACTATCGAAGTTTCAATAGATGAAATGGAATAGGTACTTATTATAAAATAAACAAAGGGTCTTTTTACACAATGCGTGTGGTCCGTGCATGCATTATTCTGTGTGCTGTTGTATATTGAAAGGACGTGTATGTGGAATTTAACTGTGATCATTTTCAAGACATTTAAAAGGAAAACTAAAAAGGTTTTGAATAAAATGAGTGGTGTCAGCAGAGATGCGCCTCTCGGCATTCAGCTTTTACAGAAAATCAGTGGAAAGTGCTGTCCCAGGCTACGGATAAATAGACTACGATGGTAAGTGTAATTTATAGATTTTTAACACATCCTATCAAGTTACGTTATTAGTTGTGAACCACGTATTAGAAATAGTTGTATCCCTGACAGCTGACCTATTTTGATTATGTCCACGTAAACAAGATTTAATAAACCTAAGATTAAAAACAACAGACAACGACCAACGTTGCTAATGACGACCTCCATGGCGCGGTGTGGGAGCCGGCTGAGACGCAAGAAGTGCGGGTTCGATTCCCGCTGCGGGACAAATGTTTGCATGACCTGCAAATATTTGTCCTGGATGTGGGTGTACCATAGTACTCGTAGTTCCTGATACCCACGACAGTGAATCCTAGTGTGGGGTCATAATTATGTGCATGAGTGTCGGGTCTTATGATATGTTAATGTAATTTGATCAGGTACTAGCTACACAAAATACATAGGTACAGAAGGAAAGCTCAGTACAATAAGCGGTAATAGGCACATGTACACATAGATGCGTACCCATGACAATCTCGGTAGAACTCGGTCGAACGCCAGTTGCGAGTTGACCTAGTTCTACGTGGGTATGTGTGTCTATGTGGGCATGCGCCGGTTATTGCATGTTGTACTGAGCAGGCCTTCTGTACCTTTATATATTTTGAGCTAGCTACTTACCTACTCCTTTGTCAATGGTATTTTCTTGATATATCTGGTTGAAGTATGTATGTGTACGTGTGTATGTTAGTTAATTTATTTATTTATCGAACAAACTGATTACAAAAATTTGGTTAGTAATGTCTTAAAACCTAACTTAGGTTTGTCTAGACACTAGATTCTCGATTAATTAAGTTTTTATTTGTTAATACGTCCAAAACACGAGCAATACCTATAAACAAATGAATTAAATATTTTAAATACTTACCTACATCACTATAAACTAGCTAGCAAACACACAAAAGCGACACAATCACAGAGTGGATATTAGGTAGTATTCACTAAAGTGGGGGTTGTAAACTAGGTACAATAATGGGGAAGGACTATTGTATCACTGGTTTTTTCTTGGTCACTATCCTATGTTACCTTAGCTTTGGAACGAGCCTTAAACCTATGAACTTGCAAAAATCCACCTCATGCCGAAATGTAGACTGATGTTTGTTAGTGTTTTTCTTAACCATATTATAAAATTTGTATGATGATACTATAGCTCTGTGCCGCATGACAACCTCTGTGACGCGGCGAGTAGCCAGCTGAGATGTGAGAGGTTGCAGGTTCGATTGCCACTGTGGGACAAATGTTTGTATGAACTACAAATATTTGTTCCGAGTCTGGGTGTTGTGATCCCATTTTACTTGTAGTTCCTGACACCCACAACACAGGGAATCTTAGTGTGGGATCAGTACTTTGTATGTTTCTGTTGGGTATTATGGCTTACAAATACATTCGCAAACAAAACATGTTTTTTTACGATTATACAATCAGCCATAGCAATTAAGCCATGGTCGTCACGCTTAATAGTTAACAACTAAGAACATTCTCATGGTTATTGGTTTTTAAGTTAAGCTGGTTTTCAATTTTTAAAAGTCTCATAGGTACAGTATTTAATTTTTAGTTTGGAAATAAATAGTAGATAGTTATGATGGGACTCACAGAACATGATGCACAGTACAGGAGAAGCGGTCGCTGGACCACTTCTCTTACAATCCCGACTACGCACATCATACCTACTCATAGTATGAAGACTGATTGCAGATAAAAAATAGAAGAAAAAAAAATTGGACATTCTTTTACTCATTTTTTTAATCAAAATTGATTAAAAAACTGTTTTTAGTAATTGTTAGTTTATTTTTAAACAAGAAAAATCCAGGTACCTAGGTAAATACTACCCAAATCCGAATAAAACATAATATGGTGGAAATATGTTTGAATTACAAATGATTTTGGTATTACTCATACTCATTTATTAAACCATAGGAACAGTTAGAAAACTTGGTCACGTCATACATTAGTTACAAATTAAGTAGGTTATGTAAGTAACTAACCTACTTAACTGGAGTTATTGCATTTGTATGGGCATTTTATCCTCCGCTGGCCCCATAATTAAGGTACAATATGTTAATTTCAAAAAACTTAGTGATGTTTTAACTCAACAAAAACTAAGAGCTAAGTTTATGAATATGTTACATCAACCTACATGCCCTATAGATATTTATAATAGAAATGTTTATAATATGTCACCTGAAGTTACCTGAAGAAAGAACTGAAAGTATTGAATGGAAATATATTTAATAAGAGACTAATTCATTGGCTATTAGATAACTGTTTTTATAGTCTGAGGGTATTTTTTTAAAATGTAAATTCTTAATTAATTTGACATTTATATATTTGTACGCCTGCTCGCTGAATGCATCAACTAACATAGATTTAAGACTTAAGGTGAATCGTCGTGAAATTTTATTGTGTTTTGTGCTCATTACAGCTCATCAACACTTCTTGAGATAGCAAAAACTGATTTTGCGAAAATTAGGAGACCTAACACACATGTTTGGGTTTTTAGTATCTCATAAACAGAATTAGTTTAGCTACGAATATTCTTTAATGATTTTTACAGCGTTTTTTTTTGGTTTAAGGATATTCGTAGCTTAACTAATGATATTTATGAGATACTATCGATTAAAACATGTGTGTTGGGTCTCCTAGTTTTCGCAAAACCTGTTTTCGCTATCTCAAGAAGTGTTGATGAGCTGTGATTTGCAAAAAACACAATAAAATTTGAATTTCGCGCCACATGCGAGACGATCCACCTGAAACGTGTAAAATTATGTGTATTCTTACAAATAAACGATTGAATCTTGAATCTAATAAATTGTGAAATTAATATTGTGGTTGAATAAATAAATAAAAATGAGCAGTTTAAATCTACCTACTTAACCTAACCAATTCTTTTGTTTCAATTCACTTGTATTGGTGTACGTAGACCTTAGATACAAGGCTAATCAAGGATATAAACTAGATAGCAATACCCAGTTAGATTTTATTATGAGTCATTACTATCAAGTTACACTGTACATCTGGTGTGACTCATGCTTGTACAAAATGGTCATCAGTTATGTATGTTGCTATGTGGAATTCTTTATGCAGTAAAATGTGTAAAGTAAAAATATACTTAAGTTTACTACATTTTTATACCATTTTAATAGAAGGTTACCAGTAGGGGCGCTTACGCCCTTTCGTACGCTAACAAAGTTTGCTTCTGTTTTGGCTATTACTTCATCAAACATAACTCCATTAAACTTTGTACACATGATCAGTACACTAATATCTAGATCTAGAATTCTAGAGTCTAGATCTAGATATTAGTATACTAAAAAAACTAACGCACCAGGTGTCTAGAATCTAGAGTTAGATTTTTTTGGTTAAATTTATGATTTGGTAACTGTATAATAATATAAGAAACTAACGCATCACGGGTAGATATTTAGTGTACTGATTATGTGTACAATGTTTCATAGAGTTTGAAGAAAATAAAGCCAAATTAAAAGCAAACGTGGTTTGCGTGCAAAAGGCGTAGGCGCCGCCGCGCGCCGGTGACATTCTCTTGAGCACACCGAAAAGCAAGCGAGCAAGATGTAATTTATGTCGCGCTTTTATCCGTAGATAAAACGTAGACTTAAGAATGGCGTGACGTAACTCCTAAAACCATGAAAACATAACAAACAACTCAATACTCGTTTGATAATTTTTTACCTTTTGTATTAAAATAATGTGTAATTTGTACGAAGAAAAATTAAATAAAACTACAATTCATCAAAAAAGGTGGTCATATCTATAATGTCATCAAGTGACCAAATGTCAGTAAAATTGCCGTTAATCCCCGATTTCCAACTTTTATATTTATTGAAACTCATTGATGACTAAAATTCTCATACCTATGATATTTGACAAGCGCCTCCAGTACATTTCCTGCAAAATGGTGATTTACAGCCTTTTTGACAGTGACATTCAAAAATCGCACCCCAGGATGTCTAAAAGCTGCTGATGATAATGGCTATAGATAGATAGAATATTCTTTATTGCACAAAAAACAAATCATGTACATAGGCGAACTTAATGCTAGGAAGCATTCTCTACCAGCTAACCTTTGTGTAGTGCAGATAAATTTATGTAGGTGGTGCATAATACGTTGAAAAGAATTAGGTACCTAGTACTTTATGTACTTAGGCATAGGTTCACAACAATAGTTATAAATTAAGTAAACATACATGAACAATATTATACCAGGTACACACTAACAATAAATAAATACATAGGTACATACATTAGGTACCTACTTACAATACATAATAATATCCATAAACAAACATAACCCTAACTTACAAAATTATAGTATATATACAATCAATATATATAAATAAACTACAAATTAGCATTTCATGATACCGCTCACTTTATACGATTTAATCATCTCAGTCAAAAAATGATTATAAACTCGCAACTCTGAAGGTACCGATAGAGGAGACATCACGAATATGGTGTGGGATACTATTCCATAGCCGAATCGCAGTAATGGTGAAAGAGTCCGAATAACAAGCCGAATTGTGGATTGGGGTTTTCATTTGAAGTTGCTGTTGAGCGCGCACAGAACGGTCAGAGGGGAAAAACGTTCTTTAAGGTATTGAGGTGATGAGGGATCATGCAAGATGTTGAAAAGAAGTCTTAATATGTGGATGTTCCGACGCTCTCTGATCTCCAACCACTTCAGCTGAGCGCGGAAAGTATAGATACATGGTCATATTTACGAAGACCATGTATGAAGTGTATACAAAGGTCTTGCAACCGTTCCAGTCTGTGTAGTTGCACCTTAGTGGCATCAGAGAAGGCGACATCAGCATAATCCAACAGAGGGAGAAGCAGCGCGTTCACCAGTGTTGTTCTGGCAGATAGAGGAAGGAAATTTCTCATCAAGCAATCTATAACATTGATTATTGTCAATTTAATCTATCATGTTATATCCGTCATATGCCACGCCGCGATTGTTCTATTCGCGCACAGACTAGTGTATTGCCATGTATCAGATCTGGCTATCTCTAAAGAAATGGAGTAGGCTATCGAATAAATCAAATATACATAAGAATGCTATAATCTGTCGGCGATGTTTGTTTGTGATTATACTAATTGAATATCAATATCTACTTAAAAATTTGCAATATCATTGTATCATTAGATAAGTAATTGTTGGTATGTGTAGCATAATTGGAAAATCTAATTTTGATTTAAAAGGTATATTAGTTAATTAATTACTAATATAAAATGGATATAAATAAGAAAACCTTATGAAAGAAAGAAAATACATATATTTGACACGAAAACAAATATACACAAATAGAACAAAAGTAAAATAGGTACCTAGGACATACAATTAACTATTATTTATTTAGTTATTTATTATTTAATTAACTAAATGAAAAAGTAAAATGTCCCACGCACTCTGTCCCACTTCAACCGCCAAAAAAATCGCACCAAAATGGCATTCAGCTCAGCATAATGCTGAGTAAGTATTATTCTACCTACTCAGCGCTGATTTTCAGCTGAAACCAAGCAGTGACGTCACCTACGCCAAGCAAACGGAACAGAAGTAGAATAGGCAGGACAAACAATTATTATTCGCGTTTTCCCAGAGATGAAACCTGGCTAGATCGATTTCTTGCATCTTAATCGATTGCAAATTTCATCGAAATCTTTAAAGCTGTTTTTAGAGTTCCGTACCCAAAGGGTAAAACGGACCCTATTACTAAGGCTCCGCTGTACGTCCGTCCGTCCGTCTGTCACCAGGCTGTATATCATGAACTGTGATCGTTAGACAGTTGAAATTTTTACAGATGATGTATTTCTGTTGCCGCTATTACAACAAATAATCAAAAAAAGAATAAAATAAATATTTGAGGGGGCTCCCATACCAAAAACGTGTTTTTTTGCCGTTTTTATAGATCCGTCTGTCACCAGGCTGTATCTCATAAACCGTGGTAATTAGACAGTTGAAATTTTCACAGATGATGTGTTTCTGTTGCCGCTATAACAAAAAATAATAAAATAAATATTTAAGAGGGCCCCCATACAACAAACGTGATTTTTTTTGCCGTTTTTATAGATAATAGTACGGAACCCTTCGTGTGCGAGTCCGACTCGCACTTGGCCGGTTATTGAGCTCTCAAAACA
Organism: Epirrita christyi; assembly: GCA_951392215.1. NCBI lineage: Eukaryota > Metazoa > Arthropoda > Insecta > Lepidoptera > Geometridae > Epirrita > Epirrita christyi. Next base: position 1,209,830 of record OX595861.1, read on the forward strand.
TAATTTATATAATATACCTACAATTATATATATTCGTGATAGAATCCGAAATGAGGAAATCCGTAGAAGAACCAAGATCACTGATAACACACAGAATTAGTAACTTGCAATGGGTAGGTCATATAGCTCGAAGAACTAATAACCGTTGGGGAATAAAGGTTCTCGAGTGGCGACAACAAACCGGACGACGCGGTAGAGGAAGGCACTCCACTCGATAGACTAAAGACATTATAAACGTCGCAGGAAGTCGGTGGATGGAGGCGGCTCAAGACCGTTCGTTGTGGCATTCTAAGAAGGAGGCCTATGTCCAGCAGTGGACTTCTACAGGCTGATGATGATGATGACTTACAAATATTGCTCCTTTAAGGTGATTCCTCTCGCATGTGGCGCGAAATTCAAATTTGATTGTGTTTTTTGTAAATCACAGCTAATCAACACTTCTTGAGATAGAGAAAACAGATTTTGCGAAAACTGGGAGACCTAGCACACATGTTTTAATTAATAGTATCTCATAAATGTCATTAGTTAAGCTACGCATATCTTAAACCAAAAAAACAATGTAAAAATCATTGAAGAGTATTCGTAGCTGAAGTAATGATCTATATGTGAAACTATAAACTAAAACATGTGTGTTAGGTCTCCTAGTTTTCGCAAAATCAGTTTTTACTATTTAAAAAAATCTAGCAAAAACGCAATAAAATTTGAATTTCGCGCCACATGCGAGACGAATCACCTTAATAGTATAGGATATAATTACTAACTCATAGGTATATGGTATGCGCCTGCGACGCAGGAAGTTGCGGGTCCGATTCCCGCCTTGGAACAAATATTTGTACGATCTGCAGATAATTGTTCAGGGTGTTCTGGGTATTTTCTATGTATAATAAAAAATATCTATCTATGTAATATATTGTATTAAGTATATCAGTTATCTAGTACCCATAACACACGCTCTGCTTAGCTTGTGGCTAGATAATGTTGTGTGAAATGTCCAGTATTTATTTATTATTATTATTATGAAAAGTGTCATTTTTTGTTTCAGTTACCAAGTGAGCGTGCTCATGCTTACCTACTTTACGTACATGACATACCACCTAACTCGCAAACCCATCTCCGTGGTAAAGAGTGTTCTGCATCAGAATTGTTCGGCGCTACCACCACCGCCTGGCCCACCACCCACTGACGACCAATGGTGTAACTGGCCACCTTTCAGTGAGTATACCTACAGATATCTGATAGAGACCTACCACACCAATCGATCGGTGGTAGAATGGATTAGTCGACGTCGATCGATAGTTTCTACTAGATCAATCGATCGATTGTCAATCGACGGCATCTATCGTTGGTAGAATGGGTTAGTCGACGTCGATCGAGCTGCTTGTTAGCCGATTAACGTCCACCGATGCCATCGACCGGCAGTCGGAACGGTATCCGTCGATCAATTAAAGCTATAACACCAATGTCGATCAACGATCGATCGATTGGTGTGGTAACTACAGTATACCAAACCTATAACAGACACTGTTTACTATAAACAATAACATAGCAATAACATATACAATGAACTTCTTGTTTGTTTGCAGACACGACAGATGCAAATACACTTCTGGGAGCGCTCGACTCGGCGTTTCTGTTCTCGTATGCCGCGGCCATGTTTGTGTCAGGTAATGATACACGCTTGTGTCAGGTAATGATACACGTTTGTGTCAGGTAATGATACATGTCTCGACCTCCGTGGTGTGGCTGGCGAGTAGCTGGCTGAGACGCAAGAGGTGCGGGTTTGATTCCTGCTGCGGGACAAATGTTTACATGATTTGCAAATATTTGTTCCGGCCCCGTATTCTCTATCTCGCGACAGGTTTGCAAGAGTCGTAAATTGTGCGATCATGGCTGTCAAACGTTGCTTTTCTCATACAAAAGTTATCGTTTGGCAACCCTGAGGCCCAAGCTCGAATATCTAACGTTATAGAGACGCTAGCGAAACGATTGTAAGCGTCAAATATTAACCAATCAACTTACAAAGATTTTAAAGCACCCTAATGTCATTGGCTAATATTTGACACTGGCGATCGTCTCGCTAGCGTCTCGATAACGTTATATATTCGTGCTTGCCCCACTGATTGCCCACCAGCGTCTCGATAACGTTAGATATTCGTGCTTACCCCCACTGAGGACATCACGGAACCGATATTTTGTGCTGAATTATTTGTAAACTAAATGGCTATAAGAGCTCATTGTAACCCAGCTGGACTATGTACCTATGTGACTGTTATGTTTGTGTCAGACATTGATACATGTTTGTGTCAGGTAATGATACACGTTTATGTCGGATAATGAATGATACATGATTGTTTCAGGTATTGTCATTTGTTCTTTCTTGGTCAATCTGTCTGTGTATCGTGACTCTGAAGATATTTGATATATTTTTGTTTTTTTTTTCAGGAATGGTGGCGGAGCGTGTGGATCTCCGATATTTCCTATCAATAGGAATGATTATCTCTGCAATATTTTGCTATCTGTTCGGACTCGCTCGCACCTATAATATACACCATATCTCTTATTACATACTTGTACAGGTAATTTTCATCATAGAATAGAATATAACTTAGTATTTTGTTAGTAGTAGAACTTCTTGTGAAAGAATTCGGCCGGGGAAGTACTACCATCGTACTTATTTCTGTCGGAAAGCAGTAGTGTTCGCATTGCTGTGTTTCGGTTTGAAGGGTACGGGTGCCGGTGAAATTACAGGCACATGAGACTTCTTATCTTTATGTGTCAGGGTCGGCAGCGCGCGTGTGATGCCTCTGGTGTTGCAGGCGTCCATAGGATACGGTAACTGCTTTCCATCAGTTGGGCCGTATGCTTGTTCGCTTGCCAAGTTGTATAAATCAAAAGAATAGAAAAATCTTTATTGTACACCTTCGTCACCAGCTTTTAGACGTCCACTGCTAAACGAAGCCTCCCTTATCACATAACATAACACCCAGCAGTCACATACGTAGTCTTGATCCCACACTAGGACTCTGTGTCGTGGGTATCAGTAATTACAATTACTATGGTACCACAACACTCAGACCCAGAACAAATATTTGCAGATCATGCAAACATTTGTCGCAAAGCGGGAATCGAGCCCGCACCCTCTTGCATCTCAGCCGGTTACTCGCCCACCGCGCCACCAAGGTCGTCATGCATATAGCGATTTTGGTATTTTCAGCAACTTCAAAAGCATTTGCATTCAGATTCTGATCCCTTACCCCTAAAACCCTTCCCCTTACCCCCCTACCCCCACCCCCACCCTCCTACCCCCCTTGACCCCTTTATAAGGGGTCAAGGGGTTTTCACCCTCTACTCCAATCGTAATTCAGTATTTAGTGTCATTTGTCGCTAAAGAGATGATCCTTTGGTCATTTAGTACTCTTGAATTCAATACTAGCACACAATTTGAAATGGAGATTGGTGGAGTTTTATGGAACTAAGTGAAATCGACTTTCTGTCTCTGTTGTTCTTCAGGAGTCAACATGCAAAGTCAATCGCGTGCTCTGTCTCAATTTCATACTCGATTTGGTTCAAAAATGCCAAACAAGCTTTATTAGGATTGAAACTGGATTGCGATTGGAAATGTTTTCAAGAGTGGGCCCCACTGGATGGTGATGAGGAAAGTGAACTTAGGCCGTAACAGTTTTTTTTACCAATTAATACATCATCCATGTAGCTGAACGCAATAGGGGAAGTCGGATTTTGTAATTAAAAAGTTATTGACCCCTATTTGACCCCCCTTTTTTTACAGGCGGGTGCGGGTATAGCTCAGACGAGCGGTTGGCCCGGCACGGTGGCGACCGTTGGGAAATGGTTCGGTAGCACTAAGAAAGGACTTATATTTGGCATTTGGAACTCGCACACATCACTTGGAAATATTCTTGGTAAGCTGTGAAATCTTGTATTACCTACCAGCATGTGCTGCAGTTGGTCCGGCCTAAGAGTTTACCCTCCCGTCTCCTCCCGTGGATATCGTAAAAGCTGTCTAAGGGATTACAACAGGGGATGTGTAGCAGCATCCACCTGAGTACACAACACCAATCACCAATCCAACTGCCAAGCGTGGTAACTATGGGAGTGTCCTCGTCCCGCTGTTGACGTTTCACGACCTCTGTTGCGCGGCGGGTGAGTAGCCGGCTGAGATGCGAGAGGTTGCGGGTTCGATTCCCGTTGCGGGACAAATGTTTGTATGATATGCAAATATTTGTTCAAGGTCTGGGTTTTATGGTACCATGGGTACTCGTAGTTCCTGATAACCACAAAACAGGGAATCCTGATAATGAATGATGATGATAACGTACTAGCTCCCTACCGCGGTTCTGCCTGCATGGAATCTGAATACTTGAAAAAATGAAAAAACTGTTTATTTTCAACAATCAAATAGGTTTAAAACTAATTGTTAACAACAAAGTGCAATTTGAGTGTTGACAAGGCTTGTACTAAAATATTTTTTCGGCGGTCTCCACACTAGGCCAAGCCTGTATCGTGAAGACCAACATTGTTTGAGCAGTTGTTTAAGCCTCGGACTAATTAAATTACTTACTACTTATATAAGTAAATACCTATTAATAGATTTAAATTACATATAAAATAATAATAATATATACTTAATATTAAAAAAATAAAAATACAAAAATTTGTATATAAACATAATATAAATACAATATTTATTATAGGTTTAGGACTTAGCATCTAGAATATTTTCAGTATCGGAGTATGTCAATGTGGTCAACCACTTCTGTACTATATGTTTTGCCTCCTTAACAGATTTATTCTTTAATTCACAGGACTTTAGAACATTATTATAAACTCGTGCTCTTATTGATAGGCCAAAACGATGCGCTAAAGATGTACTAACTGATGGGGTAGGCATTCTGTAAACTCGTTTGCTTAAAAGTTTTGGGTAATCTACTGATGAATGGAGATGATTATGTGCTGATAAAGTTATTTTTAAAATAAATAAAAATAAACTAGTGGTTCGCCCCGAACTGAGACCTCGCGATAACACCTTTATCAGCCCGACTACTTAACCAAGTAATTTCCATTTTTCAATTATTATTTTTGAAAATTTTCACCTCGAGGTCTTACAGTACATACAGTACAGGATATATCAGTAACAACTCTAATTTCCTACACATCATCGAAATAACCTTTGAATAGGGCTAAGCAACGGGGCGTAATACTACATACCTGTTAGTACCTATATCAAGTACTTGACGAATTAATTGATAACGTCCTTTTGATGAAAACCATAGAACTCCAACGTCATGCAAATTCTTAGAAATGGGAGGTCAACAATGGATGTTATATTGGTTTCTGTTTTATGGAGTACATGTTTCTAAATTCTTCAATTTCAGACTTTTCCCTGTAGTTGTGACACAAAAAAGCAAAACAAAAACAAAAGAACAACAACAAAAGAAAAAGCATACCAAATTTCAGCATTGTGGGATTGCTGGAAGTACCCTAGAATTTTGGGTTTTTACGTTTTTTATTTTCCCGAATATCTCGAAAACTACTAAGGCTAAATAATTATTAAAAACAGTATTGAAATATCCAACCAAAGCGCTTTCATTAGACACCCCACTTAATCTGACTGTCTCACTTAATTTTTTTTTACCCCCTCTTGGACCCCAATATCTCAGCAACACCCTGATCGATATAGCTCATAACCTTACCTACAAATTGTACCAATACTATCTACCCCCATACCAAATTTCATGAAGATCGGATTAACGGTTTGGAAGTTTTCGTCGGACAAACATACATACATACAAACGCCGATTCTTCCAACTTGACTCAGAGAACTCGCTTCGCTCGTTCAATAAACTTGAATGTGCAAGCTAGACACAAGCCTAAGTGAACATACAGCCAGACAGACAGACGTTGCCTTTAATATAGTCGTGTTCAACTTTAGATAAACGAGAAATATTTATTTTAAGTAACGTAATTAACTCTGGGTTAGTTTACTGCGCAGATAATTTGTATTGCAACTAAATAGAATTCTAACCCTGGTTGGCGCAATTGTGTTAAAAGCTTAGCCATACTTATGGGTGACATTATTGTTAACAGGTACACTAATGGCGGCAAAATTCGTGGACTCTGATTGGTCGCTCTCGTTCATATATCCGGCGCTCGTGATGGGAATCGCGGGGGGTGTGGTCTGGTTGTTTCTGGTGCCCGACCCTAGCGCGGTGGGCCTCGCACCTGGTGATCGATCGGTATGGGATTCATATTAGTTGGTTCTTTGAGCCGAATTAGGGCTATTAAAATCCGGCTCGAAGGACCAAACAAACATGTCCGCACATTGGAAATAACAAACTTACCCGGATTGCTAATAATAATGTACCAATCCGGCTTGAAGGACCAAACAAACATGTAGGCTGCACATCGGAAAGAACAAATTTCATCCTCATCATCATCATCATCATCCTCATCATCATCTTCTTTCGAAGAACCCGGATTGCTAATATTAATGTACCAATCCGGCTCGAAAGACCATACTTACATATCGAACCGGATTAGTGAAAAACCAAACTTACATGCTGGAATATTTGGTCTTTCAAGCCGGTTTTGATATACAAATCTGGCTCGAAACAATAAACTTACTTACCTGAACATTTGGTCCTTCGAGTCAGATTAGTAATTTATGTACCAATATAATCAATTTCAGCCGAGTCGACAGTCGCGCTGTTCTGATGAAGAGGATACTGAGAGCGAACATGAAGACACCTCACAGGTCATTGTAGGGGACCAGGTAACTATCGCTCCTATGAGCACGGAATAAGGTTTAAATTATTTTTTACACCTGCACACTTTTACTAGAACTAACTGTAACGCACGACTTTGAGTCTTATGCACATGGAATAAGGTTAAAAAAAATACAGGTTTATCTGTGAAGTTTTATTATGATTCCATTTTTTTCTCCTTGTTTTTTCTATGTAGATGTAGTTTTACACTTCATAGCAATGTGATAGCCAACGACAATTGTCGTGCGATACCTAGTGGTCTATCCATCGTGATATTAAATTTAAAGTTGTATAAAAAAAATATTTATAAATAAAAAAAATAAAAATTCAATGTATTTAGAACTCATTTGAAGTTGCTTAGTATGTAATTTTGTTTGTATAGTTAACCTCACAACACCTCGAGGCTTAGCCTAGTGAGGAAGCCGACAATAACTCCTTCCTAATATTAATAGTATGCTATGATATGTTGTTAAACCTAAATAAATAATAAATAAATGCTGGACATTTCACACAACATTATCTAGCCCCAAGCTAAGCAGAGCTTGTGTTATGGGTACTAGATAACTGATATACTTATTACAATACATTACATACATATATATTTTTTATTATACAAAGAAAATACACCCAGAACACCCTGAACAAATATCTGCATTTTCATCTTTGTATCTGGTGTTGCAGGCGTTCATAGTCTACGGTAACTGCTTTCCATCAGGTAGGCCGTAAGCTTGTTTGCTTGCATAGCAAAATAGTTGGTAAAGTAAAAATAGCTCTAAATACGTTCACTTTAAACTCAATATCGCAATGAACGCACGACATCTGGCGTCGGCTACATCGCTCGGAAGTGTACCTAAAGCGGTGTCAGTTTGTTACACACTAACTTAGATTCTTCAAAATAACAACGATTAATGCATTTTTAGTGAATTATTGTTTTAACGAGCACTAACAGCATGGTGCACTTTCAGGCGGCGAGTTTACGACCCAACAGACATTCCGCAAACGCACATCAGGTAATACCTCTGGCTAAAGTTCACCAACACCATAAACGGGCAGTTAACTGCTGTTCGGCATAACCAATAAGGCTGCGTTTCCACCAGAGATGAGCGAGGATGCGTAGCGAGGGATGTGTTTGTTAAGAACCAATAGAATCACTTCATTTACCTAGCCTCGCTCAGCGCAGCGCTGGTGGAAACGGCTTAGTGAGCGAGATTTTTATACGTACATAACTTTTCATTTAAAAAACCAACTTCCGCCATTGTATTCGACTAAATAATTTTGGATGATAAAAAAAAATGATGAAAGATCCATAGTGGTGAAATGATTATGATACTTTCTGAATGCAAATGCTTGGTTTGTTGCTGAAAATATCAAAATCGCCATATGTATGCCTACAATATTTGAGGAGTTCCCTCAATTCCTCATGGATCCCATCATCAGAACTGAATTCTGAAAAAATGGGACCAATCTGGGAGTATATCTATTCAAATAAAAAATAATTTTCCAAATCGGTTCATAAACGCCGGAGATATGAGGTAACAAAAAAAAAATACAACCGAATTGAGAACCTCCTTTTTGTGAAGTCGGTTAAAAACAAGCGAGGTGCGTGCGAGGAATGTGTTGCGAGCGAGAAACTACTAGCAGTCAGTCTGAAAAGAGCCCGCTACGCATCCTCGCACCGGTCATCTACCTCGCACATCTCTGGTGGAAACACTCACACCGTTCCACATCCTCGCTATACATCCTCGCACCGGTCATGTACCTCGCACATCTCTGGTGAAAACACTCACACCGTTCCACATCCTCGCTACACATCCTCGCACCGGTCATGTACCTCGCACATCTCTGGTGGAAACACTCACACCGTTCCACATCCTCGCTACACATCCTCGCACCGGTCATGTACCTCGCACATCTCTGGTGGAAACACTCACACCGTTCCACATCCTCGCTACACATCCTCGCACCGGTCATGTACCTCGCACATCTCTGGTGGAAACACTCACACCGTTCCACATCCTCGCTACACATCCTCGCACCGGTCATGTACCTCGCACATCTCTGGTGGAAACACTCACACCGTTCCACATCCTCGCTACACATCCTCGCACCGGTCATCTATCTCGCACATCTCTGGTGGAAACACTCACACCGTTCCACATCCTCGCTACACATCCTCGCACCGCTTATCTTTGGTGGAAACGCAGCCTTATTGTTGTTTTATACGTTGTCTGTCAACATTATCGATTACAGTAAGCACCTGCCCCCAAATAACAGTAGCCAATGGCAATGGGGAACGCAACAATGGGGATAATTTTGGCAGCTCTAGCGCTATCTAAATTTTATGAAACTTCTTGACCTAAATATTCTTCCTTTAGACAGTGGAGCATGTTATATTGTACTGCACAGCCACAAATGAAGCCAGGAAAAAAACCGGACTCCAGGAGCTGATAGAGTCCTGTTTAACTTTATCCGTTACTCATTCGGGGACATTGGAACAGTGCTGCCAGGTCACGTCAACCAGTCAACCCAGGGTCCTTCTCCGTTATTTTAAGGAGTTGGGCTGGCTGGGGTAGGGTTAGCAGGGGGACAATGCACAATACACCCCAATGCGGGAAGTCAGTGCAGATCTTATCTCCCCCATTTTCAATTAGAATTAGAATTAGATTCTTCCTTTCAAGTTTCAAAAGATTTGGACAGCGTTAAGGCTGCCAAAATGTTCCCCATTGTTGCGTTTCCCATTGCCATTTGCTACTATAATTCGGGGGCTGTTTATGAGTTGGTGAACTTTGGTCTTAGTACATTATGACACGTAATCTTAGTTAATGATTTAAATTAGGATAAAAATAAAGTGTTTTTTACTAGAAGTTATGTGATTTAACTAAACTACTATTTCTTTATCGCTAAGTTCAAACCACATGAAATGGATAACGATCTTATTCAATAAAAAACAAATTAAGTAAAAAAAAATTTTTTATAATTATATTTGAATTAATGCTTATTTGAAAAGTAAGTCGTCTCTAAAACTTATTAGATAACGTCCTTTCAGCGTGACGTAGAAGCAACGGAACACACGTCGCTCCTTCCTAGACGCAACGCCCAAACAAGCGCCATCTCGCTCTCTCGCGCGTTGCAGATACCCGGCGTGGTGCAGTTCTCTCTCTCTCTGTTCTTCGCAAAACTCGTCTCTTACACTTTCCTGTACTGGCTGCCTCTCTACATCAATACGTCCAGTGAGTATTCAATGTTCATCTGTTAAACTGTACACTTTTAACCTTTCCACTCGTAAAACTGTCCACTTGTAAAATTGTTCACTCGTTAAACTGCCCACTCGTAAAACTGTCCACTTGTTAAACTGCCACTTTAAAACTATACACTTGTAAAACTGACCACTTGTAAAATTGTTCACTCGTTAAACTGACCACTTGGAAAATTGTTCACTCGTTAAACTGACCACTTGCAAAATTGTTCACTCGTTAAACTGACCACTTGCAAAACTGACCACTTGCAAAACTGTCCACTTGTTAAACTGTCCACTCGTAAAACTGTCTACTTTAAACGTGTCTACTCATAAAACTGTCCACTTGTTAAACTGTCCACTTGTAAAACTGTTCACTTGTTAAACTGTCCACTTATCAAATTGCCCACTTATAAAGCTACCCACTTGTTTATGTTTCAGCGCACCTCTCAGCACGCGCGTCTGGCGAGCTGAGCACGGTGTTCGACGTGGGCGGCGTAGTGGGCGCCGTGCTGGCAGGCTTGCTGGCCGACCGGAGTCAGTGCCCGGCGCTTGTATGCATCGGATTCTACTCCCTAGCAGCGCCCTCTGTAAGCATGTGCACCACGAGCGAGCGTAGGTTTTAGTTTCGGGAGGGGTTCAAGAAAGTAAAACAACTAAAATGTACACGAAATGATAATATTTATGTGAAAAAAAAAATACATTCACCACACTTGTGTTTCTTCAAAAAATACAAGATTTTGTCAACATCCTATCCTACTCCTACTAATATTATAAACGCAAATGTTTGTGAGTATGAATGGATGGATGTTTGTTACTCTTTCACGTAAAAACTACTGAATGGATTTTAATGAAACTTTACAATAATATAGCTTAAATACATCAGAATAACACATAGGCTACAATTTATAAAGATATTGTGTGAATTGTCATAATATGACGATAAGTGTCAAGTAAGTAGGAAAAAATCTACCATCTGCGAGCTATTCTGGCGTGCGCTGCCAAAACCGCTAGAGTTACAAATATGTAATGTATGATGGAAATGTTTATCTTAAATAGTCCTACAAAAAAGCCCGCCACAGTATGTATCTATATCTTATGTGTAAGCCAGTATAGCCAAAATGTGTATAATATTATAAACGCGAACGTTTGTTACCTATTATGTTTGTTACTTCTTCACGCTCAAACGGCAGAACGAATTTGAGTGAAATTTGGGGTGGAGATACCTTATACCCTGAATTATCACATAGGCATCATCATCATCATCAATTTTTATCATTATTCACGCGGGTGAAACCGCGGGGCGCAACTAGTTTTGAATATTTCGGGGTTTCGTGTTACGTGTGTGGCGAACAACCGACGATGGCGACGTCCCGCACTGACATAGTTATCGGGGACAAATAGAGACAAACTGCTTAATATGGTTGGATTGTTGACTTTGTCACGAAGTATTAGGCAGTAATGCAAAGCAAGCTGTAATTTACGCTTTAGCTCTAAGGTGTCCTTAGCCTTAGCTGTAAGGTTTATTCTACTAGGCAAGCAAACAAGCTTACGGCCCACCTGATGGAAAGCAGTTACCGTAGCCTATGCACGCATGCAACACCAGAGGCATCACACGCGCGCTGCCGACCCTGAGACATAAAGATGAAAAGTCTCATGTGCTTGTAATTTCACCGGCACCCGTACCCTTTAAACCGAAACACAGCAATGCGAGCACTACTGCTTGGCGGCAGAAATACTTATGGTAGTACTTCCCCGGACGAACTCTTTCCAAGAAGTTGTACTACTAACAAAATCTAGGATTGTCATTTATCAATCGACCTACCTTTCAGTTATTGGCGTACCAGCGGTGGGGAGCCACATCCTACCTACTTAACTGTGGTCTACTTGTGATCACAGGCGTCCTAGTCAATGGTCCTTACGCACTCATCACTACGGCAGTCAGCGCTGAACTAGGTAACACCTAGATTAAGTAACTCTTATTGGAAAGAAGCATCAAAAGTGGCGCCGAACTAGGTTATTGTATGCTTTATCACCAGCAGTATTTAGACGTCCACCGTTGGACGAGACCCCGAATCCCCCCCCCCCCCTACAGAATCTTTTTCTCAGCCGGTAGACATCTACTGCTTGATGAGGCATCCCCCATAGCGTACAACCTTAAAGCGTACTAAGGGGGGATTTGCCATAATCACCACGCTTGGCAGGCGGATTGATGATCACGAAGTTCTTATATTTACCAAATAAATACATATGTATAATATTATTACCTACACTTTTTGTGTACCTACTCGTACATCTCACACTACACTCACATTTCACACGCCACAAATACACACACACACACACGCACACAATGTTAAAACCGGTACAAATGTAGCTACGTTTGTACTTGTTTTTAGTTTTTAATTTTAGTTTATATCTATTACACAGACTATCACTGTATAAAATATCTGCCTATAAAATGTGGATTCGATTTGGTTTAAGAACGGCATATATTTAATTGCTTAACAACTAGTATAAGATAACTGTGAATCCTAGATTAATAAAATAAATAAATCACAGTTTGGTGATAACTCAGGTGGATAATAATAATAATAATAAATAATAATAAATGCTGGACATTTCACACAACTTTATCTAGCCCCAAGCTAATTAGAGCTTGTGTTATGGGTACTAGATAACTGATATACTTAATACAACAACATTACATAGATAGATATTTTTTATTATATAGAAAAATACCCAGAACACCCTGAACAAATATCTGCAGATTGTACAAATATTTGTTCCGAGGCGGGAATCGAACCTGCAACCTCCTGCGTCGCAGGCGTACCTTCGCCCACCGCGCCACAGAGGTCGTCATTGCTGCCCATCCCCTTTTTTAATCCCTTTTACTACATCCACGGGAGGAGGGCAAGTCTAATATTCTGATCTCACTATACAAGTAGTAACATATAGTTACAAGTAGGTACAAACACTATAATATTATATATGTACCTACTTGTAACTATATAATATAATATATAAATATATTATAATAGAGCATAAATAATTATTTATATTAAATATTAACGACCTCTGTGGCGCGGCGGGCGAAGGTTCGGCTACGACGCAGGAGGTTGCGGGTTCGATTCCCGCCTCGGAACAAATATTTGTACAATCTGCAGATATTTGTTCAGGGTGTTCTGGGTATTTTTCTATGTATAATAAAAAATATCTATCTATGTAATGTATTGTATTAAGTATATCAGTTATCTAGTACCCATAACACAAGCTCTGCTTAGCTTGGGGCTATATATAGTGTTGTGTGAAATGTCTAGCATTTATTTATTATTATTTTAAAATTAATGTGTTCCGAAATGGGCAAACTATTAAAACATAAAAATTAAGAACCACTTTTATGGACACAGTGTGAACATACGGCAAGAATTAATAAAAGAAAGTGGGGGCGATAAGGTAACCATCTGGAAAGGACCGATAAAGACAAGAAGAGTAAGTAGGCCACTTGCTCGATGGTCAGATGATATACCGAAGGTTTTGAATACCCCAAACTGGGGCAGAACTAGGCAGACGACCGCGAGCAATGCAAGGGACAGTCCATTAATCACGTGAGTATTGAAAGGGGGGGGGGGGTTAGGAAAAAAACACGAAATATCGCAAGGGTGAGGAGGGGGGGGGGGTTTTGGTTGTTGTAAGATATCACGTGTATTTATTTTCCGTCAAACGCGCGATTTCTAAACCGAAAAGCTTTAATTTCGGAATAAAATTAGATTATACTTTATACCTATATTTAAAGATGATATTCTAAAATTTTTTAGATTGTTACACTAGTTAATAAAAAAAAACATGTGAATCATAGTACCTTTAAAGGGACTGCCCAAAGGGACTAGTGGGAATGAATCGATTACTTTAGTCTTAAACCTCACCACGTAGCACCAATGGGGAGGGGGGGGGGGGGTGTTAAAAAATGCTAAAAAAAAACATCACGTGATTAATGGACGGCCCCCAAGGAGCTGGAGGAGACCCGGGAGGGGTCCTAGTTATAATCTTACAGTACAAAAATTTAAAACATCTACTGTTTGACTATGGAATAAATAGGCTTTTTTATTTTATTTACTTATGTACACAGTTTTAACAATAAAGAATTACTTTACTTTATTCTTAGGCCGGACACACCTATGCTTGTTAACAATAATTGAGTGTGATATTTCAGGCACGCACAGTAGTTTGGCGGGCAACTCGGCTGCGCTGGCGACCGTCACCGCCATCATCGACGGCACCGGCAGCGTCGGTACGTACCAGCACGCCTGTTTGATATAAGTACCCGCACGCCTGTCAAATGTACCAGCGCGCCTGTTAGACATACCCGCACGCCTGTCAAACGTACCAGCGCGCCTGTTAGACGTACCCGAACGTGTTTTGGACGTCCATTTGAGGCTGCACGCCTGACATACATACCCACAGTAGTTGGATCATTCGCAGTTCCATTTGGCTTATTCCATTCATGGAGCAAGATGGATTACCATTGATGGACTTCCTATCAGCTATTCTGATGATCTCTTTCACTGTGTGTCCTCATTTGCCCAACCCGGGCTCATGTTGAAGCTGTAACATAACTGTAAGACCAGAGGGCGCTCCGAAAATATAATATGTATGAATCGCCTTTTTGAGGCAAATGCTAACGGAATAAGATTGAATATCGCACGACCGTATCTTGCACAGAAGTAAAGTCTCAAATCTTATTTAATTTATTATGAGAATACTAATTAGTCTAGGTAAATATTGGTTTGGTCACCTATAATAAACTATATTTTCCTTCGGTGAGTATTTATTCTGGATATGTAACTTGAGTTGTTTCCTAGAAATTTCAAAAAATCTAGTTTAAAGGCATAACTTTCAAAAAAATAAAGTATCGAGTTAATGTCTGCCAATTGTGTTTCTGGCTTGGTCATCGATATCTGATTTTTGATCAGCTCGTGGTTCCAATTACTGATTTCACCATCATCCAAGCAGCCACATTATATGCATCTATTTGAAATTTTGATTTGTCTTTTTTAACTAAGCAATTATGTGCTACCTGATACTAGTCTACTGGAAGAGCCTAGCTTCCTTCAACACAGGGAATCCTAGTGTGGGTCCCTCCCACGCTAGTGTACAATTCTATACTTAATATGGTATATTATTATCATATAATGTGCAAGTTTTGTCCTGGATCAATAAAAGATTATTATTCATTATTATTATTATTTACAATAACTTTTCATTTAAAAAACCGACTTCCGCCATTGTATTCAACTAAATATTTGGATGAAAAAAAATGATGAAAGAACCATAGTGGTGAAAGGATTATGATACATTTTGAATGCAAATGCTTGGTTTGTTGCTTAAAATATCAAAATCGCCATGTGTATGCCTACAATATTTGAGGAGTTCCCTCAATTCCTCATGGATCCCATCATCAGAACTGGATTTTGAAAAAATGGGACCAATCTGGAAGTATATCTATTCAAATAAAAATGAATTTTCCAAATCGGTTCATAAACGCCGGAGATATGCGGTAACAAACATTAAAAAAAAAAAATGCAACCGAATTGAGAACCTCCTCCTTTTTTGGGAAGTCGGTTAAAAACAATGTTTGTGGCAATGCCTCTTTCTTGGTAAAAGAACCAGTGTTGTGAAAGAATCTAACATATTCTGAATATTGTGTCGTCCGTAGGCGCTGCCATAGGTCCGATGCTGGCCGGCGTGGTCTCGAGCGCGGGTTCGTGGTCCTACGTGTTCTACATGCTTATACTGTGCAACTTCTGTGCGCTGTTCCTACTGCTAAGGTACGTCTTATCACTACATATACTTAGGTATATCTTCTCACACCTCACAACCCGCATTCTACGCCTCACGACCCATGTCTAACATCTCACGACTCGTATCTCACGACTTAACCCTCACAACCCACGTATTGCCTCTTACAATCCACATCTCACCCCTTACAACCCGCATCTCACGAACCGCATTTTACGCCTCACGGCCCATGTCTAACATCTCACGACTCATATCTCACAACCCACGTATTACCCCTCACAACCCACATCTCACACCTCACGACCCGCATTCTACGCCTCACGGCCCGCATTCTACGCCTCACGACCAATCTCTTACGCCTCACAACCCGCATTCTACGCCTCATGACCCGTGTCTTAGCCTTATAACCCACATCTCATGCTGAGGCATAATAGCCTTTTATGTGTATTATGGCGACAGCGTGCCATAATAGTCACTGAAGGTGGACAACGGAACTCCTCGACGGATTATAGCAGACTAGTCGTGTTTGGGCTCATTTTGATCAGCTCGCGGTTCCAATTCCATTAAAAGCTTGCTTTATTATTATATTCTTTAATAAAACTTGTGAAATACAACTCTCATAGAACCTATAAGAGATTAGCTGAGAAAGGAAGTCCTTGTGGTTTGTTGTACCTAACCTTATGTTATATCATAAAACTTTTTGGTAATAAACATTATCTTATCTTAATGTATAGGAATATTATCTTATCTTATCTTAATTTACAGGATAGCGTTCGCGGAAGTAGCTAAGATAAGACAAGAGAGACGCATCGCTTCCCCGCCGCGAGTCAGGATTGAGTAACGGATGTATATCTATTAAATCTAATGTATCTGTCTGTTCTCTACTACAAGATCCGGCCTAAGAGATGCTGTCATCTGAATTTTGATCAGTGGCGCGAGTACGTATTTCCATTGCTATTGATTTCAATCGATTTCAATGCTGTTTCTATCCGAACTTACGCTCTTGCGATTACACAAATCAAATTATTTGGTTGCTTGAAGAGTTCTTCTGGGGAAGTACTACCACCGTACCTATTTCTAGTGCTCGCATTGCTGCGTTTCGGTTTGAAGGGTACGGGTGCCGGTGAAATTACAGGCACATGATACTTTTCATCTTGATGTTTCAGGGTCGGCAGCGCGCGTGTGATGCCTCTGGTCTTACAGGCGTCCATAGGCTACGGTACCTCCTTTCCATCAGGTGGGCCGTATGCTTGATTGCTTGCCAAGTAGTATAAAAAAAAACCTAATTTACACATTTTGCTTACAAAGGTTAATGGCAACAAGGCTGCGTAAATAATCGCATAAACAATAGAAACAGCATTGAAATCAATAGCAACAGAATTACGTAATCGCCACTCTGATATATCTTTTAATTAATTAGCAAGTTGAAGTGGCAATAGGCATGCCATATCGCTTGTATAACCGACAACCGTTGGGGTATAAAAACTCTTTAATCTTCGACGGATCATGTACTACCGACAGACAATGCCAATATCTAGTTACCTATTTCTTATATTATTTTAATTTATACAGGGTGTAAAAAGACTACTCCCGAAAACTGAAACAGTGCATTCAGACCATGATTCTGAAATATTTAAGCTGAAAAAACACGAAAAAAAATGCTCACTTTTAGACCGCTTTTTTCGTGTTTATAAATATCTATAAAATATCATTAAAGGACCACAAAAACCAAATTTCCATAATTAAAAACACGTTAATAAATAAAAACGTCAAAAAAAGCAATGAAAACCACATAAGATATATTGGCGCTATGGGTCGATCAGCTGACCGGGAGCGTTGAACTCGCGCGGCCGGAATAAATGCATACATTGCTGGCTGACAAATACGATACGAAAACTTAAAAAAAGTTTTCTCCGGTATGAATCACCTCTCAAGCGAAAGCTATTTTATATAGCTATGATATAGGTAGCTTTACCGGTACCTTCAGTATTCGAGAGCCGGCCTTTTACACGCTGTATACTATTTGAAAAGTTTTTTTTTTTATGTGTATGCCCAGGGGTTGGACAGCCGCATCCACCTGAGTACTGGACACAGATACTGCGATCACCAATCCATATGCGTGGTGATTATGGTAACTCCATTTGTATTTTAGGCCTTAATCCCAGCAGTGGACTTCTATAGGCTGGTAATGATTGACATTCACTGCCTACCCCTCCGGAAAAGAGGTGTTGTGTAGCTTTCATATGTCACTGGTTCTTTGTTAGTCACCCAGTGTTAGATAGATAATATAAGATAGACGAATACTTTATTACACAACAAGATATAACAACAAAAATACTGGGCAAGTGCGAGTCGGACTCGTGTGGCAAGGGTTCCGTACAAGGAGGCCACCACAGTAACCACTAGCTGACCAGTTGAGCTTATTGGCGGGGAAATTAAGCAACACATTTTATATTTTCTGTTCACAAGTATTTCCCGTGGGAAAAGTTGTTAAAGAGTCCCTGTTAAAGACAGGATTTTCGGTTAGGTTTTATTGTTTTAAACTTTCACACAAAACATTAGTGCCAGGAGGACTTAATGCTAATAGCATTATCTTCCAGTCATCCTGGGCGTGCAAAATGAGGCGTGCCTTACGAACAAGGTAGGTAAACGAGACTAAGTAAACAATAAAACTAAAAACTAACTGTTTTACTAGGAGTGAGGCACAATATTCCTTATTTTTTTAATTCCGGAGATTAGGGGTGAGGCTAAGAATATTTGATTGTCGTATATTTGAGCATCTTAAAAATAATATATTTTAAAATAATTTAAAATAAAACCGGCCAAGTGAGAGTCGGACTCGCGCACGAAGGGTTCCGTCCCATTATCTATAAAAACGGCAAAAAAATCATGTTTGTTGTATGGGAGCACCCTTAATTTTTTTTTATTATTATTATTTGTTGTCATTGCGGCAACAGAAATACATCATCTATGAAAATTCCCAACCGTCTAACTATCACGGTTCATGAGATACAGCCTGGTGACAGACGGACGGACGGACGGACAGCGGAGCCTTAGTAATAGGATCCGTTTTACCCTTTGGGAACCGAACCCTAAAAATGGATTCAGAGAAAATAGTCTGTAACAGACAGACACTAGAGAGCGAGCCTATAATGGTTCCGTTATTACCTTTTGAGGTACGGAATCCTACAAATAGGCATATTTAGCACAGTACCTCACCGCCTTATCGCTCAAAGCGATTACTCCCAGGCAACCTTTAGATCAGCAACCAGCTATGACAGTGAATTGGCAAAAGAACCAGTGTGGTGAAAGGATTTAACTAGTAAACCTATTTGCATTTTGTTTAGTTTTTTCAGTCAATTTTAAACATTCATAGAGAGATGAAAGTATTGATGATAAATAATAAGGCATGAGCGGTCTTACTGCCTAGAAGTTTACACTAGACAACTTTAGAGATACGATCCGGGCCCAGATTAGAAGGCAATACTTTCCAGTATTTTAAATAAAAATGTAATAACGCGAAAATAGATATTTAATTTAAAAAAACCTAGAATTTATTTACAACAATATTATACAGCTATGTATAGCTAATGCGATTTTATTATTTGATGTTCCTATAATAATTATATGTGAAGCTTAAGGACCTTTTCCACCATGGCGGGGTACGTTACGGATATTGATAATGCTAATTAATGCCTACTTTATCTTTTACACAAACTAGTTACGGGTCACCTAACAATTACGAGACACCGTAACTCATGATGAATTAGGTTTCTATGAGAAATTGACAATTTGAAATGAGTTGGTCAATAACATACTATGTAAAACATATAATTAAATAAATAATAATAATAATGCTGGACATTTCACACAACATTATCTAGTCCCAAGCTAAGCAGAGCTTGTGTTATGGGTACTAGATAACTGATATACTTAATACAATATATTACATAGATATATATTTTTTATTACACATAGAAAAATACCCAGAACACCCTGAACAAATATCTGCACATCGTACAAATATTTGTTCCAAGGCGCGAATCGAACCCGCAACCTCATGCGTCGCAGGCGAACCTTCGCCCGCCGTGCCACAGAAGTCGTCTAAATCTATGTTTACTGGACAGATTGAGATGAAACTTTGCATAGATATAGTTTGACCCGTAACACACACGCCCTTTTCTTTTATTAGTACAAGAATTTATATTTATAGACAGGCTCTCTTGGTGGAAAAGGTTCTATTTTTATAACTTCACGATAGTATAAGTTTTATTTTGTGTTCATTCCAGTTTTTATGCATTTTGTTTGTATTAATTACTATTTGTGCATTTTTTTTTGTTTTATTAAGCAACGCGTAATTTTGGCCTCCTTGTCAGTAGTACTGCTAAGAAGTACAACTGGTAGTACAAATGACAAATCTTTGTATATTACGACTACAAAAAATACAAGTACATTCACTCGACTTCACTCGACTTTTTGAATTCTAATTAAGAAAAAACAGGTGTGCTCCCACCATTTTCGTGGTTGTCTTCTTCTTCCTACCTTCTTTTCTTTTTTTACACTAGAGATACAAGTTTGTATCATTTGTACTACCAGTTCAACTTATGTTTTAATTAGAATTCAAAAAGTCGAGTGAATGTACTTGTATTTTTTGTAGTTGTACTAGAGACACAAAGGTGTGTCATTTGTACTACCAGTTGTACTTCTTAGTAGTACTACTGACACGGAGGCCAATTTTGGCGTTCTACGAGGAATTTGGATCCATAATTCACACTATTCGACTACATCATTATCATCATCAGCAGCAGCCTTTAGACGTCCATTGCCGGACGAGGCCTCCCCCACAGAATGTAATGAGGGGGTTTTCGATAATCACCACGCTTGGCAGGCGGATTGGTGATCGCAGTATTGGTGTTGAGTACTCAGGTGGATGCTGCTGCCCATCCCCTGGTGTAATGCCTTATTTTACTATATCCAGGAGGAGGCGGAGGTGTCTAGTGTTAAGCCGAACACGGATCACGAAATCAATAACATAAAAACTTCGGGTAATTTTTTTTTTTTTTTTGCAAGCAGTCATGCGTACGGCCCACCTGATGGAAAGCAGTTACCGTAGCCTATGGACGCCTGCAACACCAAAGGCATCACAAGCGCACTGCCGACCCTGAGACATAAAGATGAAAAGTCTCATGTGCCTGTTATTTCACCGGCACCCGTACCCTTCAAACCGAAACACAGCAATGCGAGCATTACTGCTTGGCGGCAGAAATAGGTACGGTGGTAGTACTACCCCGGACGAACTCTTTCACAAGAAGTTGTACTACTAACAATCGAATAGTATAACTAATCTCGAATGAAGAAAGATTTGGTTTCATTATGTCTTTGCAAATCGTCTTTAGTGTGAATACTGTGTATTATGGATCGAATTATATTGGAAAAAGTAGTCGTTTATTCGAATAAGTTTTCTAGTATCCTACTATTTTTCAAGTCGACATTATTCGATATTATCAAATTTAGTTAGCAGCACATCGACTGCTGTCGCATATAAATAACTGAACGGAGGTTTTAGCACGAATGATTAACGTTATCGAGACGATACGATCGAAAGTGTCAAACATTGATAATATTAATCAGGATTATAGATATCGGTTTAGCCTGAAATCTTTGTACCAAAGCTGATTTATTCTTTATCACGTTTACGGCGACCGACGTCCGCTTGCGATTCAATGACGTTAGAGATTCGTGCTAAGACCTGCGCACGGTTAGCACGAATAACTAACGGTATCCAGACGATAGTCGATATCTAACATTGCACAATGATAGAATTGAAGTTATCGTGGCTTGGTATCATTTTAGAAAAATTACGACTATACACCACGTACTTTACTATTCTCCTGCTGACGTTTCGTTGACCATTTTGAGGTCCTTCCTCATGAGCATGAGTTCTCGTCGCACGACCTTTGAGCGTGGTCGCGGTCGGTGCTCATGAGGAAGGACCTCAAAATGGTCAACGAAACGTCAGCAGGAGAATAGTAAAGTACGTGGTGTATAGTCGTAATTTTTCTAAAATGATTGTGTCATTGTGAATTGCACAATGACATCGCTGTGGCTTGAAATCTTGGAGCAAGGAACAAAATAGAGCGGCAGTAACATTTATTTTGTATGAAAATTTCCTACCATTAGCTTGCCATTCAACCATTCATTTAATACTCTGTGACCTTGAATTGCCGTCATTCAAAGTTTTGTTTACTTTTTGTGTTTTTGTAATTTTTCACTATTTTATTAGCAAATACCTATATTTTTTACTACACAAGTTGGATTTCACAATGCCTGAGTGTAATATTGTGCATTGTGGTACGAGGCAAAGCCAGTATCGGCCTGGGCTGACTTTACACAAGTGCTTCAACAGTTTTCATTGAAATTGTAGTTTTGCTTCATTATTTTGTTCTAAATGTATGTTTCGTTAGTGAGCTTTAGAGTAAACATAAGGACATTAGTGCCATTGTTGTGTAAAATATCATTATTTCATAGTAATTCATTTATTGCTTACAAGATTGTTTACAACTAGGGCTCGGTCGGGCAAATAGCCGACCCAGTCCGACCCAAAAATCGGGCACGCCTTATTTATCAGAACAACCGCCCTGTGCTTGAAATACATCTGTCGTTATCGAGGCGATCGTAACTGACAAATATTTACCAATCAACTTTCAAATATTTCCACCGCGATGTCATTGGCCAATATTTGACATGGACTATCGTCTCGATACCGTTAGATATTCGTGCTAACCCCACGGTTCATACTTGACGTTTAGGATCGTCTTGATAACGTTAGATATTCGTGCTTGGGCCTCTGCTTTGAATACAATTTACTCTCGAGTCTGACTAGCCAATGGACTGGCTCAAATGTTGACCTGCCATTATAGTACAGTAGAGACAGAAAGCCAAAAGCATTTTCGTGATCATAAAACATTATTATGTAGACCTCTTTGATAGAGATAGATTTTGGGATTTAATTTAATTAAACCTATAAATATTTTTAGTACCTAGCTATCTTATTTATTTAAACATCGTACTTATTTAATCTCATTTTCTGACAATTGTTTGTAAAAGTATTTTGTAAATGTACAAATAACTATATTTCTAAATAAAACATTTATCAATATTAATTGTTTTATTAATTAAAATAAGTATCTTATTAAACTAAATCATCATAATCAGCCGAAGACGGATGTCTACTGCTAGACGGGGCCATCATGCATGCAAAAATGGGAGGGGGGGGGGGGGATTTGCCATAATCACCACACTTGGCAGGCGGATTGGTGATCGCAGTATTGGTGTTGAGTACCTACTCAGGGTTATTGCAGGGCCGTCTTTACCCGGGGGTGCAAGGGGTGCGGTGCACCCGGGCGCGCCCGGGGGCGCCTGCCGAGCGCTGAATAATGAATATTTAGATATTTCATTGAACTTAACGCCATTGCACAGTTTCATATACAGGTTACGACAAACACGTATGCGCAAAATTAAATATAAAAAAAAATTGTCATCAACAATAATCATTGTTTGTTTTACTTTTATTACGCTTTCGGCGCTTGTCATACCGCTCATGATGTGTAAGTTAAAATGACTCTTATTACTACACGAATAACAATTTTATTTAATACAACACGCGCGCGGCAAATTCTCTAATCCAAAGAGAGTGTATAACCTTTGACATATTGCCGCCCGGTCGCCCGCACTTGAAGCAAAATGATCTCTAAGTCAATAAAGTGTAAGTTCATTTAAAATGGGCGCGCGGCGCGGCACCTGTGCGTCTGTCATCATAGGCGAGTAATTGCGCCCTTTGACATAGCCGTCCGGGCGCTCGCACTTAAAGAGAAATCTATAACACTACAATTAGCTATAAGTTCATTTGAATTTACAGCGCGGCGCGCGGCGCCTATGTAAGTGTCTGTGAGTGAATGATCTGATTTCTTCTTTTTAAGTAATTAAATTCGTTAGCCCCATTTGATTTGCGACAACCGCCGAATTAGCACGGAACAATACGGAAGATCTAGTGGAGAAATTCATTAATTTCATTTATCGAGATTTTGTGCAATGTAACCATAGTATAAGTTGTAAGTGCATGGAATAAATGGAATTTCTTCGTCATAAATAAGATTTGGAGCAATACCGCACCGATAGTGCGTTTGAACAGTTGTTATCTGATGC
Source organism: Epirrita christyi (assembly GCA_951392215.1). Taxonomy (NCBI): domain Eukaryota; kingdom Metazoa; phylum Arthropoda; class Insecta; order Lepidoptera; family Geometridae; genus Epirrita; species Epirrita christyi. The sequence continues at coordinate 1,233,851 of OX595861.1, forward strand.
AAAATTAATTGCTGAAGAATTAGAATGCGAAACAGAATTTAAAGAAACTGCTCGTCCACGTCCCCGAAAAAGACATTTTGATTACGAGGCTGCAGATGAGCCCATTTTAGACCCAACCAACAAATTTAAAGTATGTTTTTATTTTTTTCTACTGGACACTGCTATCTCGAAATTAAATGAGAGATTCGATTTGCTGACGGAACACAATTCAGTTTTTTCACTCATCCAAAACATTGAATGCTGGAGGAAATTAGAGATGCATGAAAAAATAGATTTGATATTGACGGGGAGGATTTATATAATGAATTAGAATTGTTGCCAATATTTTTTCCCAATGCTTCAACAAGTACTCCCACTGATATTTTAAGCTATATATATTCTAATAATTTAATATCCTCATTTCCTAATATCTTAACATCTCTACGTATATATTTAACACTGCCTGTTACAGTAGCTGAAGGTGAACGATCCTTTTCAAAATTAAAATTAATAAAAAATTATCTTCGGTCAACCATGACCCAAGACAGACTGACAAACTTAGCTATTATAAGTATAGAATCCAAAATTGATATAAAAATAAATGATTTAATTAAAATCTTTGCCAACTCAAAAGCAAGAAAAATTGAGTTTGTTTGATTTGATGTATGATATAATAAATAGATTTAAATAATAATATAAACGAGAGTTGGATTGCTGGTGTTTTTCGCCGTTACAATCACTGTTAATTGTAATTAACTCATAATTCTATTGATTTCTCAACTAATAGGTTCCTTTTTTTCTTTGTTTTTGCATCATGTTCTTTTTCATGTTAAAATAAAAGTATAATTTTTAGAAGGTTCATCGAAAAATCTTAATTTTTTGAAGAAGTATGTACCTTTTCTAGAGTGTTAATTCCAGAAAATGGACATGTCTCGAATGGTGAATAGTTTTGTTTTTTATTTGTATAATTGGGTTTAATTTGTATAAATTTAAGTTTAATTTTAGTTTTGTATTTTAGAGAAATAAATTATCAAAATTGCGTGTATTGTGTTTTCTTGGTTGACCCCTTTCATACTGCAGTGTGTCGTCGGTCGCGTGCCACGAGACGCTGCAGTGTAAAAGAAAACCAGGGCGCAGGCTGAGCCCCGCACCCCGGCGCCGAATAGACTTAAGACGGCACTGGGTTATTGCTTCCCATATTCTGGTTAGTTGGGTTTTAGGACATCCATGGGAGGAGATTGAGGGGTCTAAAACCAGCACCCAATGTTAGGAATGTCAGAATATATTATACAGGGTGTCCCACGGCTATGCCACATGGAGGGAAAGTACCTTAAATATTGTAGATGGAACATTTTACTGAAAGAAGACATTATTTGAATTTAAAAAACAATTTAAACTGCATTCATAGATATTTAAATAATTACATGGTTGAACCGGGAATCGAACCCGTTACAAGAGAAAAATAATCACCTGTAGCTTTATCATACCGATCGAAAGGCTTCATCACAAGGATTATTTTTTGCTAAGTAACATAGTATCAGAAATAAAAGGAAGAACAAGAATTTTACCATTTGATGATAAATTTTGTTCAGAAAAATGAAAAGCTGACATTGCCGTAAGGACATAGAACTGACATTATCATAAGTACCTATTACTAATAAATGTACCCACTTGAGAAAAACCAGTATTAAAGTGTCCACGAGCTACATGCAGAAGTTAAACGTATTATTCTAAATATCCACCAAAACAAGATCAAAAAATCGTCAGGGAGCGAAATAATCAAAAGAGTGCGACTTTGTATTGAGCAGGGACTCATTTTGAGCATTTGATAAATTGATTAATTTTGTATAAAAAATGTTAAATTTCATGGTCTTCCTTTTATTTCTGACACTATGTTACTTAGCAAAAAATAATCCTTGTGATGAAGCCTTTCGATCGGTATGATAAAGCTACAGGTGATTATTTTTCTCTTGTAACGGGTTCGATTCCCGGTTCAACCGTGTAATTATTTAAATATCTATGAATGCAGTTTAAATTATTTTTTAAATTCAAATAATGTCTTCTTTCAGTAAAATGTTCCATCTACAATATTTAAGGTACTTTCCCTGCATGTGCCGTGGACACCCTGTATACCTATGCATATAATATATTCGAAAAATTCAAATTTTATTGAGTTTTTTGCACATTACAGCTTATCAACACTTCTTGAGTTAGCGAACACATGTTTTGCGGGAATCAAGAGACCTAACACACATATTTTAATTGAAAGTATCTCATAAATATCATTAGTTTAGCTACGAATGTCAATTAATGTTTTGTATAGTGTTATTTTGATTCATTGACATTCGTAGCTAAACTAATGATATTTATGAGATACTTTCAATTAGAACATGTGTGTTAGATCTCCTGATTCCCGCAAAACTAATGTTCGCTATCACAAGAAGTGTTGATAAGCTATAAAATACAAAAAACACAATAAAATTTGAATTTCGCGCCACTTGTGAAACGTTTCACCTTAAGCTGTCACACGCAATGTGCAAGGGTTGCAAAAATTAAAAAAAAATGAGATTATTATTAGAAAATCATTTATTTACAAGTAGGTACCTATACCCAAGTACCTAATATACAATGTACATGTGTTGCTTATTATTATTATGTGTTGCACTGCCAGATATACAATGTGTGACAAAATACCCCTATAAGCCCGAGGAGAGGGTAATAAACACGTCAACTTTAGTTCTACGACTTTATAAATTTCGAAGTTTTTCATTCATGAAATGCCTCGTAAACTTTCCTCCAGAAATGTGCATAGCACTACATAGGAGCAACCCTACTACAGCTATTCATTTGATCTCTATGCGTAAACTCTAAATCCTGTAATAGGGCAGCCCCATGCTGTTATGTACATTTCTGGAGTAAATTTTACGAGACATTTCAAGAATAAAATGGAAATTTGTAAAGTCATAGAACTTTTTTGCGTTAGTAGATTATCAATAATCTCTAAAGCGTCTGTTTTGATAAACTCTGGAGAAGAATCACTATCGTTTGTAATTTTTTATCAACATGAATATTGCAATAAAATTTACTGAAAATCACAGCACCAAACACGCTGTTCATATTCTTTGTGAACGCACCTTTTTCTTTTTTTTTTGAGTTCTGCTAATGGTGGCCTGTTCGAATTTCGAACAAACCTCTTTACAATGCCATGTGGGCATTTTTTTACTTAGAATTTTCCACGAGTCTTCACACGAATTTGACATTCCAAATTCAAATCACTTTATTCCCTAGGGAGTTTCATACAACTTTATATCCCTAGAGAGACAATGCCTTACTTTACGTTGAGGTTGCATGATATGTAATTGGACATTGTCGAGCAGGCGGTGTAAAAAATACTTTCTGGAAGGAATTGCATTATATAACATAAGCGAATTCATGAATTTAAAGTTGGACTCGTCATTCATAAATGACCATGAAACTATATTTGCTTGACTAAATGTGTATATAATGCGTAACGTATTTAGATTTTTTTTATTGTATATTATGTCTAGTATAACAACCATTGTTACAAGGCCAAATAAATGAATATGAATATAAAGAACATACCTAAAAACCATTGTACTGAACCGAAAGCGTCTCTGTCAAATTGCTGCTAGAGAGGAATGGACTCGACACGCCTGCGGATTCGCCACCAAAAGCTGCAACAGGCCATAAAGAAGGTGCGTGAGCATCTCAGTGCGGATCAGATCGCAGAGGAGGAGCTTCAGTCTAGTAGAGTAAAGTTAAGATACGTAATCGAGGCCTTTGATAAAGAGCTACGGTCAAGTTCTGATCATTTGGAAACGGAGCAATTCACAGACTATATAACAGAGCAACTCGAAGCCAAGGAATTGGAGGTTAGGCTTAATTCAATTGTTGAAATCTACAAGACCAAAGGTCAGCGACCAGGCTTTACTAAAAAACTTCCAAAACTTGAGCTAGACAAGTTCAGCGGGGACATACTGAAAAGGAGAGAGTTTTGGGACAGATTCGAGGCCAATATCGACTTAAAGGATTTGAAAAACGTTGAGAAGCTAGCTTAGCTTTAAGGTAAAGACCGCAAACAGTTTCCAATGCTTGTCCTTCCAAAGGGAAGGACAAGCATTGGAAACTGTTTGCGGTCTAGCCACTACTAATGCAAACTATGACATTGCCATAGACATCTTAAAAAAGCTGTTTGGTTCCAAGGACCGTGTTATAGATGCCCACCACACAGCAATCAATGGTTTAAAAATATATTTTTTTTATTCCACAAAAGGTCATTTCTTTCAAATCAAGGCAGACTCTAAGAACCGACAAAATTGGCAGGTTGGCAAAATTGACGATTTAATAAAAGGTGCATGTAAAATCGCGAGAGTCAAGGTTGATGACTCTGTTTTCACACGCTCTATAGGACACCTCTATCCTTTGGAGGAGGATTCTGAGGGAAATCCACAGCAACCGGTAGAGCAGGAACCAGGAGAGAGCAGCTCATGTATGCCCGACTCATCAGTCATCGATTCAGAAACGGTGCAGAGTCGACAGATTCTGGAAAGTAAGATGCGGTCTCGTGGAGAACGGGCAACCTGTAGTCCTGATAAGACTTCTCCAATGGAACAAGAACTGGTTTGTGAGGTAAACGGGCCAGGAAGCAGTGGTGATGTCACCGAAGAAGTTCGGTCGACCGAGAGTGCTTGTATAGTACTGGGGAAAAGAGGTTCTGAATGATTCTTAACCCATCGAGCCTTGCTTGAAGAAAGGAGGGTTTGAGGTACTTGGTACTTCAGGGCTTCTGGCATAGGCCGAATGGAAGTGACTCTGGAGTGGCCATCTAGAGGTACTTGTGATGCCGTAGGCGTGGTGAACCCTTTTTTAGAGAGGAAGCGGTGGTTGTTCTTGGGGATGGTAGGTGTGAGCACTTGATATTTAATACCGAGCCCTGTTCCGGTTGCCTTCGGGAGCTAGAAATCCGGGCACAATCAGTGGGCGCTTAGATGTTCCTTGCGTGGTTGTGGATGTGGGCCAGGGTCGATCACGGGGTCTATTATCTGCGACAGATCTCCCATAATCGCACCCCTTTATCATTTTGTCGCAAGGGAAGTTCACCATATGTGATAACCCTGGCATGGTAAAACCCGCAGAAATTGTTTACTGGAAGGCTTTTCAAAGTATATCATTGTCTCGGAATACCTACTATCGCTGAAAGAGTAACCGAGTTGGCTGGAAATACAAGAGATCAGATGAAAACAAAATCAGATACTTTCACTGCATTTTCTGCAGATCTGTGTGGTGTGGTTCAAATTGCTATATTTCTACGTGCTGTTGATGATGAAATCAACGTTTAAGAGTGTTGTAACAAGCCTCTTTGGCGTTTGGTTGAATGCACAGGGTTGAAAAACAAAGCACAAATAAGTGATATAAAAACTCGCAACAGTTCCGACACTTGCTGCTGTTGTATTAATTGGAGTTTCATGAACTCCTCCCACTGTTGGGTGTTCATTTTATCCCACCCACACATGATGTGTCATGTGTGGCATGTGTGATGTGCTAACAAACGCATCAAACACAAAGGAAAACAAAGTGTGAAAACCCAGGTCCCAAATAAGCAACAAAAATTAGCCAGAAAATCAAGAATTTCGCAAATTATAAATTCAACCCAGAAACAACGTCTGTTGAGAATTTCGTCGAATACTTTGACGCAAAGTGCAATATCTACTAGTGGATACAATGTAATACAAAAACAGATGTACCTACATAACTTGCCTACCACCGGATGTTTTTCATTAAATATAAACGGCAATCCTTGAAATTTTTTGAAGGAAAACTTACGAATCAAAACTGTACAGCTTTTACCATAAAAAAACGACACGTTTTAAAGCATTAACAGAATTCTGGAACTGCGTAAGGCAGGAAAGTCAATCAATGGAGCAGTATGCCAACAAATTAACAGAACTGAGCAAGGACTGTGGCGGAAAGGTGTGTTGGAATACGAAAAAAATGTTGAGATCGAATTGAAACGGTTATTGAAGGAAGGCATCATCGAAAAAGTCGATCCTAATATAACACCAGTGGAATGGGCGACACAAACAGTGAACGTCATGAAGCCTAATGGTCAAATAAGAATTTGCGAAGACTATCGTACGGATTTCGTACACACACACTGTCCCACAATTCGATCATCTAAGACATCTACCAATGGAGAGAAATATTCAAAAAGCGGAACTAACGCCGTCAACTTGTGAAAAGTGAATTTTTATCAAAGACAGTTCGCCGTGAACAAAACGCCAAGTTGTTGTTTTGCTATCCAGTTGTTTTAAACACAAAAACAAAAACGACTAAAGTGACTTAACAACGCTCAAATTCATAAAACCGTGTTATACCTACCGCTACAACTCTATCTGCCGATGCTGCGATTACTTAAGGAAATTGGTCCAACAGATCGAACAACAGAGAGTCGTGGAAGAAGATGGAGGAGAGGTTTACCCAAGAAGAGATCCATTTCTCGCTACAAAAATAAATTAGATTATAACATAATAGATACTAACAACTAGCGATAAGTAAAATTACTAGCTATCAATGTATAGGTACTTACGAGTTATGGAATAAAAAGGTTTTATTATTATTGAGGTTGATTGCACATAATGTGCATGTGTGAGAACGCTGATGCCGCACCGCGAGGCACGAGGAACTGCCCCCCAATTACAGTAGCAAATGGCAATGGGGAACGCTACAATGGGGAGGGGATCATTTTAGTAGCTTTAGCGCTGTCCAAATCTTTTGAAACTTGAAAGAAGGAATATTTATGTCAAGAAGTTTCCCCTATTCAAGTTTCATAAGAATTAGATTAAGCCCCTTAGAAGAATTAGCCCCTTTTTCAATGTGAAAGAACTTTCACCCTTTGAAGTAATTTTGTAAGTCCTCGGTGAGGCAATAAATAAATTTCATCATGTACGAGCCTAACTACTTCGCAGGAAGAGGAGGTCACCAGTGGGGATACGGTGATTACAACCGTTACCCGGCACCTGAACTCCAAGTGCCTAGGAGAGGCAGAGGAGGAGGTTTCCGCGGTAGACCGCGAGCACCAACACCCGTCGTCGAAGTACCAACGCCAGCTCCAGTAACTGTGGAGAAGAAGGAGATACCACCTCTCCCACAACCACAGCATCTGTCGAAGACTCCATCGGTGCAATCAAATGACGCTCTCCGTTAAGAAGCGTTCTTTGGTGACCCAGGAACTGAGATACGCAAAGCACCCATTACTAATGAGATTCATCCAACTCATATGGGATTTGCAAGCTTGGCTGCGGAAGACTACAAGTCAGTGACCGCAAGATCGCATATTTATGCGAAAAATGTATCCCCTTCAATGCATTCATACTACATGGGGATGCAAGAACACAAAAGAATGTTAGACCTCAGCGCCAAAGAAGGTCATGTAATTACTCATGAAGACCGCGACTTCATTGAGCAAATGGATACTCAACCTTATGTTATTACTAAAGCGTTTGAGAATTGTCTACTGGGTTTTGGTAACACTGCCATTCCGTCGGGAAGTGACTGCCACTTCGTTAACGGACACCCAGCGACCCAGATAAAGTAATTAGATAGCGCTAAGGCTGTCAAAATGATCCCCATTGTTACGTTACCCATTGCCATTTCTTATTGTAATTGGGGGGCTGGATGTCATGCGCCCATAGCCTGGCAGTACTTTGGTTCTAACCTCGAACCTGTCAATCGGTACCTATTAAACTAAATTGTTATTTTATTAATAACTCTGTAACTATCGAAGTTCAAATTAAATTAGTTAAAATTATTTAGTTTTTTTTAAGAACTCCTGAGGTCCAATTCTCTAAGTTATTTTAAAACTACACTGAAAGTTGACCGAATCGCTTAGAGAATTTATAGTAGGGAGATGGCAAGCATACGCTTTCCCCTCTGCCAAAGTACATGAACGGTCGTTCGTGTCAGTTTATAAAAACTAGTTTAGCCACGATCGTTCGCCATCAGTGTGACCAAAGTTAGTAGATTTCTACTTTTTCGGTAGATTTTGAGGAACTTGCAACAGCTGCTAGTAGGAAAAAAAATATCAGTATATTTTGGTAGAATTTGCAATTTTTTGGTATATTGGTAGTATTTTTTCGAAAGAAGATGGCAACTCTCTTCTATAATCTATTCTTTTATATTTTTAATTCCCCCATTATGTGAATCGGAATCAGTCTATCTCTTTCTACACACACGTACTCAAAGAACAAACACTCAAAGCCTAGCCGGGGCTTCCCCCGAAGGTAAATAATTGTTCAATCTATTTTCATTCATTATAAATTTATTTCTGTTGTTCATTCGCTATCATAGCATCATCTGTTTCTGGTGTTGTTTGACTTCGTGATGAAACGTAGATATATTCAAGGGTATCGCGCGGAGTGGGAGCAAGATCCCTTATTCAAGCCATGGTTGAATAAATCAAAAACTAATGAAGCGAATGCACACTGTAAAGTCTGTAATTGCGACATGCTCAGTAGAGTGGCTTCTCTGAAGGAACACATGGCTACATCTAAGCATCTAAAAAATATGAAAGGATTTTCTGGAACCTCACAGGTAAGCAGCATCTGAATACTGTCTTACAGCGCATTTAGATTTGTTCTATGGCGCTCATTAGGGGAGGCCTATGTCCAGCAGTGGACTAATATATGTTGATGATGATGATGATGAAATAGGCAGCTTAATTAGGTACGCGCACAAGGCATAACTGGGCATTACCTTACTATGTGTTTATGCTTAGAGTAATAATAATAAGACGATAATTTGAAGATAATTTCACAAAACATTCCGCTCCACGTTGAAGCCAAAAAATAACCAATGTGTGCGTAAGCGGCTCGTGATTACATTAGCCGACACGCACACAAGCGCACCAATAATGTTGCAAGTTATTAACATTTTCCCTATAAATTAGGGAAATTGTAACATTTTGTAAGGAGTAAGTGATAATAATTTTTCTGTTTGATAATTTTTTATTAATTTCATTTATTATCAATGGCACGTTCAGAATTATGTCCTGTGTTAATATTACGTACTCTATGGACGTTTACAGACAGGGTTACAGGTTAAGTCGGGTAGTAAGTATGACAAAAGTAAAATCATGAAACTAAAGAATACAATACAATACAAAAATCCTTAGGCTTCACTTCGTTCGCGCGCGTCTACTGAGGTTCTAAACTTACTTATTCTAACTGCTTATGTTTTTTCCCCAGAGATAATAGCAAAATCTTTTGAATTTGGTTGCCCGCCAGGCATATCATATTGGACCAAAATTAAAACTTATAATCTTTCTTTGTTGTAGATTGATACTATTTTTAAAACAACAGCTATTACTGAAGAAGTAAAGAAAGCTGAAATAAGTATCGTTGCGGCCCTCGTAGAACATAACATACCCTTTCGTGTTATGGATCACGTGAGTGAAGTTATTCCAAAAGCATTTCATGACTCTGAAATTGCCAAAAAGTTTTCATGCAAGAGAACTAAGTCTGCTGCAATTGCCTACAACGTCCTAGGAAAAACCTTTGAAGAGAAAATGCTTGCAGACTTACGTTTGGACCGAGAAGTTGAAACTGAAACTGAAACTCCGATAAGACCAGTATTTTCTATAATTATTGACGAGAGCACTGACGTGAGCACTACTAAAGTTCTTGCAGCAGCAACTAAATATTATTCAGAGAAATTTCAGTGCCCACAAACAAAATTTTTATGTATGATTGACCTGAAAGGAGAAACTGCGCAAGATTTATTTGATAGTTTAAACAATGCCTTAACGGAACGAAACCTTAATCTAACCAATTTAATAGGGTTTGCTGCCGATACTACTAACGTAATGTTTGGAGAAAGGAATAGCGTGGTATCCAAACTCAGGGAAGTAAATCCGAACTGCATCTTTTTCAAATGTATGTGTCACTCAACAAATCTTTCAGTTAGTTATGCATGCAAGAAGCTGCCTCGTACTATAGAGTTATTCGTCAAAGAAGTGTATACCTATTTTTCACATAGCAGCCAAAGACAGAGAGAACTTGCAGAATTTCAAAAGTTTGTTGACACTCCGACTCACCGCATGCTTCGACATTATGACATCAGGTGGCTTTCCCTTTATGAATGCATACACAGAATTGTAGAGCAATGGGAAGCATTGAAACTTTTTTTTCACAGCGAGCGTTTTGGAACAAGAAATGCAAATGCTACTTGTGAGTTCCTATTTGACCACCTAAATAGCAATGAGACAAAACTTTACATAAATTTTTTGGATTTCATATTGCCAATAACCAATAAATTTAATATCATATTCCAAAGTGAACAAACAGTTGTTCACAATCTTCACACCGATATGCAAAACATGATGTCGTCAATTCTGAGTTGCTATATGAAAATAAATTATGTCAGAACTACCCCGCTTCATTCGATAGATCCAAACGCTAGGATGCATTATGTGCCACTAAAAAATATGTACATAGGTTTAAACGTGGCTATGATAATAAATTCATTAAAAGATGATGTTTCAATGAGACCTAAAATTGATGAATGCCTTGAAAGGTGTCAAACGTTTTTGATTGAATTGAGCAATCAATTTATAAAAAGAATGCCTGTTCAAGATGACCTGTACCAAGATCTATCATTCCTTGATCCTCAAAAGGCTGTGTATGACGACTTTCGAAGCTTGATTGGAGTACTCCAACGGTTCCCTAACTTGGTACCAACTGGAAAGTTACAGGTAGTTGACAATGAATATAGAGAATTAAAATTAGATCAATCAGTTTCTAACTTGTTGTCTTCTTCAAGTTCATCAACTGCAACATTTAACGTTGATAAGTTTTGGAGTGAAGTTGGCAAGATGTGTGATTCGAATAATAAACCGAAGTATGAAAATTTGTCCCGATTTGCAAAACAGATGACAATCCTGCCTGTGTCAAACGCTAAAGTAGAACGAATATTTTCTGATATTAATAGAATTAAAACTCGTGACAGGAACCGTTTTCACAATAAAAATGTAGCTGCAATCATGCATGGGAAAGAAGGTCTTCGACAAATTGAAGATGGTTGCGCAAATTTTGTCCCAGACAAAGATATGCTAAAATTAATGGAAGCTAAAAATCTGTATGATAATATAAATGAAGATTCCTAAGTGATAGTGACTGACGAATTCCTGAAGATAAATTTATTTGATTTGTGTGATTATGATGAAACTCTGATGTTTAATTTATTTGATTTTTTTGTTTGATTTGTGTAATTGTGATAAATGAACCTTCATTGAGAATAAAACCTACCTATTGTGACTGAATTCCTGATGTTAAATTGATTGATAACCCAGTTAATTTTATAGTAGATTTTTAGTAGACTCCAGCTTATTATAAATAGATTTCGGTAATTTTTCACCCTATGTTACAGTAGATTTGTCAATTCAAATCTGGTCACACTGTTCGCCATTCTGCGTTCATACCTGTCGCTATACGGAGCTCCTAAAAATGGTTGGTTGTGCTGTGGTTTCGTGTAGATGGCGGTCGGAAACATCAAATTTAACAAAATATGGAGTTTCTTATCACATTTAAGTAATTGACAACACAATTAAGCCATTAATTTCACCGTAAAATATATTTTCTTACTGCAAGCTTACGACAGAAATAACGATACGTAATTTCTTGGTACGGGGACAAGTGATGTGAAAACAACGAACGAATGAATGAACGAAAGAGGCTGCAACGATTTTTATGAAATTAACAGGATAGGGAGTTTCAGGCCGAAAAAACGATCTCAAAGCTGTAAAAAAAAACCTGATTCCAAAGAAAATATCAATACCTACGTCGTTCAATACCAGCCTAAAATATAGGTTAAATGGGCTTGATTAGCTGTTTTGGGGTTAAAGGGGTTGTAAGGTTATTTTAGAAGTTTGTATTTCCGATTTTTTCCGGTTTTAGGGTTATTTCGTCAATCACAATATTAAATTAGGAAGGTATGCAAAAGTATACGGATATTCCAATGTCGTTTCGTATGAAAAAAGCAGATCCACGAAAATACATTTTCTTAACAATAAATTGATCCATTTTAAAACCAATAGCTTCTAATTTCATTAAATAAAATACAATATAAAATGTAATATAATTACCAGCTTATAATTGTTAAATCCATGTATGTGGCACCGAATCATAGACCTTCTTATAATCAATACAAGCCGCCGAGAGGTTTCCCTTGCTCCTCCTGACCTTCTGTCTGATGGCCATGTCAATGAGGAGGAGCTCCTGAATACCACGTGACCCAACCTTACATCCATTCCGAGCAGGAGCCAAAATATTGTTTTTTTTAACACTCAACAGTCACATACGTAGTCTTGATCCCACACTAAGATTCCCTGTATCGTAGGTACGTCACATACGTAGTCTTGATCCCACACTAAGATTCCCTGTATCGTAGGTACCCATCAGGAACTACGAGTACCTGGTAACATAACACCCAGACGGACAAATATTTGCAGATCATACATGCCTGATGCGTGTGATTTGGAAACCATATAATTTTATAAGAAACCAACGCACCACGGGTCTAGATATTAGTGTACTGATCAATAGCCAAAATAGAAGCAAACTTTGTTCGCGTGCAAAAGGACGTACGCGTCCTACCGGTGACCTCCTAAATCCTTAAAATCAATTTTTAACTGACTATGTTTTTCTGATTGTTTGTTACGCGATTACTTTTCATTAAATATGAATCAATTCATCCATTCAAACATAATAAACATACATCCATAGACTAGATCCATAGACAATGAATAATCTTAATTTCATTCATTTGTCTGTAATACCATTTCTGACATTTAAGACATTGACACAAGATCGAAACATGATCCGAACTCTATTTTAACTATTTTTTAGTTAGTGAATTGGGCCTCTGGCGTCGTTCTTATAATTACCGTGTCAAAATTTGTGCTAGCAACAGTTTTTTCTTGATGATTTTGCTGGCAACATTTTTTCTTTCTTCCTATCTGATAAATACTGGTGATAGCGATGTGTTTCACTGGCTAAAGTTTTATATTACATTAAACCCCTTAAAATCTATAAACCACGCATTTTATTTCGTACAGCAACCTATACCCTGCTCTGGCGTTCTTTTTGTGTTGAAACTGTAGAGGCGTAGGTACTTTGTCTGCTCTTTCGAAGGGAGACGTCGTCCTTTTTTATTTTATTTCAGTTTCTAGTGTTTTTTTTTTGAGTTATATCGTGTAATTTTGGTGGCATTTTAACCGGTGTAGCTTATAAAGAGCACATATGGTAGTGAATTTAAATAAAATAAGTGTATTGCGTGTCTTTTCGAAGGGGTGGAAATTGTCCAGGAACATTCTAGTAAACTGCCATCGATTTACTAGAATGTGACTTGACAGAAGACTTGACGACTGGACATTGTTTGATAATTAGCTATGCTACTTGACATTGGCAAAATTGAGAAAATACTCAGATGCAATAGATGAAAAAAAAAACTGTACAGACGAATTGCTACTGTCTCGCAATTATCTTGTTACTCGCATTTAAACGTAATCTTTCATCTCTTTAAAATGCACTATGCCCGTCCCAGCGGTATGATGAACGATAGTGAGTCTCCAGCGGGCCCCCACGCGGCGCGTTGTAACTGGAACAGGGTAACCCACGCCGTTAACAGGGCTACCCACACCATGGCACCTATGCCCGACATCATTACATCTGGAAATACAATATGACAATTAAACATAATTGTTATTTCATTCATATTATTTGTAATACACAGGCAGCTCTCGGAGCTGATGCATGTATATCTTAATCCTTGTCAGTGCACTGTAAATGTTTGATCAGTCTATTTTTGAAAGAGTTCACTGTCATTGACATCAGGATGTTGGGACCCATGAGCTAGGAAACTGGCTCCTATGAAATTTATATGAAATTGCGTCCGATGAAGTTTTCTCCTAACATACTCAACAAATTTGCAGTGCACTAGATCACAACTAATACAAAAACATTAGCTTCCTGTATAATAAGCAATAAAAAAAGGTTCTCGATTGGCCCCACAAACCGGAAGAACGTGTAAGATGTCTTCCTACTCAATGGAACGATGAAATTGCACCACAGGGAGTTTGCAAATTGCAGTCGCAGGGAGTTAAATGGTGTGGGCTCAAAACATTTCCCTGTGGTATTCTTTCCAGCCTATGACCAGCTGTGGACTTCTGACTCCTGGTTGATGACAATGATTGTTTATTCATAGTGGCAACATCATCATCATCAGCCTGTAGAAGTCCACTGCTGGACATAGGCCCCCCCCCCTAGAATGCCATGACGAACGGTCTTGAGTTGCCTCCATCCAACAAACTCTTAATATACAAGGTTGTCCTGAAGCCCATCTGGACTTACGGTATACAACTCTGGGGGTCAGCGTGCAACTCCAATATTGCTATCATTCAGAGAACACAAAATGGCATTTTAAAAAACGTAGCAAACGCACCGTGGTTTCTAAGAAACAGCGAACTACACGGAGAACTGAACATGAACACGGTCAGCGCCGAAATAAAGAAGTTTGCAGCAACATACAAAAAAACGATTAGCCATCCGTCCCAACCCTCTGGCAGAGGAACTGAACATCATAAGCTATCCGAAAAGGCTAAAGAGAAACCACGTAATCGGGCTTGATTTGTAACGGAAGGAGGAAGAATCAGTGGATTGTTTCTCCTACAAAATTTTCACCCACAACTCACCTGCTCAAAGTTGTAACAGATTGCAGATGAAAACACAAAAAAAAAAAAACCAACAAACTTCCAGCGACCTTTATAATGTCTTTAGTTCATCAAGAGTGAGCTTTTCTCTAATGCATTGTCTGGTTTGTGGTCGCCCCTTGAGAACCTTTATTCGCCAACAGTTGTCAGCTCTGCAAGCTATATGACCTGCCCATTGCCACTTCAACCTGCTAATTCAGTAAGCTATGTTGGTGGTTCTTTGTTTAAAAAGTTCTTAGTCACTCTGTAGATCAGTGAAGGTTGAGGTGTGGTGGCTGTGAAAAGGGCCTTTGGACCTTTTTTGGTGACAGCCATACTGTCATACTTTTTATGACCTCGTAGCACCCTAACAGCTTGATGAATTTGAATGGATTTTACAACAAAGAGCAAGTGAGCAAGTATGTGTTCAAAATACAAAAATAGTAGGCGGCCACTGTAATATTGCCTTTTAAATTATGATGTAAATGTAAGCCAGGACCATAGACAGTGAGAATCCATGGTCTCTGTTTACTCCTCCTAAACAAGAACACACAGCAAAACAGACATAAGGGATGATATACTAACGTAAGTTTATGTATGTATGTCACTGAGAGTTATAAACAGCAGAACTTTGAAGGGTCAGAGTGTTGATACAGGGGCACTGAGGAAAAAAGACTCTGAGCTACACCCCAACCCTTTGAAGGTCTGATTATGAACTTACATTTCTTGATTTCCTTTTGCTCTTCAAATGGAGGCTTCGTAAAGGCATCCTTGAAGAACCATATCGCGTTCACCGCCCACAGGAATGGGAGTAAAAGACATCCACCTTACAAAATAAGAGAAGCTGACAAATTCTCCCAGGAAAAAAGACTTAGAAAGTAAGTATTCAATTTATATTTTTGATGGATTGTTCTTTGTAAGTAATATGCTTATTCTGATATTGTTGCCTTACCTTTGAAATACCATTTGCAGAGGTGCAATTTGCTTTCGTTGGGCAATCTGTTTAGATCCATCTCTTGTATTTTGAACTGTTTGTTTTTGGTTGAACAAATCACAGATTTTGCAAAGGAAAAAAAAGTTTAGTATAATCAAAAAGTAAATATGACTAAGATTATTTTCACTTCGAAAAGTTGGAAACTTCTTTAGTTTATGGAACCCATGGAGGAAGAAATATGGAACCACAGACTGACTTTAAAGGTATTTTATTATTTGATCTAATATTGTAAGTACTGATTGAAAACCTTTACTTCTACCTTGTTGTTAAGTTAATGAAATACTTCACTGTTTTAAATGTCTTATTATTTTAACACAACAAATTACAAGGTGGGTAACTATATCAAAAACGGGTATACATGAGCGCGGTTAAGTGACGACGACTGGCGTGAGTACCTACAAGTACTCACGTCGCAACCCTTAGAGAATTTATGTAGGGAGATGGCATGCTCAACTTCTAGTACTAAATTTTTTCTGCCACTTTTTGGGGGAGGCGAGGTAAACACTTACAGCACACATTTACTTACTCACGCACACTCATGCAGAAAGTTGAGGCGTCTCTATAAACGCACACGGAAATAAAAGCTGTCACACTAACATAAAACAAGCACACAAATAAATTATTTCTGTAATTACACTATTGGTTAGTTGCACACTAGCGCAAAAACTAGTGATGGGGTGTAAAAGACTGAATGAAATTAAGATTATTCATTGTTTATGGATCTAGTCTATGGATGTATGTTTATTATGTTTGAATGGGTGAATAGATTCATATTGATCAAAAGTAATTGCGTAACAAACATACAAAAAAACATTCATGCGACTTGAGAACCTCCTGCTTGTTTTAAGTCAGTTAAAAATTGTTTTTTAGGATTTATGAGGTCGCCGGTGGGACGCGTACGTACTTTTGCACGTGAACGAAGTTTGCTCCATGAAATTTTGTATTCATGATCAGTACGCTAATATCTAGACCCGTGGTGCATTGGTTTCTTATAAAGTTATATGGTTTCCAAATCACACGCATCAGGCATGTATGATCTGCAAATATTTGTTCCAGGTCAGAGGCCCAATTCTCTAATTTAAAAACATTAAATTCGCAGCATAATCTCGTCTCAGTCGCACTGTCATGATAGTAACTATTAGTTAATCTTCGCATTTCTTGCTAAGAATATGTAATAGTTACTATACGAGATAGTGCGGCTGACACGAGATTGTATTGTGACTGGAATGTTTTTAAATTAGAGAATTGGGCCTCTGGTCTGGGGTTATGGTACCATGGTTCTCGTAGTTCTTGATAGGTACCTAAGAGGGAATCCTAGTGTGGGATCAAGACTACGTATGACGTGACTGTTGAGTGTTAAAAAAACAATATTTTGGCTCCTGCTCGGAATGGATGTAAGGTTGGGTCCCGTGGTACTAAGAAGCTTCTCTGACATGGTCATTAGACAGAAGGTCAGGAGGAGCAAGGGAATTTATTTTCGTGGATCTGCTTTTTTCTTACGAAACGAGATTCGAATATCCGTATACTTTTGCATACCTTCCTAATTCCATATTTTAATTGATCAAATAACCCTAAAACCGAAAAATAATCGGAAGTACAAACTTCTAAATAACCTTACAACCCCTTTAAACCCCAAAAACAGCTAATCAAGCCCATTTAATCTATATTTTAGGCTGGTATTGAGCGACGTATTAATATTTTCTTTGGAATCAGGTTTTCTTTTACAGCTAGGCAGCTTTGAGATCGTTTTTTCGGCCTGAAACTCCCTATCCTGTTAATTTCATAAAAATCGTTGCAGCCTCTTTCGTTCACTCGTTCGTTCGTTGTTTTCACATCACTTGTCCCCGTACCAAGAAATTACGTATCGTTATTTCTGTCGTAAGCTTGCAGTAAGAAAATATATTTTTCGGTGAAATTAATGGCTTAATTGTGTTGACAATTACTTAAATGTGATAAGCAACTCCATATTTTGTTAGATTTGATGTTTCCGACCGCCATTTACACGAAACCACAGCACAACCAACCATTTTTAGGAGCTCCGTATAGCGACAGGTATGAACACAGAATGGCGACCGATCGTGGCTGAACTAGTTTTTATAAACTGACACGAACGACCGTTCATGTACTTCGGCAGAGGGGAAAGCGTATGCTTGCCATCTCCCTACATAAATTCTCTAAGTCGCAACCTAACTTGCAAATATGCAATTTCTCATGTGTGCGTATCAACCTACATCAACCTCCCTCTTTTTGAAAAATTTTGATTATAAAAGTTAATAACAATAAAAGTATTCAAAATTTAAAATTTAAAAAGACAATAAAATATTACCAAGTTCTGAGTAGGTACGTTCCTGTTAATAACAGCATGGAACGCTGATAAGCGTTCACAGTAAGTTGATCAGTGAAAATCAGCACTTTGTTTAATGCCCGGACGCAGGTCGAATAAACAAAGGAGTTTGATACAATTACATTGGAATGTGAACTAAGTACTCAGGTTCCTTATTCTCTAGAACTATGCTCTATATAAATCAATAAGAGGAATGTGTAAAATAAAAATGAACATTTAAAAATAGATATGCGATACAGAATGTGTAAAAAAATTGAACATTTAAAAATAGATACTTATAACATACAGAACGTGTAAAAAAAATTAACATTTTTAAAATAGAAAATAGATCTGCAATACAGATTACATGTCAAAAAAATATTTAACATTTAAAAATAGAAAATAGTTCTGCAATACAGACTAAATGTAAAAAAAATATTATCAAAACATGTAAATACAGGCTATAGGTACTTAAAATACAATCCTACCTGTTACATTATTATATACCAATATGTTATTTTCGAGTTACAGTTTAATTGAACATAGCAGTTTTCAACGTCCTTGTTACCCTTAAGAGGGCACTATACTACAAATTAGCTCCCTCTTTAACGTACGCGATAACCCGCGCGCCATCTCGCTCGCGCTAGCGAGTGTCGTGCACAAAAATGAAGTTTTTTGTTTATTATGGCGAAAATAAAGTGTTTATCAAAAAACTGATTTTAGCATAAGAATAAATAGTTATTACCTACTTGTTGTAGTAAAATTTATCTTAAAAAACCGTAGGGTTCCTGAGATTTCTTTCAAAACGTGTGGGAAACAAGGATTTTTCATTAAATAAAACTATCGAGGTCTTTTTTACATATCGTGTTTTCAACTTTACAAAATAAATGCAAAAATATAAAATTTTCATATTCCAAAATATTTAACTCGTAGAACCCGTACATACCGAGTTATAAATCGATTTTGTTGGGCAAAATCACATATTACGCCTTCTTAAAGAAAAGAAATAAAAAACTTAAAGTAAAGGAAGTAATGTAAATGTATATATACTAACTACTTAGACTAAGTACATACCTTATTTTAAGAAATTGTTCCTACGGAACCCAGTGTCTGCGTTGATACAGGTTGTTGATTAACCATCTCCTGACGCAACCATGAGCGAAGCGTCGAGCGATAGCGATTTCTCGCAAGAAACAGGAGGGCCAAAACAACCAAAAGTATTATTACGATTAACGCATAAGAGTGTAAACTAATCTGGCTTTCGACATAACCACCACTCTGAGCTATTATTATCTCTTCACTCTTTCCTTTTAGAGAAGATTGACACATTAAAAAAAAAAATTAACAAGGTAAATACTTAAAAAAAAAAAATTATTAGGGCTATAATAAGATAAGTACTACTTTGACGAATGCCGAATAAGTAATGAATCAATTATATTACCTAAGTAAGTACTTCATATACGACTTACAAAACTGCTTAACAACTATTCAACGTAAGTATACCTACACTCCAATTACTTACTCCGTTTTCATGAGCGGTAATAATCAAAGCTACCTATTCTATTTAATAAAACGACGAGGTGGTTTAACTATCCGACCACTTCGAGTAGTTTTAGGTTCAGTAGGCTTAGTAGGATTACTAGATGCGTCTTGAAAACGTATGCGTTTGACATTATTACTAGTGCCTTTTTGATCATTAAAATGATCTAATGGTTTTTGAAAATTATTTTCAGAATCCGAATGATCAAAACTAGGTAGGTAAGCTGGCTTAAGACGATCAATTGAAATGTGTGATTGTCTTTAATTCAACTGAACAACGAAAGTTTTATTTAACCTCTTGACGATCGGGTATGGCCCTTCATACGGCGGTTGAAGCGATTTCTTAACTAAGTAATTTCTGACAAAAACTTTTGTACATGTACTTAAATCAGGATGAACAAAAAATGTTTTAGAATCTCTGTGAACAAATGATTTGGACTTTAGGTTACCAATGGTATCCTTTAAACGAGTGACATACTCTTCATCATTTATACAACGTTTGCTACCGTCGAAAAATTCGCGTGGAAGCCGAAATGCTCTTCCAAAGGTTAATTCAGCCGCACTTACACCGGTATCGCTTTTTGGAGCGGCACGCAGTCCTAACATAACTGTATACATTTCCTCTATCCACGATGTGGAGTTATTCAGCCTAGCCATCAAGGCTGCTTTAAAACTACGATGCCAACGCTTGATAGTGCCATTGGATTGGGGGTGATATGGACTACTTCTCAGTTTATCAACGCCTAAAAACTGCATTAACTGTCGAAATATATTACTCTCAAATTGCTTACCCTGGTCGCTTGTTAGCTTAATAAGACAACCATAGCGAGTGATCCAACCCTCATAAAGTGTTCTGGCAACAGTTTTAGCTGTAATGTCTTTTAAAGGAAATGCTTCGGGCCACCCTGTTTGCCTATCTATCATAGTCAAACAGTACCTATACCCTTCAGCTGATGTTGTCAATGGACCTACTATGTCAATGTGTAAATGCTCGAATCGATCCACTGCTGGAAATCGACCTAACTGTGACAATGTGTGTCGTTGGACTTTTGCTTTTTGACACTTGATGCAAGTTTTAGCCCATGTTTTTATATCTCTATTCATACCTGGCCAAAAGAATCTTGTTGCTACAAGTTTACGAGTGACATAAGCGTCGCTACTCTGAGAATCGGCGACTTCTTGGTAATCCAAGGTACTGGGACATGTTATTGTTTCAATTCTGCTTAATGCATCGGCTACAATGTTATCTTGACCTACTATGTGGCGTATATCGGAGGTGAATTCGCTAATAAACATAAGCTGCCTGGTTCGTCTAGGTGTTTCTTTGTTATTAGCCAACTTAGAGAAGGCGAAAGTTAGTGGTTTGTGATCTGTATAAATCGCAAGTTCCCTGCCTTCGAACATTTGACGAAAGTGAATGGTCGCTAAATATATCGCTAAAATTTCATTCTGTGTACTATATATTTCACCTGTGCCTCAGTCAATTTACGGGAAAAATAACCCAATGGTTGCCATTGTCCCTCAACTAGCTGTTGTAACACAGCTCCTACACACTTATCGGATGCGTCGGTCATTAACGCTAAAGGAATACCAGGTGCTGGGTACGATAATATCGTAGCTGCCTGTAGGTTCTCTTTACATTTAATGAAAGCTGTGTTAGCTTGGTCTGACCAATTAATTATTGACTTGTTGTTTTTCTTGGTATTGTGCAAATACTTATGAAGCTCTACTTGATAAGAAACTGCATTAGGCAAATGAGGCCGATAGAAATAGATCATTCCTAAAAATCGTCGTAAATCAGCTACTGTATCTGGCCTTGGAAATTCCGTAATGGCCTTGACTTTTTCACTGGACGGACTGATGCCTTGAGACGATACCTCGCGACCTAAAAAATCTAGTTTTTCTACACCAAATACACATTTCGACAAATTAATTGTAACGCCATATTCGTTCAAATGTTTAAACAATGCGTCTAGATGTTGATCGTGCTGTTTACTCGATGAGCTAGTGACGATGATGTCATCGATGTAACAGAATATGAATTCTGTACTCGGCTCGAACGTACCGTTTTCACGTTCGATACCTAAACCCTGTAATACAGTGTTATTCATAAAGCGTTGAAAAGACTGTGCACCGTTCCTTAAACCGAAGGACATTTTGGGAAAATCCCATAACCCAAAAGGGGTAATTATCGCAGCCTTTTCTACGTCTTCTGGAGCAATAGGAATACAATGGTATGCTCTATTAATATCGATTTTACTAAAAATAGACGTACCTGCCAAGATATAAGTAAAATCATGTAGTCGTGGTATCGGATATCTATCCGGTTTTGTAATAGCGTTTAGTCGTCTGTAATCCCCACAAGGACGGATTTCTCCATTCTTTTTTGGTACAACATGCAACGGGCTTGACCACGAACTCTTTGATGGACGGCAAATACCTAGTTCCTGCATAATAGGAAATTCGTTACATACGTTTTTATACCGGTCGGGTGGAAGCGGGCGCGTGCGTGCATGCACGGGCTGACCGGTCGTCTCTATATGATGAAACACATCATGCTTAGGAGGTTTAAACGAGACAGGTTTTGTTATTTCAGGGTATTTAGACAATAGTCTAAAGTATGGATGTGACTCATCCATAGTATTTAATGTAGGTTGGCTACATCGGACAATTGAACCTACTATGTTCAAGTTAGTTACACCGTCGATTAATTTACGGTTACTTAAATCAACTATTAACTTATGGTGTGTAAGAAAGTCTGCACCTAATATAGGTTGATTTACCGCAGCTAAAACAAATGTCCACTGGTACGGCCTACGTAAATTTAGGTTTAACACTAGAGTTTTTACGCCGAAAGTCTTTATCTCCGTACCGTTAGCTGCGTAAAGTTTATATTTAACACTGTTATCACCACACGAATTTTTTAAACAAGCTGGGAGCACAGAAATGTTAGCGCCGGTATCAACCAAAAATTTTACACCGGAGGTTTTTTAACTGTCTGTTATACAAAGACGGTTATTACTCACGGTACAAGCATCCGTCGCTGCGTGTACCTGGCTTAGTTTTCCGCTCTGCTGGTATTCTTCCAAGTGCAGGGTGGTATACAACGTACTGCCTTGCCCTGCCACTTTCGATGATAAAAACACAACCAGTTGGGCGGTCGCTGCTGGCTTCTGTTCCTGCTCGCGCTCGAACTCCGGTTCTGCGAACGGCCTCTCGAAAGAGCAATAGACCTATGGCTGGTCTGTAGCCGATCGAACCTCTCGTTCAGTTTCTGGATCTCAGTGATTATTCCTGCCATATCGCTCGTCCTCCCACTCGATGAGCTGGTAGATGGTTGGATGGATGATACCTGTGATGTGACCACTACTGATTGAAAACCTTTACTTCTACCTTGTTGTTAAGTTAATGAAATACTTCACTGTTTTAAATGTCTTATTATTTTAACACAATTAACAAATTACAGGGTGGGTATCTATATCAATGAGCGCGGTTAAGTGACGACTGGCGTGAGTACCTACAAATAGTAGGTTTGGTCACGGTGTCCTTATTCTAAGGGTTGGTCATAACTTAGAATATTGACTAAAGCACGGTCTCATAGTAAATGGCTTAGAATAAGGACTGGTCCTTATTCTAAGGTAAATGGTGACGTAATACGTCATGGGTCCCTTATACACTGTCCTTATTCTTTTGTTTTTGGAGGTTGCGGGTTCGATTCCCGCCTCGGAACAAATATTTGTACGATCTGCAGATAATTGTTCCGGATGTTCTGGGTATTTTCTATGTATAATAAAAATATCTATCTATGTAATGTATTGTATTAAGTATATCAGTTGTCTAGTACCCATAACACAAGCTCTGCTTAGCTTGGGGCTAGATAATGTTGTGTGAAATGTCTAGCACTATTTATTTATTTATTATTTATTCTAAGCTTATACGTTATACGTCACGACTAAACATCACGATTTATTAGGGTCGTGCAAGGAATTTTTATACTACACTATATCCATGAGGTCGTGACGGTTGTGAAGCCCTATGTAAGATAAGGTAGTATGATCTTCAAACTTTAGAATGCCCAAACGGCCGAAAAGCACAGGGCGGTTGTTCTGATAAATAAGGCGTGCTCGATTTTTGGGTCGGACTGGGTCGGCTATTTGCCCGACCGATCCCTAGTTGTAAACAATCTTGTGAGCAATACATGAATTACTATGGAATAATGATATTTTACACAACAATGGAACTAATGTCCTTATGTTTACTATAAAGCACACTAACGAAACATACATTCAGAGCAAAATAATGAAGCAAAACTACAATTTCAATGTAAACTGTTGAAGCACTTGTGTAAAGTTAGTCCAGGCCGATACTGACTTTGCCTCGTACCACAATGCACAATATTACACTCAGGCATTGTGAAATCCAACTTGTGTAGTAAAAAATATAGGTATTTGCTAATAAAATAGTTAAACTTTACGAAAACACAAAAAGTAAACAAAACTTTGAATGAAGGCAATCAAAGATCACAG
Organism: Epirrita christyi; assembly: GCA_951392215.1. Taxonomy (NCBI): domain Eukaryota; kingdom Metazoa; phylum Arthropoda; class Insecta; order Lepidoptera; family Geometridae; genus Epirrita; species Epirrita christyi. The sequence continues at coordinate 1,257,973 of OX595861.1, forward strand.
AGTATTGAATGAATGGTTGAATGCACGCTAATGGTGGGCAATTTTCATACAAAATAAAAGTTACTGCCGCTCCATTTTGTTCCTTGCTCCAAGCCGAAAAGACAATAAAAAAAAAACAAAAAAACATTGTCAAACTGACAGAAAAGAAATGAAAATGGCGAATCTATTTTGAATGTCAAGACATAAAAATGTATATTCAGTAAATAAAAATGTTTCCGCTGCGTAAATACATATTTTTGTGTGTTATTCCTGTTCTATACTATCCACAATCATGTAAGTACAAATTAAAATATATGGTGTTAGTCCCAAGAAGGATGAACAACGTCGAAAAGGCACTATATTTTTAGTAAATTTCAGGCTGTTTTTGTCATAAAAAGACCTTGATTAAGTGTTTGCTACAGTTTGTGAACTCCATTTAATAATTAGCTTCAAGCCTCACCTTGAATTCATGGCTGGTTATCCAAAAATGTAAGGAAGAACCTTGACAGGATTTTTGTTTTTTATTTTTTCAAGAAATTAACGGTACCTACCGAATACCCTTTCACTTGCAGAACCAACCATTCTTTTTGGATTGTTTATTTAGAGATCCTTATTTAATCCGTCTATCCTACATGTTTGGGTGTTTATTTGTTTCCATAAAATTTGGTGCAGAGAGAGACGACACAGGCTACTTTTATCTCGCTATCATGTTAGCAAACCCTTGGCAGATACTAGTTTATTACAGAAGATAAAAAACTTTACAGGTACATCGGAGCCAGTTTTTCCACCAACACTTGTACTATACAGTCCTGGAGACCCTGAGTATACAGATGTACTTGTGAAGAGAGTACACGATAACCTTACCCTTGTCTGCGAGCTACGAGGAGATGCAGCTCCAAGGAGCTATGTGTGGAACTATGTTGGCAACGGTACTATGGGCCAGAGGTAACTTATTCTTATTGTTATACTAATCATACAATACTTATAATCTTTATTGACCTCCGTAGCATGGCAGGCGAGTATCCAGCTAAGGTGCAAGAAGGTTTGATTCCCGCTGCAAGACAAATTTTAACATGATCTGCAAATATTTGTTCTTGTTGTCTGACAGACGATGCAGAGCTCAAACCACTGGATCTAGAGATTTTAAATATGAAGGGTGAGGGTGTTCTTTTTAAGATTTAGGGGTGTACTGAGAAAGGAATTTGGAAAATTCGCCCTTTAAGGGGTCCAAACAGGGCCTTAAATGTAAAACAATAATTCTCTGTATATCAAAAAACATAGGTTGTAGACACTTAAAATTTTACATGTAGATTCCTCAAACAAAACAAACTAAGCACATGTTCCAACGTTACCTGTAATTTTCTTGAATAAAAGTAAATGGGTTTTCTTTTAGGATCCAAGTTGCTTCACATACTCATCTTAGGCCTCTTATGACCTGCTCCCCTATTTTTAACTGAAAGTCACTCGATGACAAACATTTAACATGTAAAATTATCATCAAATTCAAAATTATCATTATGAATTCCATCTAAAAATGGTTCAAGTGTAGTGTATTCGGATGTAAACGTCATCTATCGTTCTATCTCACTTGTGGAGCGGAAACCATTTGGTATTGGCCACTCTGTCTACGGCCCACAGTTTGAGAATTGGCCCTCGGCTAACTTAATGCTGTCTTTCTTAATAGATCCCTTGTTAACTTGCAGGCCGTATACCTTAGACCCTCCTTGGCCAACCACCAGCAGTAAAATGATGAAGCAGGACCTACTCATCTCGGACAGCGGGCAGTACATGTGCTCTGCACCACCATTCAGTGTCACAAAATACATTCTCGTACAAAGTAAAGGTAAGATCAATTATAAAACTACGATACAACCTCTGTGGCGCGGCGGGAGAGTAGCCGGGTGAGATGCAAGAGGTTGCGGGTTCGATTCCCGACAAATGTTTGTATAATCTGCAAATATTTGTTCGGGGTCTGGGTGTTATGGTACCATAGTACTCGTAGTTCCTGATATCAACACGATGAATCCTAGTGTGGGATCAAGACTACGTATGTGACTGTTGGGTGTTATGTTATGTTATACCTGAGACGCTGATAAGAATGATTTTAAGTCAACATAACATACACACATAATATTCAGTTAAACTATAGAACACAATTATGACACTTGACAAATAAGTATGAACTTAATATTAAATTAAAGTATGTTTTAACTTGTCAGGTCCGAATCAATGCGCGCGTGGTGCTTTCTGGTGCGGGACGCGGTGCGTGCTGGCCGCGTACGTGTGCGACGGACGAAGGGATTGTCTAAACGGGGAAGACGAAACTCCCGAGTTGTGCGACTACAATGTTTGTGCTAGTGAGTATTCAATACATATTGCTAAGTGCCAGTACTCGCGCACCAAAGGGTTGTTGAGGTGATCAAAATGCACATTATTGTAAAAATAAAGATAAAGATAATTTATTTGTATTAAAAAGCTTCACATAATAATTCACATTAAAATCATTACCAACTTATTTTTGCTTAATACCTATGCATATAATTCTTTCATGTAACTACATATTTTACTTTTTATTGTATTGTGTTATATTTGGGGGCATGTAAATGTTTTTTTATTCAAAACGAAAATATAACATGTAATAAAATTCCTGTAAAGGATTGATAACGTTTTCTTCCATTTCAGGAAGCGACAAACTAAACTGTAGCTCCGGTCGCTGTATATCGTCTTCGGCCTGCTGTCGCGGATCCATGCCTCTGTGTCGCCAGCCGGCGTGCTGCGACGAGTTCCCTATTACTCGACAACTAGGTGAGTCCATCTTCCAATTACTGAATAATTAGGTGAGTCCATCTTCCAATTACAGCACTCAACAACTCGGTATGATGGTAGTACTTCCCCAGGCAAA